>VXAL01018914.1:261466-335139 GCA_013399475.1 Chauna torquata
TGGAGGCCGGACACTAGTGGTGTCCCCCAGGGCTCAGTACTGGGGCCAGTTCTCTTTAATATCTTGATCAATGATCTGGGTGAGGGGATCGAGTGCACGCTCAGTAAATTTGCAGAAATCACAAAGTTAGGCGGGAGTGTTGATCAGCTTGAGGGTAGGAAGGCTCTGCAGAGGGATCTGGATAGGCTGGATCAATGGGTTGAGGCCAACGGTATGAGGTCCAACGAGGCTAAGTGCTGGGCCCTGCGCTTGGGACACAACAGCCCCATGAAGTGCTACAGGCTGGGGAAGAGTGGCTGGAAAGCTGCCTGGCGGAAAGGGACCTGGGGGGACTGGTCGATAGCCCGCTGAATATGAGCCAGCAGTGTGCTCAGGTGGCCAAGAAGGCCAGCCGCATCCTGGCTTGTATCAGAAACAGTGTGGCCAGCAGGACTAGGGAGGTGATTGTCCCCCTGTACTCGGCTCTGGTGAGGCTGCACCTCGAACACTGTGTTCAGTTTTGGGCCCCTCACTACACGAAGGACACTGAGGTGCTGGAGTGTGTCCAAAGAGGGGCAACGAAGCTGGTGAGGAGTCTGGAGAACAAATCTTATGAGGAGCGGCTGAGGGAGCTGGGGTTGTTTAGCCTGGAGAAAAGGAGGCTCAGGGGAGACGTTATCACTTTATACAGCTACTTGAAAGGAGGCTTAGCGAGGTGGGGGTCGGTCTCTTCTCCCAAGCAACAAGCAATAAGACAAAAGGAAATGGCCTCAAGTTGTCCCAGAGGAGGTTTAGGTTGGATATTAGGAAAAATTTCTTCACTGAAAGGGTTGTGAAGCATTGGAACAGGCTGCCCAGGGAAGTGGTTGAGCCACCATCCCTGGAGGTATTCAAAAGATGTGTAAATGTGGTGCTTAGGGACATGGTTCAGTGGTAGGCTTGGCAGTGCTAGGTTAACAGTTGGACTAGATGATCTTAGAGGTCTTTTCCAACCTAAATGATTCTATGATTCTATGAAATGATCTGTATGGCTCCAGATCATACATGCTCCTTAAACAGTATTGGAAAGAATTGGAAGCGCTACCCTAAAGCATGTTCATGAATATCTGCTTAGAGAAAAATGATTGCTGAGTGACCGCCCCAGACCTCCAGCTTTATTGAACTTTCCTAGTACTTCCCAAATTGGTATGGTGATCCTATATTTGGGCTACCGCAGGTCCAGCATGATCAGGTAGGCTTGGCCTTGATGCTTATCAGATTTGCTGGAAGCAAGCTTTCTGCATTCATAAACCCTCAGCTGCTCATAAATCCTCAGAGCAGTCCAGAAACTTCATTCTCTCAAGGCCAGCAGCTGTTTTCCTACACGTTTCTACATTTGATATGCCACATCTGGCAGGCAAATATCTTTGTAATGGTATCACAGGCCTGCAGCACCAGTAACCCATCATTTGGCCTATGGAAATAATGTAGAAGCCAGGAAACCAGCTAAAGAAGTGCGGACTCCCTCCATTATATATCTTAGGACAAGCTGTATTTCCATGGAGGTCTAGTTCCTCCTGAGGTAGCTGGACTCATCTCATGTCTAGCAAATGATTAGATTCTACATCTTCTCTTGTTCTAGGAGTGAAGAACACTGGTCAATAATAAGAGGGTTGAACTTTTCTGATGAATGTCTTTAAAATGTTTGAATAAGGAAAGAGAAGAACATGAAGAATATTCACAGTATATGACTGGATCAGACTAACTTTTGAAAAAAAGTGCTTATCTCATTTATATCACTCTTGCATCTTATTCCTGAGCTAGTGAAACACTGCGCACCCATATAGCTGCCAATTCCTAGTCTTTTCTTTCCTCCAACAAATCAAAATGCAAAACAATGAGATTTGAGCAGGATGAGTTGCCAGCATCTGGATGATAAATCTGTTGTCTGCCTTAGGGTTTGGATGATTTATTTTGTTTGTATTTCATTTGTGTTATCTAATTTAAATGTCACTCTATTTCGTCTAAATGTTCTGTGCTCCACATCACCTCCATCTTGTTTAGGAAGACAAATAATCAGATTGCATTAGTCAATAGTTTAAGAGATTAAAGCAAATCTAGTCAATCAATACATCAAGAATTTCAGACCCCTGCTGAATTTCTTTCTTGTACGAAAGAAAGCTTTACTTTCTTTTTTCAGAAGCATCTTCCTTGTCTTCTGAAGTTCTTATCCCCCAGGGCTTCTCATATTGCAAGGCCTAGATTTTGGCCCTACCTAGCAGCAACCAGTAAGATTTTAATTTTTTCTCTAGGTCTCTTAAATATCTAAATATTTTTAGCTGATGTTTTTCTTAATAAAATCTTTGACATATTCCTGAATCAACAAGGTTAGAATATAGAAGCTTCTTGATAAATTCCTCTGATAGTAGCCTAAGCCAGGTGTTTTTAAATAAAGATGGTTTCTGAAACACAGAATATGCATTTCACAAATTACTCCTTCTATTTTACCTTGGAGATGAGATTAGGAAGCAAAGGAGATGTGTCTAGAATAAGAATTAAAAACAGTATGAATTTCATCATAGCCTAAACATTCCCATAATGCAGTTGCCCATTCGTGCAATTTTTCTTTGCAAGAAGTGATTTCTTTGGATTGTTTCTCTGATACCTCTGTGACATTCATCTTTGATCTTCTACCTACAAATGCTTTTTTGACATAAGTAACTTTCTAATCTTATTTTTAATCTTACTAAAGAGTTCCCCCACTTAACACCCTGGAACAATGATTTCTGTATGGATTATGGATACCTTTCTAATATATTTGCTGGAGAATGAAAATAATATGCATTTATGAACTTTTAGTGGACTTCTGTATATAATACAGTAGAGTTTTTAGAGTTCAAAAGGCAATAACACTGTGTGATTGAAGAAGGTGATCTCTGTATACAGATTATTAACCTTCACGTACAGTGTTTTTCATCTTGCTCTCTCTCCAGGGCTGTATCAGCCATCTTTACTCTGCTTTTAATCATAATTCATTATTATTGTAACATTCTCTATGAAGACAAATGTTCATGTTTCTGGCAGCAAACCAGCCTCTCAAGTTGTTTAATTTTTTCTGCTGCCGAGATTCCACTCCGTCATATGTAGCTGCTTAGTCTTAATTACTCTGCCCTTAAATTGACTTCATCTTGTTCAGGAACATAGCTTGCTACTTTCCGAAGTACAAATGAATAATTCTGTCTAACAGGAGTATTGCTTCAACTCTTTCTTTAATTTGTGTGTGTGTGTATGTGTGTGTGTTTCCAGTCACATTAGTGTTTTCTACTGCACAAAGCCTTATGTGTTAGGAATTCTATTCAATTAAACTCTAAGCAGTTGGCTTTGGCCATCACTACTGCATGCTGCAGTTTGCTAAGTTAAACTTCATTTACAATTTCACTTGACTTCTGGCCACAGTTTAACCTCACCAAATACAATGTGTTTATGATATTTTGCATCAGTATAATACTGTTGCTAAACAATAGTGTTGGCTATTGGATCTGTTTGGGTTGATTGCATATATGGCAAAAAAAGATGTTGTCTAAGTATACCATCTATTTGTGCAGGATATTTAAATTGATTTCAACTTCTCAGTGTTCTCTGCAAATGCAGAAACCTAGGTTTTCTACAAAATAAAAAGCTAATCTCTTGCACAAGAAAAAAAATGGACTGTGTGTGATCTACCTCCCTTCCTTTCACCGTTACACATGCTGGCATCTCCCCCCATTTTCTACCTGCCTTTCTCCCTTATTAATCGAATATGGTGTGCTGTTTTGATCTATCTCGTTTTCTCCAGCTGCCGTTGTAAGATATCTCATATGCCAAGGACATATGTGTGCAACTCATGTACAAATGTATTCTTTTCACTGCTCTGTTTGGCACTAAACCAATTTGTAAGATCCTAGGGGCAGAGTTGTCTCTCCTCTGTGTCCGTATGCCACTGAACACACTGTAAGCAGTCAGAGAATAAACAAACACACGTGCAAACACCCTTTCTGTTGATTTTAAATAAAGATTCATAGCTAAATATTCAGATGGCCAGAAATATGAAATTTATGACCAAATTAATAACCTCACTTATGCCTTCCATGGAATGGTGAAGTCAAAAGCCCTCTACTTTAGCAAGTGCTGCACCTGAGATAGTTTAATTTTGTCAGATTTACTTTTAAAAAAAAACAAACTTAATAAGCTTTTGTCCTACAAAATCCTCATATAAAATTTTCACTGGACCCTACCTAACATTGGCATAGGTAGCATTATCTTCAGCAAAGCGTGTTAACCTATGCAATAAAGGTTTATCTATGTTACAAAACCCTATTGCTGGGTTTTCTTGGAACCACGAATATAGAGTTTCACCTTAGCATTTTTGTTTTCAGAAATAAGCCTTGCTTTTGTAACATTAGTGGTCTGAGTATGCAGTGCTCAACTTGTCACTGTTACAAGTAAAACACACTCCTAAAGACTGAACAGGTACAAGTCAGCCAAGGGCCAAATAATGTCTTCAGTAAGGTTTTGTACAACTTCCACTTACTGGGAATTTTAAGCAGTGGAAAAGCTTGCAGCTGCAAGGCACTGAAGTATGTTTCCATCCCGGTGCTGTGGGCATTAACCTTCAAGTGTTGGGGACCCACTGCTGCAAGACCTTCCTTCTCAGGGTAGAACTGTCCCACTGGTTTTATGAAGAACTATTTTCATCAGTAAAGGTCTTCAGAAAGGCACGATTTTTCTTCTTACTTTCATGGTTGTGTTATTCCAGGCTTTTGTAAGGGGCACTCATCATAGCAGGGCATATTCACTCTGTAAATGTTTGGATTGTGAGCTACCAAACAAAAGCAAGTGCACAGTGAGCCTTAATAATGTAAATATGTTCAGCAAATGGAGTTTGGTGGAATGAAAATCATTCTTGAACTAAATCCATTCCCAAACAGTAACTCCTTGCCTCTTTGCTTGTCACGGGCACTCCCAGCGGTAATGGGTTGGAACATTATCACTGCAAATGATGCATGTCTGAAGTTCATGTGGTTGGTTAACAGTGCAGGATGATAACTTCTGGCAGTTTCTCACCATGTTTCTCCAAGCACTGAGGATTTGAACTGTGATAAATGCTGGAAAACATCAGACAGCTGTCAGGTATGTTGACAGTGGGAAATTGGGAAGGAGGGACTGTATGTGTTATGCACTGAAACTGAATTTGTTCACACGATGATTTGCTCCATCTATAATTAAAACCGAGCTCAACCCAGCAGCTCTTTTTCACTCAGCTCTCTCTTCCCATTTAGTTTCCACCTGGCAAAAAGGAGTTGGTGGTCCCCTCACAGCCTCCTCTCCCTGCATCCAAAGCCCCTCTGGTTATGCCAAAATGATATGCCATTCACACTCAGCTTGGCAGGATTTCGTTATTCCTTCTTTCTTACATTTTTATCAGCACTGACATTGCTGCCAAGCCTTGTGCACCTCTGGATAAGATTTATGCAAATTATCGACTAAGTTATTTTGTGCATTTGCTAGTAATTTGCATACAACTGTACAATTTAGCTTAATATGTGCATACTGAGTGCTGGGGAAAGGCTCAGAAATGAGGGGCCAGATGTCTATTGCAGCCTGCCCACAGTAACCTTTTCCTAGCTCTCACTTTCTCTGCAAAACGGGAAGCAATAAAAATTGCCTTTCTCCAGAGGAAAGGCTATGAAACTTGGCTGTATGGCAAGCACAGCAGAGATGCAGAAGTGTTTTCAGCAGTAGGCAGAAAGGGGAATATCAGAATACATGGTCATTGCTACAGTCCAGCTCGCCTTCCTTTTGCTCTTTAAGTCAGGCATGCATGTGCAGTCACACGTGTACTCTCCTTGCTCTTTCTCTCTCTCTTTCACCCTCACTTTCTATCCTGACCTCTCTGCTTACCTATTTGTGTCCCTCAGATACAGGAAAGTGCACAGCAAATGTTGATACTGAACTTTAAGGTAACATAAGTAGCATCCTTTTGATGCGGTAGTCAATGAAAGAAAAAATCTCCCCAGTAATAAAATAATGACATCGTGCTGTTTGGGTCTAAACACAATGGGAAAATCAGTGGACAAATGAATTCTCTTTTAGAAATAAATGGATTCCTATTAAGATATGCCAAAGACTGAATTTGATGTAATAATAAGAATAATAAAAACATTGTAAAAATTTAGGATTGTGATCATTTGAAAAATAATGCAGTTTTTAATCAGATGAAAAAAAAATCGATTTTATTGTAGCATGCTGTCATCACCTTGGAACTATTTTGTTTTTGTTCAGTTCCAGCAACCCAAATAAATCCATACTGTGCTGTTTTGCTTAACGGTGGTGGTGGTGGGTTGTATAAACACGTGAAAATTGATGGTCTTCTGTTGCTTTGCTGTGTTCTTGCCTGTGCCAATGGTACAGCTGGTGGAAGTGTTTGCTAGAACTGAGTTATTTGTTTTTAATGAGAAGGAATTGCTTACTTAGATCTTATGATATATATATTTTCATTTTTGTATACTAGTAAAAAACATGGGGGAAATTCTTTGTGTTCGTGCGTACACATACGTATCCGTTTAGAAAAATCACCTATAAAAAAGTAAACCTAGAATCTTGTCATCTTAGTGGAGTTTCTAAACTCGTCAAGACAAGGAACAGCAAATTTTCCAAATATTTGAAATAAATTGGATATAATTTTGCTGCCTTCTCAGTTACTTAGATCTTGGTTTTCAGCCTACAAATATTCATAGCTACCTTTAGAAAAATAAATATTTCTAGAAACTGTCTGCACTAATAATTTGTTGTCACTATTTGCGTAAGTAATTTAATGAGTTAAGTGGATAAAGTGGTAAGAGTGGGAACATACTCTTTCCATAAAAAACTTTGGGTATAATTATGATTCAGGACATTTTTCTGTCATGAGCACAATAATAACATATACAGTCATTGTCCCAAATAAGCCTCACAAAAGTTAAGTAATGTTTAAAACAAAAATCTCCCATGAAAATATGAAATAAAATTTTCTATGGAAGATGTGCCATTTGAAGTAAATCTACACAATTTGTAACTCTTGGTGAAACTTGTTTGTCCAGATGTCCAGAGTAGTGAAATGCTGCGTGCGCATTAAACATTTCTGGTTTTGTTGAGTTTTGTGTTTGTCTTTTTATCAATACTGCTGTAGGCTTTTTTTCCTAATAAAATACATGTGTATTTAATTCTGGAAAAAAATCTTCAGAGATAGGCATTATCCTGCTAAGAAATTATCTTAAAGGAAAAATTTTAGAATAGAAAGGAAATCTGTGTATTATGGAATTCCCTTTGGAAAACCTACTCTGTTTCATATTGACTTTGATACAGAGGCTAAACTACATTTAAATATTTTACAGCAATACTGCCTTTAAATGGGTTATAAATAATTCACTCAATAGCTGAACAGATGTCTCTGTGGAGTGCGAACTCTCTGTATCTTAATGGGTATATTTAATAGAAAAAAAAAACTTCCAAGCTTTCAGTTACTGGAAAACAGATGACAGGAAGTCTGACATTCTGGTCTGTATAGGAGAAGAGACAGATAAACTAGAAATAAAAGCAATAGGGACTGCCTAGACATTATTTATTTTTATTTTCGAGCAGTCGCATTGCGCGATATCATGGCCTGTAACATTTTGTTCCCACTTTTATGTTCAGAAGAAGCCTGGATTTTTATTTTCCTGCAACAGTCTTTACACAGGAATAGGAAAGACAAGGATTTGCATTAAACAAAACTTGAAAAATTCAAAGCCCTATTTAAAATTTAAGTTGGTTCTGAAAATTCAACATCATAAAAATTCTTCAGGACTGACTTCATAATATCCTCCCGCTGAAGAGGAGACACGATGTGGCAGCAGCAGCATCTCTGTTCTCTGCTACAGGGACATGTGCGAATGCTCCCACTGGCCGTTCAGTGTCCTTCTGCCCTGCTGCTGGGCAGTACTGCTCAGAAAACTAGGGAAGATCCTGAAAAAAAGGCAAAAATGGAACCTTGCATTGAAAAATATTCCCACCCTCTTTTTTTCACCTTAAGTTTATTGGCTTGAAATCTTAAAAATTCTTATGCAGTAAAAAATACGTACCTGGAGATAACAATCCAGATTCTCAGAGTCTAGAAATTAATCTAGCTACAATGACTCACAAAGCAAAACAAAACAAAACCCAATGCCAACACTGAGATCATCACTCCAGACTCCATACCTTCCTTCCTCCACTCAACACTTACAGGACATAAAATTACCAGAAAAAGAAAAAGAAGGAAAAAGGAAAAAAAAAATAGAGCTTTGGCCTTCTCACTAGAAACATACCAACCGTAAAGACTGTGAGTGTGATGTGGTGGTGCTACTAAAAGTCAGAAATTACACAGAATTATTTTTCAGTGCTTGGCTGGGATTCAGAAAAAGAGCAACTATAGTTGTTGCTGTTTTGCAGTTTTGTTCCTGTTCCAGTTATCCCTATTCTAGCTGTAGTGTTAAGTCCTTTATTTTGGGTGAAGACTGTAGACCTGTACATACACATGTAAAGTACGATTTCTGATGAATGAGTCTTCTTCCCAATATTTATGAAATTATTGAAACTGTTTCTACTAGAAAACAGTAGTGTTACAAAAGCTTTTTACAAAATCTTACGGTATAAGTGTGTACAAATATATCATCAAACAGGGCATAGTAATATAATATTTCTGTGAACTTTTCAAACATTTTTCCCAGCTCGAACAAAACACAGATTTCAAAATGTAATTCCAAACAGAAATCCAGATTTTAAGCAAGATCTAGTCCCTACCAGTTGTCTGTGTATTTTTGAGCAGCATTTCTGAGCAGACATCCAATAAACCCCCAAAACTCAGATACAGAACAAGGGACCTTGGAGAGGATGAAAGACAACAACATAATTCAGTAAACAAAGTCATGAGTTTCTCACAGCATTGGCAGCAGTGTTGCTAATTCTCATAACCTCCGGCCTTGCTGAAGGACCCTGCTTCTGGAAGCACATGGGTAGGCAAAGCCCCAAGCTTTCCCTTGTAAGAAAAGTAACTTTGAAATATTCATACTGATGAAAGAAATTTGACAGTACTAAACCTTAAAAACTGAGAGATAAAAAGGCAAAGAAAAATATCCAGAATTGATTGTAATTTATTTATTTATTTAAAGGCTATTGATTTTTTAATACCTGGGTGGGGGATAATATGGAAAATTACTTTCAATGTGGCCTTAGTCAACACTAAGGTAACTTTAAAAGTACTTTGTTCTGTCTCCTTGTAAAATGAACCTCTGAGGGGAAGCAGCACGAAGTCTGTCTTCAGAATAACAAATAAGAAAGGTGCAAGTGAAAAGTCTGTGAAAAGTCTTGCAATAAAACCAAAGCTGGAGTGCCAAAGGCAACTGCCTCTACATGCCTGAGTAACTCAGACTGTACTTGGCTGGAAAACATGACCTGCAGGTAAGGACAGAGGACAAACTACTTCCAAGCAGTAGCATTCATGCCCGGCTGAGCAGCATGTTGCTCATGAGGGGCATTCATGGCTAGCAGGAGCCTGAAATTTTGCAAGATCCCTCATGTGTCCTAGCTCAGCTCTATCCATCCAAGAGAAGCTGCCTGGAAAGAAAAGAGATCTTGTAATGAAGACCTGTATCACCAGTGAGACCCATTCACAGTGAATAGCTTCAGGGGAATAGTAAAATCACAAACGCTTGATGCCTTTTTTGGGGGGGGATGTTTAAACTCTATCCTTTGTTAAATTGTGATGAAATCTTAATTCAGCCAAGTGGAAATTCCACACTGACCTGCGTCTCCAGACCTGCTCTGCCTACTGAGTACATCGATACTTTAATGCCTTGTGACACTGCTCGCGTTCTATCAGCCACCAGAACCCCTAGTAAATGGCTATCTTCACAGCACAGCAGTATTAAAATGTAATGGGAAGCATATTGGAAAGCTTGTGGGAGCAAACCCAATCACCTACGCGGAGCAGCTGATGTTCTTTTATTATCAGATCCCTGGCAGCCCGTGCCAGAATGCTACATCCCATCTCCTGGATTAATTTTCAGAACTGCTGCATGCAATGTGGGGAATTTTAAAACGTACATACCCAATTTGTTTCCCAGTTTTCTCTGTGTACAACGGACATAACATGAGGAAGCTGTACCCAACTACAAGTTCTGTAGGCTGTTTTCCAAGTTATGGCAGGCTGACACAGCCCCTGACCCAGGTGTATCACAAGTGCGGTGCAGCGGAGTGTGGCAGAACATGCCCTGTGCCTGTCCTGGCTGGCCCAGACTTGCAAGTCACTTCTAAGCAGCCTGTGATGTTCCTCATAAAGTGCACTTGCTCAGCCTGGCAGTGTATTGCAAACGCTGTAGTTAGGTCTCCTGCTTGCATGGCGATTGCTTCAATGTTTAGTATGTGCTTTTGTGGCTGCCAGAACCAACGCAAGATTGCTGCAGAGAGAATTCAAACCCGTCTCTGTGTGCATAATCCAAATGCAAGTTCGAAAATGTTCCCCATTAGAGGCATTTGAATTCAGTCTGAGTAGAGGCAGTGCTGAACTTTGTAGGCAGCTTCTGCTGTTGCCTTCTGCATTTGACAACTTTTTGGTATGAGTGGTTCTACTGTACAGTTCTCTATGTCAGCATCATTCCCAAATGTATTATTATGATATTTCATATACATTGTTCTCATATTTCTGAAGCTTTTTCTTGTATCTAGTAACACTAACTATCATTACTGGACATTTTGTCAGTTAATTTTGAACCGATATTTTTGAGTTACAGTTGTGGAAAAAAAAAAAGTGAAAACAATGTGAAAAAAAAATTAAAACTTTTAGAAACATAGGTCTAACTTCTTTTTTTCATCTAAATTAGTGACTTGCATATTCCTTAAACAAGGGCATTCACTTTAAAGTAGCATAACCCAAAAGCTATTATTAAGATGAGAAATGTGAACTGATATTAGCTGTGGCCGAATGATTGAAGGGATAAGTAAAAGTAACTCTGTTATGCCACTTCTGCAAACAGCGTAATTGGTGGAAAGTTTTGCCAGCTTTTCCTCTTAAGGGTCCCTGTATTAGGCAGTCTTTATTTTAACAGTGTCCCTTTTGTTTCTTTTGAACGTATTTCAAGAAATGACTTCTTGTCACTAGTCGGGTTGGGGGGAGGGTGCCATTGTTATTTGCAACAAGATTAGTGTAGGTTTTCATGAAAATCTAAGCAGCATACAGTGAGGATACAGTGAGGACTCCCTCTGCCCTTTCCCCCAGCCCACTTGTGCCACGGCAGGGTCATTAGAGGAAGTCTGGGGTGGGTGGGGAGGCTGCAGTGTCATCAGCATGCTGCAAGCTCGGCTCTGTTTTTCACTGAAATAAGCAGCAACAGCATTACAGCTTTCTCATCACCTAGCTGACAAGCTGGCTGATGAAATAACGTGCCGTGGTTCTCGGAGAACTGCCTTCAAATCAACCTGGGCGAGACAAGGGACAGCCCTTTTAGCACAAGCATCCTGAGCAGCGGTTTGGACTGGTGTCGGCAGCAATTACTGAGATGGTCCTTTTGCTCTTGTCAAATTATTTTGCAGCCTGTGGATCTTTGTCCCTGGTTCCCAGATAGCAGACAGGTCTTGTTATCACCTGGGGCAAACCTGGAAGTCAAGCTTTTCTCTCTCCTGTGGTGTTTGTTTGTCATCGGTGCTGTAAATGTCTCCAGCCAATTTACTGGGCGGGGGGGGGAATGGCATTTAGCTTCCCATTTAAACACCAGAGTAAATTATTGAACTCATTTGGCAACAATACAGTTTCAACCTTTGAACAGACAAAAGTCTATTCACACATCTCTGGGTTAGTTACACTGCTGTGAAGAGTTTCTGTGAGGATGCCTTATAGTAAACAACAATGCCAAGACATCCTGGGTTAAGGGGAGGTAGGGAGGAGGATTTTGCAGTTGTCTTACTCATAGCTTTGAAAATTGAGAAAGTAATGATCAAGAACTAATTGTTTGCTGACTTTGACTATCAGTGGTACAGGCCAAAGTCTAATTGTGTTCCTGTAGTAGTCCAGCTGAAGTTGATAGCAATATTAATTGTGTCCAGTAAGCAGGATTTATTCCTTTGCAATATAGGGTGAAAATAGCTGGCAGAAATCTGTGAAATAATTGGCACACAACTAAAATACATCAGATGATTATTCCTGCTGAGCTCTTCCCAAAGTAATTGCCAAACTAATGTAAATGTGTAGCAATATCAGTGCTATCACAGAGAGTTCATCATAAATTTTGCATTTTTTTTAAATATTCCTCAATTCCTAAGTACAGGCTATTTATAATGAGGTGGTCATTTACAGAAACAGAGTAAGACAAGGTTCCTGCACCAAAAACTTTACAGATAAGTCTGATTATTAGAAAAATGTGACCAAAAAGATAAATGTATCCTTTTAAAAGAAGGAAGGGAGGAAGGGAGGAAGGGAGAGAGGGAGGGAGGGAGGGAGGAAGGAATTACTTCTATTTGGTATTTTGTGAGGTTTTCTTTAATGACAATGTTTTCTGGAAAACTCTAAGTGCCTTAGAATGAGAAGAAATTGTTATAAAACCATTTTCTAGAGAAAAAGAATTAGCCTATTGATGTATTTGTGTGGGTAGAGACGAAAAATTAATACCATTACTGAAGAAAAAAGGAAATAAACATTTCTTTCAACTAATGAAATACAAAATCTTTTTAGATGTTTCAGCCAAAACATTACTTCTTCCTCCAGTACAAGATAATACAATATTTGCCTATGACAGATTCTTTAAAATCCCTGAAAAATAGGCTAAGATCTTGATACCTAAAACTTATCTTCTGTCCCCACAGTTATGCAAATATAATGGACTATATTTTCCAATGGGCTTTCGCTGAGATTTCCCATACACTAGAGGCCAAAAGAAGTCTGCAACAAAATTCAATTGTAATATATGGGTCAGCTATATTTCAAGTATTTGTTGCATTACCTTTATGGGCATTGAAAGGGAAAAAGAAAAGGGAGAAAGAACACGGCTTGTTACAAGAACTGTATGGCAAATAGAGCAGTGGCCCGCTGTGTGAAGGGATTTTGCATTGCAACGAGTCCTCTGGGAAGTGGATTTGCACTGTTGCAAAGGAAGCTTCAGTGGCTGCTGCAAATCCCCTTGATTGTTATCTACCTATGTGAAAGATGATGAGCTTCACATGTAACTTCCTGCAACTGTACCTGCTGCCATGTGGGTACCATGCATGTTCCTGTAACCACGGTCATGCTGTGCTCTAGGAAAGGATGAGTGCATGTACAGCACACATGGTCGATGGCACTATTGCCCATACATGAGACAAACACATAGGCAAACATCAGTAAAACAGTGAAGCTGGCAAAACAGCAAAGTGGAACCCTAACCTGGGAGCTCTGCCAAGCTTTCACAAAAATGCTGTTGAATGTTGGGTGAAGGAGAGACGCAAAAGGGAGGCTTTCTTAGTTCTTTAGCAGTATTCTACATACGCAGTTTTTCAGGTGAAATTCCTACACCTCATCTTTGCCATTTTGTTGGTTCTTACAAACAGAAAGGTACAAACAAGCTGTAATATGAAGCACTGGGTCTGGTCTCATCTTGATAACTGAATAGAGAAAAATATATGCAGCTCTTTGTTGACCTGATTTGCACCCAGTTTCTCATCATATGATTTCTTTAATGAAAGAATTCAAATACTATATTAAAAAAGATGCCATATAGGTGCACTCATCATAAATTCTTGTGGTGTTGTTTTTTTTTTTTCTGGACTTTGCAACACTTGATACAGTATTTTTAATATAAATATGACCTTTAAATCATAACAACTCGTATCAGGACTGAAATTCTAGTCAACTATTTGATTATATGAAAAGTGGTGAAACCAAATCCGGAACTCATGAGTAAGTGAACTGTAATGAAATTATGTTGGGCTGATGTATAGCAACTGTCATCTTTAATACAGTCCTATATTAAAGACTTTTCAACATACAAAAGTTTCATCTTGGAAAGAACAAAAACTGGGATTCAAAAGCCATCTAACTCTCTGCCACTGACTTGCCAATGGTAAAATTGTTTTCTAAGTCTGCTTGGATTTAACAGATTCACCTAACCCTTTGGAACAAGGTTTCATTTAAATTCCTGCCTTATTTGCATCAAGAACTGCTTAGCCATCAAAGCAACAAACTTCTGATCTGATTTTAATTATCTTTTAGCAAGAAGTACTCATTATTTTATTAAACATTTCTTAAAAATGTATTAGGTAGCACAGCCTGTAGAAGGGCTTGATGCCTCTACTGCCTAAGTCTGCATAAGTGAACCAGATCTACAGGTGATGAGATTAGGTGTAGTCCACTGGGATATTCAGTCAAACCTTCAGTCACGTTTTCCTCAGGAGTTTGACGTGTGTGATGAGTAGTGCTATCTGCAATTCCTTCCAGCATCCCAAGCTCTCTCCTCTCAGACACTGTTTTTCTTGGGAAATCCAGGTAAAAGTCCCATTGCCAAAGAACCCCTTTTACTTCTGATACACACTTCATAAAGCCCATTTTACTTCTGATAGGCATTTCATAAGAGCAAGAGTCATGGTGGACCTTCAGGACTGCATTAGCAACTCCCAAAGCATAAGGCGATGGAAAAACCCTGTTATATGAATATCTGCCACTAAGCAGTATGAAATGCTTTTAAATATGTGAGTCCTATTCATGATGAGTTAAAGGGGAACTAAGTTTTTACTGGTGCTCTGAGAAAATATGAATGTGAGCAATGAGACTGCATGCTGCATAGGTAGGGCAAAGCTACTAGTAAGGGCTGTGGTGTTTGTTATTGCCTCTTGCTCTGGATCTCTGTAGTAAGTTTGCTGACATATTGTCAGTTTCATCAAAAATACACCAAAATTAGCATTGCAGTTATTTTTGTGGTATAGAAAAAGACTACTGCAAAATAGATGGCAATTTTTTTTCTTTTGTATGTAGTAACGCATTCAAAGTCAGGACCTGCTCTTACTATATTTCCTAATGTTAGGATAAGGAAAGATTTTTGCTTTTACTCAGGTTTATTTTTCATAAAACCCAGAAAATACGTGTGTATATGCCTTGTCTTGTTCCTTTGCATTGATTCTGATGGAAGGATGTTTATGTCCCAATCCAGGATCCGAACTGGAATTTGTAATAGAAATATATTCATAAATCTCTTAAAGGTCTTCTCACTGGGCACAAGTTCTCTGCTGTTCTTGCAATGTAAACATTTCAGCATTGTGCTAATGCATTATAGCCAGAACTTAAACCTAAATAATCTCCTCTTATTTTCACATCCGAATTTAGTGCAAACAGTAAAATTGTACAAATGATGAAAAGCAATTAAGGCTATTATCTTAATCACATGTACACACATGAATAGTTCCATCAAACACAAAGCAGCTAATTTACTGCATGAATGTCTTAGCTATTTAACATGCTTTCAGTTGTAATAACTTAAGATGGAGTATTTTAAATAAATGTTTTATGCTTTGCAGTGTTTTTGACAGCACTCACAATGGCACTGTTCTGCTCTTTCCTCTGACCTCATTTGCAGTGAGCTCTGAGCGAGCAGATTAATGTACAGAAGCCTGTTGAAACCTCAAGGAACAACCACCTAAATTGCAAGGAGTGGGGAAAGCTGTACTATCTGTGCAAAGATTGGATAAAAAAGATTGAAGATCTACAAAGCAAATATAAATAAGTTGCTAAAATGGCTGCCTTATTACCTAGAACATGTGAAAAAAAAGTGGATGGTGTCATTTTGGCAGCATTTGATCTCTTTTTTCTACATACTCACCTTCTCTCACAGTATTTGTTTCTTTCAAAGAAGAGAGGGAAGAAAACAATTAAACTGCTTACTGAGGGAGTGTTCATTGTTCATTGCAGTTAGACCTTATGTTAACAAGGCTCAAAGGATGAGAGAAAACATCTTTACAACAGCTGATTTTATATGTCAGTATAAGAAAACAGATAGCAAGCTCAAGGTTTTATTGCTAATATTTTCAGACCTGCAAACAAACAAACAAACAAACAAAAATCCATTAAAGAGGCCTCCTAAATTGCAAAGAGCAGTTTCTCATATTTTCCTGTATACTCAGATTCTTGCTAGGAATCGATTTGTAACCTTCTGGTCCTAAGAAAATGCTTTGTTTCTCAGTAAGACTACCTATGGTCAGGATATATGTAAAAAAACTAGGAAGTACTGTTTTCCTTCTTACTTTTGCCTGAGTGGCAGAGTAAAAATCTGAGAATCTTTTCTCTTCAAGGTATATTTCTTTTTATTTCTCTCTGCTTCTTTCATGCTGCCTGCTTAGCCTATTACAAATTGGAGACAACCATGGTTCCTATTAAATTATTTCTCACCACTTGCTTTCATAAGGGTCCTGGTTTTCAACACACACAGTGGATTGTCTTTAACATTTATGCTGAGCAACTTGGGCAACAGCTGTTCCATAAATGCTACAGACTCTTGATTTCTGTACCTAAGGGAATGCTTCTAATATGCATATGGCAGGGACACACATAGCCTTCTGGCTTCAACATGTCTGCGACAAGCCAGGAGTCTCTGTGGCATAAGGGAAAAAGTCTAGCTCAGATATTCTCTCTTCCTGTAGAAGTGCTCAAAAGAAAGGCTGTAAGGCGGATACTGCAGACAGGAGGAATGTTTCTGGGGAAACAGACAACAATCTCAGGATTTCTGACACTAGGGATGTTTTTTTTACACTGTTTTTATTATTTTGTGATTAATATTTTGCTGAGAAAAAGATCTTTTTCTGACTCAACTTGACAATTTGCAAGCTGTCTCCAGAGCAGACCACAGATACTATGGCAAGATTGCTCCACAGTGTACTGAGTCAGCTTCTCTTGCAAAATAAAAAGTGACCTATGGCACAATGAATGACACATAAAGAGGCAAAATGAAAGATGAGGATTTCTACACAACCTTCTTTTATTGATATTAGCATCTAGGTTAATTTTAAAAGTATTTTTTTTATCAAACAAGATTCCAGTCTGTTGCCACAATTTTTCACCCCGTTCTGATGAATGATGTAGTTGTAGAAGTCTTTTTTTATCAGAGTTGGAAATGAAGCCATGTCTCAAGTAGGGCAAAGCAAAGCTGCTGAAACCTTGTAGGGTCTTTCAGTGAGCATGGATCAAGTTTATACATTTGACTACTGCTTCTATTACATTGAATTTCCTTCTGAGATCCAGATAAAAAGTCCAATAATACTATCAGCTATGTTGTAGCATTATGAGCAATATGATGAGAAATGGTGGCAAAATGTCTTCCGTGAAGAGCAGAATGCCATAGGAAATGGTTTTAGACCCTGGTGAAGCTATAAGGGACTTAGTTTATTCTATCTCTCTGTATAATTATGGATAGAGATGAAGATTTAAATATTGTCTAGATAAAAATAGTATTTTTGTACTAGCCAAATGAGAAAATTTGTTTGCTCCACAGGAAACCAGATATTAAAACAAAACCTTCATTTTATGAGACGTACCAGAAACCTGCTGGTATTCAGGAGTATTAAAATGAGATTTCTCATCAGAAAAGTTAAGTTGGGAAAGTGATGCAGCTCCCACCACCTAAAAATCTAGGTTTTCTCTTTTCAAACTAATTGTCCTTGCTACCTTCATGTCACACACATATCTAAAACTAAGCAAAAGCAGGCAGAAAGGGAGCTATTCCCTTAACTCCATTGTATTTCACTGCAGGGAGGGGTATGAAGAGCAAAAGCAATGTTGATAATCATTTAACCCTTTTCTAGATGTAAGAGAAAAGTGAATAGAGCTGGCATTTTACACTCTATTTTAGCCGAAGTCCATGCAACATGGAAGGGAAGTTTCTGCTGGCAAGGGAGGCCACTTACCAGAGCAGCTACGGCAAAGTGCTTTTACCTGGGAAAGTTGGTTCCTGCTGGACTTCTGGAAGAGTTCAGCTTTTATGGGTGTTGATTTGGGGGTACAGTATTGGTACTCAAAACCATGGCTGTTTTCATGTCCTACCAAACATTTTGTCTCCTGCTTATTTCCACTGGCATGGGGGACCCAGTACGGTTAGCAATGTGAATTCAGCCTCATCAACAAAGTAGTTAGCAAGTTTTAATGACAATCTCTGTTACTGATCATTACCAGTAATGACTGATGGGACTTGCGATCACTTTTCAGGGTTGAAATCACTGAGGCACTGTAATGTGATACTATGAAGTTCCATTTTCACAGAGATACACTTCGGAGTACAACTGCTCTTTAACTTCCACAAACGTAACTCAAAGCTAATTAAATTACCTTTTTTTCCCTACTGTTCTTTTGTGCAATTGAGTAAAAAAAAAAAAAAAAAAAACAAGGAAAAAGAGAATTTACTGGAGTTATTGAAAGCTGTGTTATCGTTAAGATTCATAGCCTCCTGAGAGGCTCCAAAGTGCTTTGACACCAATAGAAGAAAGTACGAGTGCAACTGTGGTGGTTTTACCCAGCTGAGCAGCCGAACT
Source organism: Chauna torquata (assembly GCA_013399475.1). NCBI lineage: Eukaryota > Metazoa > Chordata > Aves > Anseriformes > Anhimidae > Chauna > Chauna torquata. The sequence continues at coordinate 279,995 of VXAL01018914.1, forward strand.
CCACCACAACCGCTCTCTCACTCCCCCTCCTCAAAAGATGAAGGGGAGAAAATACGATGGAAAAAAAAACCTCAAGGGTTGAGATAAGGATAATTTAATTAAAGGGAGAAGAAAAAAAAAATAATACAAGCAAAGGCCGCGTGGAGGCAAAGAGAAGAAAAATTCTCTATTTCCCATCAATGAGCGGTGTTTGGCCACGTCCTGGGCAGCAGGGCCTCAATACGCGTAGCGGCTGTTCGGGAGGACAGACGTCTTCATAACGAGAGCCACCCTTCTCCTTCCCCTTTCCCAGCTTTTATTGCTGAGCGTGACACCACATGGCATGGAATACCCCTCTGGTCAGTTCAGGTCAGCTGCCCTGGTGATGTCCCCTCCCAGCTGCTGCCCACCCCCAGCCCACTGGGTTTGGGGGGTTTGGAGAGTCTGGGTGCTTGGAGCAGGGCTCAGCAGTAGACAAAACACTGGTGGGATATCAGTGCTGGTCTAGCTACAAGTGCACAGCACTGTGTGGGCTGCTGTGGGGAAAGTTAACTCTATCCTGGCCAGACCCAGTACAGCAATGAAGACTTTTGGGGGGAAATTATCATGCACAATTCAGGAAGGTTTTAGAAAAGAGCAAAGGAAACCTATTCTACTCCAACACCAGCAGGATGAAGAAGTTTTGAACTAAGCTGTTTCCCATGTAACTGGGAGGGTCTGTGTAATGACACTAGCACTGTCCTAAGCAGGGAGATTGCAAGAGAAAAAGGAAGGCTGGAGCTGTGATGCTGAAACTGAAATTCTTGTGAGAGCTAGTCATCTGTGGACTTTTGCTACCATCTGTTTGTTGTTAGATACTATTATTAATAGGAGTATTTAACATTTATTAATATACTGCTGTCAAAATACTATCTCAGAAGTTATTATTCGTAGCATTCTGTAAGAAGCATAAAGAAATCTGAGGAATATCTGTTATGAAAAACATTTCAAGTCCAAGTTTTTGTGCCATGACTTTATGGAGACTGAGGTGTTTTACTGAATTCTGAACTGAATAACAGAATCTCTGGGTCATGAAGTTCACTGGGTTCACTGGGTCATGGGTTCACTGGGTCATGAAGTATTACTGAGATCATCTTAATTATCTGTTCTCTGGTATTTTTACTTCTTAATTTAGTATATGAATTTTACATCACTCTGCATATCGTACACCCCTGTAGATATAATGTGTATTACTATATTTCATATATAATTAAGTAAAATTAATAGTATATTGTAGATATAATACAGAATATAAAAGGATACTAAGAAAGCCTCCAAATGACAACTTTTAAATCATTCAGATTTTGGCTTAACTGCTTCAAAAAACCAATACCTCCTCCAACTCTATGATTTTATTGCAGGCAAAGTAACATGGTGCATCTATGTTGCTACAAAGGCTTAGTGAGAAAAGACACTGTAAGTTTGCTGCAGAATGGCTAAGAACAGTAAGCATAAGCTGATCCCTATTCTAAAGTAAATCCACAGTAAAATCCGCAGCATTTCACTCTGCAAGTTTGGATAGAAGTGTTGCTGATACATCAGTCATCCTATGATAAAACTAAAAAAAGGTTATTCACAATCTCTTTCCACTGAAAGTGTAGATTCATGTCCAAGAGTCACAGTATTGTGTGCTATAAATCGTACAGGGAAATAAATATATTTTAGCATTCAGTCCTATGATAATACAAGATGAAATAATTGTATGCCAAAAAAACCCCCTATCAGATGAGTGCCTGTGAGACAGGCCTGCTAGTGGCTGCACATTTATTTTACACATGAGTTTCTCTGATTTCACTGTAGTCACTCATTTGTTAAAGATGGTCTGAAGGAGTCGAATGTCAATGCAAAATTTAAAGTTGATCTACGTCTCCCGTGTCATTTAAGAAAGAGACTCTGAATCTGGCTTTCAGCTGAGTACAAAGAGAGTGGCTTACCTTTGTTTTTACAAGATTAAGAAACTAAAATGTTAAGACCAAATTTTCGTACATGCTTTAAATTAAAAAGCCAATACAAATACGTTTGACAGATCCTAAAACTTTTTCCCCAGTAGTAGTTTTAGAAGTAGCATTCACTTGATGAAATGTGTATGGTTGGCTGATGGCTGTAAATGCTTTGAGGAGAAAGCAGGATTTTTCAGTACAGCTATACACAAAAAGTTACTGTTATGTGTGCATGAGTTAACAGCTTTCATTCAGATTAGGATGCCATCATAAGGGCTTCATGCCATCTGCTTAGTGATATTACTTTGGAAGCTAAGGCAATGTTAGGCTGAGACATTAACATTACTTCTCTGAAAATCATAAATCCTAAAATAGAGAAAATGTGATACTCTGTCCTTGGAAGACATTAAAAATATTCATTAGTTAACATATATGTTACTTGCTCTACTTACTAATAAAGTATCTTCATTTAGGATCCACAAGTCAGTACTCTCATAAATACACTAATAATTAGTGAAAACAAACCTGGGGACTTATTTTCACAGAACTATGACAACTGAATTAGGCTGTGGCAGTGGCAGCACATAGCAGACGAGTTGGTCAAAAATCAGGTGGTCACTGTTAACAGTTTTTCTGAGAATTGATACTGAGCTGTATATAATTTGGCAACAGCAGTAGAGAAATTCATTGTGGCTGGAAGGATTATGGGGAAATATAAAGCCTAAGAGCAAACGCTTGAGTGTTTTATTGCAGTCGTATCCATGTGTTGCAAGATTGTTTACAATGTCTTACACAGTAGTGTCCTCCTACCTTCAGGTGGTAGAGATGTCCTGTTGTGTTGTGGGGAAGATCAGGATCCACCAGAAGGCCATTGTGATGGCCTGGTTTGGCATGCAAGTCTCAGTGGGACATGGGACTATCCATCCCCCACAGGAATAAATTCCTAAAGCCGTGTTTGGGAATTAATCTCATCCTGGTATTTTATGCTTATTCCCAAATATGTCAGACTATGTTGTTCTGTAACACACCGCTTTATGTAATTGGCTCCATTGCTAGAACAGATGCTAGAAGGATGCTGAGGACCTTCCAGATGTAGTCTTGGACTGAGGAGGAATAAGAGAAGAAAGGAGTAGAGGAGTATGATAGCAGAATATGGGAGGGGAGTTTGAACTGAGATGAAGGAAATGCATTTTGGAAGAATTAAGAGAGGGTGTAGGGAGCCCACAGGTTCCTGGTGTGTGCTGCTGCTGAGGAACAGGCACTGTTTTCCAGAGAGCTGGAAGGTATTTGAAAATAGAAAGATCTGAGTAATGGGAGGTATAGGTTAGTAAATATGGGCAAAGAGACCTATGAAAAAGCCCCTTATTCTTTCTTACAACTATTAAGGTAATAAAATCCTAGACTTCTATTTGAATTAGCACTTTCTAGTTCCAAGTTTAATAATGCTCACTTTCAATAGAAGATTGAGGTGAGGACAACCTCACCTCAATCGCTGGGAAGGTGATACAGCAAATAACCTTGGAAAATATTTCAAGACATATGAAGGACAAGAAAGTGACTGGGAGTAGTCATCATGGGTTTATGAAGGAGGGATGATGCCTGACCAACCTGACCATCTTCTGCAATGAGATGACTGGCATGGTGGATGGGGGAGAGCAGTGAATGTGGTTTATCTTGGCTTTAGTAACACTTTCAACTGGCTCTCCTATAAGATCATCACAGACAAACTGATGAAATACAGACTAGATAAATGGACAGTGAGGTGGACTGAAAACTGGCTGAAATGCCAGGCTGACAGGGTTATGGTCAGTGGCACAAAGTCCAGTTGGAGTCAAGTTGCTCATGATATGCCCTAGGGTTTGATACAGGGGCAAATTCTGCTTAATGCCTTTGTTAATTAGCTGGACAACAGGAGAGATTGCACCCTCAGTAAATTAGCAGATGATACAGAACTCACAGGAGTTGTTGACACAACGGATAATTGTGCTGCTGTACGACAGGTTGAAGGAGTGGGCTGATAGGACTCTCAAGAAATTTAGCAAAGTGAAATGCAGAGTTCTGCACCTGGGGAGGAATAATCCCGTGCACTAGTGCATGCTAGGGGGCAACCAGCTGGAAAGCAGCTCTGCTCTGGTGGACAACAAGTTTACCAGGAGCCAGAAATGTGCCCTAATGGCAAAGAAAGCCAACCAACTCCTAAGCTGCTATAGGATGATCATTGCCAGCTGGTCAAGGAAGGTGATTTTCCCCTCGACTTAGCCCTGGCACAGCACATCTTATGGAGTTATGCACCCAGTTTTGGCCTCCCCAGTACAAGAGAGATGTTAACATGCTGGATCAAGTCCACCACAGGGCCACAAAGATGATTAAGGGACTGGAACCTCTGTCATACAAGGAGAGGCTGAGAGAGATCTTATCAATGTGGCTAAGTATCTGACGGGATGGAATAGAGAAGTCAGAGCCAGACTCTTCTGTATGGTGCCCAGTGGCAGGACAAGAGGCAATGGGCACAAAGTGAAACACAGGAGGGTCCATCCAAACATAAGAAAAAACCTTCTTACTGTGAGGACAACTGAGCGCTGGCACAGGTTGACCAGAGGGGTTATAGAGTCTCCTGCCTTGGAGACAGTCAAAACCCAACTGGACATGGCCCTGAGCAACCTGCTGTAGCTGATCCTGCTTTGAGCAGGGAGTAGAGATAAATGGCCTCCAGAAATGCCTTCCACCTCCAACCCTTCTGTGATTGTGTGATCCTCATCATTTAAGTGGAACTGGGAAATACACTGGAGTCTCCTCTCTGTCTGCTAGTGACAAATCTTTATTACAGTTTTCATTTCTAACGTCTCAGATCCTATTAATAAATTTGGAATGTCTTTAGCTGGCACTGAAACATATAATTTTAAACTACATGGCAAGATTTTAATGTTCCTGGTGACATGTAATTGTCAAATGCTTTTTACTTAATTCCAAAACATAATGTATTAAGGCAATGTGCCCTTAGAAAACAACAGCCTGACTGTTGAGATAATTAAAGACGCGGAAAATGCTCAAGAAGAAAATTAGTGAAGTGTTCGGTTACATTTTAGATCAAACAATTTTGTGTGTGTGTGTGTTTGTGATAATTTTTTTTGTCTTCTAGAGTACTTTTTCTACAACAATCTGATCATAAACTTAGTGTGCTTCTTGAGTTCTGAAAGCTTTCCAGAAGAAAACTATCCTTTGCAGGACATGGATATTTGCGAATATTATTTTATGCATTTTGGAAAAATATTTCCTTGTTCTACTTGCTTATATATTTTCATATTGGATATGTAGTAGCTATTTGATGTACAGATAAGGTTTGCTTCTGGATTTTTAGTTAATAATGCGACTTGTGCGAAGCATCTGTTGCATTACAACTGTCAATATGTCACTTTGTGCTTTTCAGCATTTCAGAGAGAAGGTCTGTGCTAATTAACGTCTCCTTCAGAGCACTCCCTTGTTTCTGAAGACAATAACCCCTTCAGCCCACCTGCTAAGCAGAGCATGAGCACATGCCAAGATGAAATCATAGACAGTGTTGGAGCTGTAGTCTTTTTCACTCTTTTTTGTGTTAGGTAGAAAGATAGAGAAAGGCAGGGAAACTGGATGAAAGTTGCTCTGTCAGACAGGAAAATTTAATCTGTTAGTAGGACACTGGTCCTATTCCTGCCTTGGTCGCTTAGTTGCTGTATGGTGCCATGGTCGCCACCTCACTTCCCTGTAGCTTGTTTCGCTTTTAAAATTGAAATTCTCACACTGAGGTGGACATCACAACCATTAAAATAAAAGCACTAGTAAACCTTGTTTTACCTGAAAAAGAAATGGTTGTTTGAGATACTTTCCTTGCTCTAAAGGAGATCTCACAGCAGAGGAGGCATCTTCATCTGATTGAAAGGATGTTCTGTTTTCATTTCTCAAAACCTAAAACTTCAAATTTTGAATTTTTTTTTCTATTTCTCCATTTTTTTCCATCATTTAATGCAGTAGAGGGAAAAGGCAGCTGTTGGTTTGAATTTCTTCTTCCACTTAGTTACTTTGTGAGACATTTCCAATGACAGTTTCCCTCTCATTTGCCACAATTGTTTAAAAAGTTTATTTTTGTCATATGGGTGAACTCAATCAGTTATGAGGTGAGACGCAACAAGGAGATTGATGATCAGGATTATGTGGGCAGCTAACAAAGACTTTTCAGGAGATGCAGAGATTGTTAGTTTACCACACTGGAAGAAGGACACAACTTTGGGCCTGAAATAGTGTGAACAGGGGCTAGGCACTCCAGTAAAGAACAGACGTAAAAATTTTGAAGCAGAAGATGTCTAAATGCCTCCTTTAAAAACATACAAACAAACAAAGAAACAAATCTTTTTTTTTCTGGTAAATTTAAAGTTTGATAATACTGGCGATAGAAATGACACAAACACAGCGTTGTTCTTGATGATTCCTATTTATGCCACCAACTGTGCATTCGCCTTCCTCCCTCCCCATGTGCCCCACTGCCCCATCCCAACTGGTAAAATCTTGTTTGTCCCTCCATCTTGCCTGTCTCTCTTATGCTTAGCTTGTCAAGCAGGAATTGAGAGTGGGACTTTTGGACTGGTCTGCCATCAAGCGCAGGGCTTGAGCTATGTTTCCACATTTCTATCCTGTCACTGGACAGACCCCATCATCTCACAAGCCACAAGTTCCTGCCCTTCTGTCAAAGGCTATCACCACCACTAATATCACTACTGTTTGCTTTGCCTCATTCTCAAGTGGATTTCTGAAAAGGAGAACATTTGGTATACGTGGTGGAGAGGAAGAAGGTTTTAAGCTAGATCATTTCATAAATCCGGTTAAGAGCATGACCACACGAACTATCAGACTGATGAGGCTCTGGGTATGACAACCTCTGCAAGATAGTGGAGGAAACTTAGGAGGTGGTTACTTCCTAAGTGGAGTCCGCTGTTGCCAAACAGTATCATGCAGCTACAGGCAGTGAGCTTGTTTAGGATTATGCTGGAAAGCAAGGAAAGGAATAAAGAAGGGGACAGAAGGAACCAGTAAGGAAGTGTTGGGGTGATCTGAAATGGGGCACAGCATGAAGAGACTTGTCAAAAAGCACTACATGCCTCAGAAACCATAACTAATTTTAATATTGCAGATTTTAGCAGTGTTATTAAATGAGACCACTGAGCCAGAGAGACTGTGCTACTGCCAGACCAGATGACGTCTCTTCCATCTTTCTGTTCCTGATTTTCCAAAGCCACTTTGACCATTTATCTAGTGATCTAGCCCATTCCTCAAAAAGCACATATAGTTCTGTCCTAATATTTCCTTCACCGTGGGCTGAATGTAAGCAGCCTTTGATTTCAAAATTTAAAAGGAATTGGTTGGTTAATATTAATTAGAGGTATAAATGTTGTAGTTTCTGCCCCATGCTTTAATGAGTCTTAAAATTACTGTTGCCATAGTGTGTAGTTTAATGATTTTCATTTGAGGTTTGGAGTTCTTTTTTTTATCTCAGATGTGTCCCCCATGTTTCTTCTTTTTGACCTGTCACTGAAATCTGTTGGGGAAGAGAAGCCCAGGAGGAAGGAACAGGGCTGAAGCAGCTTGAGGTACAGACGTATAGAAGCAACTTATCTGAAAACTGTCTCCTGATTTGTGAGGAGGGCATTGTGCTTCAATATTAATAAGACTTCTCTGTTGGCAGTTGCAATAAGAGAAATGAAGATCAACTAATTACTTTAGCAGCTATTTTATTTACTAAGCCTGTTCCTAGAAAATATTTTTGGCAGAATGCAGGGCTAGTTGAATGCTTCATGTGAATACTTTTTTTGGAGAGGAGATAATGTGTGTAACTTCAAATTTTTTCTAGTTTTCTATCTTTTTGGTGCATTTAATTTTGCTGAGCCGGTGATTGTTAGTCTTTCTTGATCTGTCAAATTCTAAAAAATGCAATAGCAGGCTCAGCAGGGCAGATTTACCGCTAGGAGTAGAGCACTTTCTTAGTTACCCTTTGCAGCTCCCTTAAAAATCTCTGTGGATTCTCAGAGTGATCTGTGGATCATAATTTGAAAGTCAGAGTGGAAAAGAGAATACAGCCTCTTTTGAAAGTAAATAGTGTAAATACAGTGCTTTCATCAGAAGGCACATTCCTGCTCTCCTTACTGTCTGCGTAGTCTTGTAGAATATTAGCTTTAGGATCCAGGAACTTAGTTGCAATCCTATAAGCATTTAATCTTCGTTTCAACATCTGAGCTCAGTTGCATAATCACTTATAACAAATTACCCACAAAATACCTTGGATTACTCTCTAGAGCTCTAATACTCAAACCAAAACCTCATAAGTTTTGACTTTTAGGAGTATTCCCCTGACAAGCCTTACATAAATAGAGTTTTTTTAGAAGCTTTAAATGAAAATTCATCATAAAAGATTACTCCAAACTCTATTTCAGTGACTGCTAGCATTTCAGTGACATCAGACTGTTTTGGCATGAACTAAAGCCAGAGTTTCAGGAACGGTGTTTAAGTATCTTAGAGTACCAACTCAGTACTTTTATTTCTTGGTAAGGCTGGCTAGGAAGCATAGCTTCTAGAAGATGTTGTTTTGTGATTCTTCGCTTATAATTTGGTTTTGTTTTGAATTAGATCTGTCTCATCTGCTATGAGAATCCACATAAATTAGGACTTGTAACTAACACTCAATACCCCACTTATGCCTCCAATCTTTCAGATAAATATTTGGGACCCATATTAGCGTACAGGTCTTTAGCATTTACTAATATCTGACAGATGATTGGACTTTTCCTCATCTGTCTTGCATGCTCTATTTGTTTCACTGAACATAAAATGTGTGTAAAACACTATCAGTTCAGAACAGCTGAGCAGCCTCAGTGCAGCGGTGAAGGTGAGAGCAGAAGATGTGTGACCAGAGGAGGGGGTCCCTGCTTCTGCCAGCCTAGCACTATTCATGGGTCCTAAACAGAGATCCCCACAGTCTCCCTCCCTGCCATGGACTGTTAAAGTAGCATTTGCTAGCTAGAGTGTGATCAGATCACCCTCTTCACATATAACTGTTCTGTCAAAAAAATGTTATTTCCCCTCAGCTGCTTGCCACCACCCACCTGGCAGAAATTTCTGCCCCTGCACAGACAGTATAGCTAACAGAAGTGTCCAGAGATCGATTTCTGATGAATTCACCATGGGAGCTGAGGTAGTCCATGAAGATGATCAGGGCAAATCTGACTGCCAGGTCAGTGGGCAGTGGGGAGCAGCAGGAGATAGTAATATATAACATTATTAAACCTGGAAGATGTTGTTTGGCCATGTCTATAGAGTGCTTTGGTGCTGTAATAAAACAGGAGTAATTTCCAAAAGAGCAAAACCTCAAAACTCAATGGGATTTGGTAGTTTCAAGGGGTGAAATTCATCAATTTCCATCATATTCCTCAACAATATTAAATCCTTCTGTATAATCACTGCAGATTTTTTTTTGACTTGCCTCTGTGGCCTGTCAAATGAAACAGCCTGATTTTTCCGTACAGTTTGCCAACTTGCTCCCCATTTTCTCCATCAAGTTATTAATAAATATTCTAATACTAGGTGCCCTGGTGTCTGAACTCTCCATTAACCTCTCTCACTTCAGAGAATAATCTGTTCTCCAATCCTTTGTAGACTGTTTTTAAATCTATGAAAATATCTACTAAATTTCCATCAGATTTTCTGGGATTGAAATGGATTTTTTTTCATCATAAACAGTATAAGGATCAGGTTTGACCTTCTCTAGTAAAATCTGTAAGAACAGGCACTGCATTGGTGATTTTCCTGTCTTCAGCAGGAGTAGCTTAGATGATCCCCTCCTCTTAGATGTACTCAGTTGCTTGGTACAGGGTCATCCTAAAAATTCCCTTCAGTGGAGAAACAGCTTCCCAGTATCATGATCAGTGTCTTTAAAGAAGCAGAAAGATCACCACCTATGAGGTGTGCTGAGTTTTATGCCCAAGAATTGAGGTAGGCTTGTGAGAGCAGTTTTTGTGACCTGGCACTATTACCCATCTGTATAACCATGCCACAAGCGCCATCCATAAGCAGTCCATAAGCTGGAGGTGACCTAGGAGCGACTCTGGTGAGTTCAGTAAAATGACTGGAGGCAGTCTGAATCTTGCCCACTATGACTTGGATTTTCTGCTAGCTTTTTTTCTCACCCTGGCTACTGATTTTTGAGAGGTCACCAGGAAAAAAAAAAATTTACTGGGCTGAAGTGAAGGAGGAAAAAAAAAAAAGAAAACAAAAATATATGCTTGTCTGAAGAACTGCTTTTAGGGTAATTGGCTAGAGCAGCTACAGCAGTTTAGGGGGGGAATAAGCTTTGCACAACACAAAATTGTACACTGTGCCATCTGAAGTGATTTCAGGGGGGAACATGTACGACAGTGATCCCTGAAAGCTGGGGGGGCTTCCCCAGTCTAATCTGGGGAGCAGTGCAAATCCTGCCCTGCTGCCCCAGCCCTTGTCTCTGTGCCCGTCACAGATTGCCGGTTATCATGTCAGATGACCCAAATTGGCTTCCCCTCTTAATCTTCAGAGGCACCACCAAAATAGATCTGATAGCTTCTTTCTCCCGAAACCATTTTCTACTGCTGATGCCTTGTCTGGCACTCAGTGCCAGGGCGCAGCAGGTCTGGGGACTCCCCGTGGCCAGCAGCAGGGCAGCCAGGGGGGCAGCCCGAGCCTTGGCATCACGCACCTTCCTGGAGACAGGGACAGGATGTCAGCCCATGGGTCAGGTCAGGATCAGCGAGGCGCACGGTGAGAGCACAAAAGCGACTCAAGAGAGGTCGTTGGCTTGAAGCAGCAGCACCCTGGGGTCAGCGGAGCTGGGGACAGCAGCTCCTGCAGCCAAGCTGGGTCTGCCTGGGCTGGCTGTCCAGGTACCCACCTGAAGCTGGGTCTGTGGGGAAGCTGTTAGCATGATCTGGTGTGGGGCATGTATAAGAAGGTGCAGCAAGACGTCCTGCCTGCTTGGTGGTATGTGCTTGTTCCTAATTATTTTCTGCCATAAAACATATCTACTGCTCTTCCTACATCTCGCAATCAATATAAGATCTAAAAAGAAAAGTTATTTTCTAGTAGGTGTTTATAATATACCAATATAACTGCTTCTAGGCTGTGCATTGCATTAGTACAACCACCTTTTTACAGGGAAAAAAACAAAACAAAACAGTTATTATCAAAATCATTATACTGAGAGAGGCCTCGCAGCATTTGCTGTATGCCAAACAAAGCTAAAGGATGGCCCCAACTTGTCACCCCAGTTCTGCCAAAGCTGACATCAGTTGACCTGCAGAAACAAATCCCAAGTCTCTAAGTGGACATACAGCTATATCCAGAATACAGCTGGATTCCTGGAGCCCATGTCTGGATTATTCATATATCCTCTCCCTAATGGAAATCTTTTCATTTTCCTCTTTTAATTTAAGACGTAAAAATACCTCTCCTTTCTTTTCACGAATCAGCCTGTCTTGGTCTGTAGTGGCACGCACCATGCTCCTGCATTCTAGAGTGGGCTGGATGCGCAACAGCAAATACCCGAGCTAAATTACTGCAGTAGGGGGGAAGATGCTCAGGTTTTGCAGACCTGAAATAGCTTTTTCTGCTACAAAAGGGTTATTACAGAATGCAGAACACCGTGTGCCCCTTAAAAGCTGTCCAAAAATCAGGGGCGGGGGGAAGGAGAGCAGAAACTGCCATCCTTTAGGAAGGTGAGTGAAAGGATTTTTTGTTTTTTTTTTTTAAAGCTTTTGACACATTGTCAGACTATAAACACCAAAGCAAATGGTAACAGAAGTCGCCATAGCAACAAAACCTGGTCAGTGAAAGACTGTTTCCAAGAAGTGGTGATTATGTCCTTCAGGTAGCAGAGAATAGGACCTCATTATATCCAACCTTTAATTTGCACTTTGCTTTAAGGGGAAAGGCAAAATTAGGAAGGAAAACAATGAACAGAATTGCTTTTGTTCTCCTCTGCGGTGGATGGTGGAGTATAATAATAGCAGCAGCAATAATCATGTCACCATCTTTACCCCTCAAAGAAAGAATGAAGGATAAACATTTCCTGATCTTTTTTAAGGTTATAAAAGATGAATTTTTCTTTAGAGATGCTGGTAACATTCTTTCTTCCTTCTAACTCTCTGACCCCAAATTAAGCCCTTTTGAAAGTAGCAAAGTACTGAAAAATATTTAACAGAGAGGAGGTTAAGCTTCCCCTCTGGCACAGGTGTGGAAGGACAGGGGAGCCCATATCTGCCAAGCCTTGCTCCCAGGAGCGTGTCCCCCTGCCACCCCATGGCTGAAGGTCCACAGTGGAATCTGAAGCACCTTGAGGCTTTGGCGAACCTGCTGGAAAGCTGCGGGTGTGCAAGTGTTTCAGGATAATGACACCTCAAGCTGACTTTGCTATAGTCCTTAAGAGACTGAGCCCTCCTCGAAAACAGTTGGACTTGGGTGCTCTCAAAAAATGAGAAAAATGAGCCAATAATACACAACTCTGTTGTTGTCTGATGATACTCTAAAGAGTGAGGTAGTATGTCTGGTGTGTTTAAAACCCAGAGTGGCAAGAAGTTTGGTCACAAGTGATTTGTAACCAGTCTTTTTAGGATCTGAGGTACCCTTATACATAATCCAGTCCCAGAATGAAAGACTGTTTGGAATGGATTCCCAGAGAAGATGGGAAGACCTAGTAATAAACGTATTTAGCACTCATCAGGGGAAATGACTTAAAATTTCCTGTTGGAAATATTCTTCAATAACAATTGTTTTTTTTCTGAGAGGAAAATGAATTTGTATTTTAAAACTTCGCTTTTAGCCAGCCTGAGAAAAGAGGATTTGGGGCCTATCTACCAGCTACCAACTAGCACACCAAAAGCAAATAAGCTATAAGAATCCCCTTAGACCCCCAAAACTATCAGACCTCACATTCTGTAATATTCTGGCTTAAAACAATAGGCTTTGGTATTTGATGCAAGATTACAGGACTTTGCGAATTTTTTCCTCTTTCTTCAGCTCTGTTAATCACATGCAGACACATGTATGAATTCAAAACAAAGAAAGGTTTAATCTTTTAGAAGGCTAGACAAATGCTTAGAAAGAACATTGGCTTAATTGATTTTTCTTTTCCTAAATATGTTTTGAAATGCTTGCCTTTGTGATATGGCTTGTCCCATTGCTTTTCATATCAGGCAGTCTCTGAACAGTACTTTCATCTTCCTATAATTCAAAATCAAGATCTTAGTAGTGGGACCAGAACAATACACTGTTCAGCCTGGTAGTGTGGGGCTTATTCTGATAATGGATTATAAAACTGGTATCTTCTACTTCCATAGAACAATTCCCAGATTTATCATTTGACTTTTACATTGTCTGTATTTAGTCCTGTTGGCCTTTCAGAGCTAATACAGCTAATACTGACTACCGTTCCCAACTTACATGGTCTAATTTATACATACAAATTTGGATTATACATCTATAACAATGGTTGATGTTACGTAGTTGTTTTCATGCGTGGAAGCTCACTGAGCTCAAACAGGACACCTAAAGCCTTGCATAGACCCGCAGGACTTTTGTTGCTCTTCTGTGTGGTGTATGTAATATACAGAAGTCTTTATGCAGAGCAGGTGGAGTGTGTGTGTGTAACTAGCAATTACGAAGTTCCTCTCTTTGTAAACACAATGTGATTTTAACAGAAATCAGAAAAGCTCTGTGAAGTCAATACTTTGATGACATTTTCACAGACATACTTTTTATAGCATTTGCAGGAAATTTATCAGAAATAGCAGTGTTTGTAGAGGGAGTCCAGAGAGCTACGCAAGCCTTTTGATTTTGTAAACAAGTAGAAAAGCTGTGTTCTCTTGTGGCTTGTAAAAACATGAGCAAAAAGAAGTCAAACATGGTGCCATGGTTAGGACTCTGAAAATAGGTTAAATAGGCTAAATAGGTTAATATTAGTACTCAGCATTTTTAGTGATCTGTCTGCATATACAGCTGTATACATATTTTTGACCTACTTTTACCCGTTTTCATGAATAAAGCATATATGGGACATTGGCAGAACAAAAGTGAAATGTAAAGGTGCACAGTAAGTCTATAGCAAGAGGACAGCAGAGTAAGATAGTCTGACATGTTTGCTTACCTGCTCATCAGCTCTTTTGCCTGATGTTTACCTGGTAGACCACAGCTGCCTCAACATCAGATATCTTAAAGAATAGCCAGCAGAAATATTTGGGGAAGTTATTTGTTTTGACATTGCTGAGATGTCAAGGAAACTTGGCACAGCTGTTGTGGAGGCTGAAAATATGCAGAAGTGAGAATCTGCTGGTTGGAAAACTTCAAGGAAAAGACAGCAGCCTGGGAGATGACAAGATGGGTCTGTGCTTATTTGTCATCTGTCAGGGACATAATCTTGGTCTATGTATAGAATCTGTTAATTAGAGCTGTAATGAACTGTTCAGTTCACTATGTTCATGCACTAGCTTGTAGACTTAGGGACAAAAGCCAGTGCCTGAAGACCCAAGGGACTAATTAAGTACACAATGTTTTAAGTAATTAACATCCTAGTCAGATGTTTTCAGTGACAGTAAGTATATTATGCTGTCATTGCCCTGCCCTAGATCATCCTCAGGCCAGGCTTTTTAAACACTCTTGTTCTGTAATCTATTGTATCTGTTAACCTGCACAACTGTCAGGGATTCTTTAATAAATTTATAAAATAAATCTTTAGCAAAACTTGTTCTTTCCAAAGAAGTCATTGTCATGATGAGATGACCCAAGGTGTAATCCTTAAAATCAATTATTTATGCATCGATTTAATCTAACTAGACCTATTGGCAGAAGAGATTTTTGCAAAGGGATGTAATTCTGATTTAAATACACCAAACAGTGAGATTACCCTAATCTTACCTGTGCCTATGTCCATACCCCTAAAGTAGTTTCAGTATGATCTGAATGGAGGAGATGTTGCCTTGATCCTTCCTGGTAGGTCACTAGAATATTCTTGTGGAGTTTGCTACGTCGTGAGGATTTCTAATAAAATAAGCTAGCTATAATAGGCCACGCAGTGAAACTAGTAATGGGTTAAGTCAGAAACTTGGAGAAGGAGAATTCAACAGAGATGAAACAGTGGAGCCCATATCCCAGGTGGGTCAGAGAAGTACAGATTTTTTAGTATATTTTCCTTCTTTCATAAGTGAATAATAATTCCTAGGTATCACATAGGACTTTTCAGCCTTGGATCTTTAAGCTGATTATAAATCAGATCAGTGCCTTTATCCATACTTTACAAGTAGGAATGCAAAGTATGCAACATGGCAAATAGAAATGAACAAAGACCAGGGCACAGGCCTCTTAGATGCCAGAGTTTTGTACTGCTTATCAGATTATGTTGTCCATGTAGATTAAAAGATCTGTTAGATATCTTGTTGTATACTGACAGATTGTCCTTTTACTCTTGCACCTTTGTAAACATGAGGCTTACAGTGTATTTAGTATTGCAATTGACAAAATGCCACAAATGAAGAGTAATTAGCAAAAAATGCCAAAAGTCTTGCACTTTAGTCAGTAAAATAACAACTGGGAAGGTGCTGTTGGTTTTCCTCATCCTTTAACTGTCTTTGTGCTTTAGGACAATGGTGGTGATATTACCTGAGTGAGATGAAAATGAGGAGGAATACCATGAGTATCTGCCACTGAGGCAATGTCTGACTGCGTTCCCATGCATTACAACTGAACCATTAGTCTTGGTAAGAAGTGGTAGCCTAAAGCCCAGTGGAAGTAAGAAATATGCATCTGCTTTTTAAACAAGCAGCAGATAGTTATCAAAGGAATGTCTAATCTGGAAAAACAGATCAGCTCAACCCATAAGAAAGTGTCCAAAATGAACAAAAGGTAAAATAAGTTAGAGCCAGTAACAAGATTTTGTTTCTAGTGAGTTAGTTCCTTTAAACATCATGAGACAATATCAAGAAACTATTGCTTATGACTTGGCAGTTGAGAATTAACTATTCAGACTGTTATGCTGAGATCTCAACTTCTTTCCTTCCCCTTTTCAGTCAGTGGTAGACTTTCTGATCTCAGCAAGCCTTCTGTGAAAGATTATGAGTAATTTTCATGATTTTGCAGCCTTAGAAAGGATATATGTGATTATTTGTTGTTTGTCTTGGGTCCCTAGACTGAGACCAGCCCTGCTTGCATCCGCTACTTTTACTGGTTAATATTAGTTGGAGGATTCGGGATGTGTCACCTTTGTTTTGTCCAGGTGTTACCAAAATTTACAACCAGTCCTTACTAGTTGTAGCTAGCAGGCTTGTTCCTGTGAGTCTAAAAGTTCAGTTTTAGATATTCACCCACACCCACTCACATAAACACAACTATCAGCTGCCTGTCAACATTCACAATTTAAGTTATTTTTGCCAACTACAAGGGCTAAGCCCTTAGGCAGCACGGTACTGCAGCGCACAGAACTTGGCTCCGCTTTCTCCTGTATGTGACTTGCATCACCTAAATCAGACTTGCAGAGATTTATGTTATTATACAACGGAAGCTGCTGCAAATCGTACTCATCTCAGCTCTTAGTAATACCTCATACGCGTGCTTCACTAGGATTGCCAGGAATCCCAGAGCAGAGACCACTGGGAATGCAGCAAAGCCCACTGGAGGACACAGGCTCTGTCTGGTGGGCTTGTGGTGGTGTATTTGTGTTAAAGTTTTCTTCAAATATTGCATTTAAAGTATATTTTTGTTAAAGTTTTCTTGAAATATTCAAATCTTTTTTTATATTAGGTATTATCAAGCATTCACCTATTTCTTTTCTGCAAAGAACAGGTTTCCTAGGTATCTTTACTAACATTTGATCTCCATACATTATGAACCTGAATACAGTTATATTTTCCTCCAGAATCAGCGAGTAATAAATTTTATTTTGCCACAGCTGAATGCATTGACTTAAACAGTAAACTGTTCTAGCCTCTTTTCCCAGATTGTCACAGTTAGAAAAAAATCTAGCTGTATGCTGTACAATAAATACTATTCAATTGCAATTTTGATTCTTCAGACATTATTTCACAACAAATATGACTGCTATGAAGTAGTAGCACAACTAAAGTTCCTCACTATCTTCCTTTATGTTTGCTTCTTTATAGTAATAAATAACCTTCAGAAGGAAGTACCGGCTCCACAAATTGAACAGTAGGAATTCAGAAGGGGTATCCCAGAAGTTTTCTTTTCTTTTTGATGCTGTTTAAATGTGTTGTTGCAGACGTGTTTATGCAAGCCACTGAGTATAAAACACATGCATGCATGTGCTTTTCTGAGATATACAGCTAATTTGTCTCATTGGAAATACTTTTGCAGTAAAGATAACCGAGTTACAATTTCTCTTGAGGCATGAGGCCTGCTGCTCCTCTGTAGTTCACAAGGATAAGCTTGACAGACGACCTTGTTTGTGTGCAAATTAGTTTAAATACATTTTATCTTTTATATAGAATTACTGTACTGGGGACCTAATGGCCAATAGAGAGCAAACTCTTAAGTATATTTTGAACTGTTTTGTCCTGCCAGACCCGATAAATTAAACTAATCCTTATTAGAATACATTGTATCATTAGCATCTCTTCCAATTTTAATTTCTTATGGACAGAAGAAATTGCACTTGTGTCCTAGTTTATAATTTTAAACAAAGCCTTCTCAAAGCTTAGGCAGACATAAATGGGCATGGGACAGGGAGAGTATGGGACACATATGGGAAATGTGGCTAGGGAGTCCCCCCAAGAGCTGGCAGAGCTGCATGGTTGAAAGGCATGGTGTAAACAGAAGCTTTGTGAAGGTCAGAATAGATGTTCCATTGACTTTAGGGTCAGGATTTCTCCCTTTATTGTTCAAGTCACCAAGAAAATTAAGAGCTGATCCTGTACAGTTACTTATGCTTGGTCACTAGCTAATAAATAACAGAACTCCTTGTGTCTGCTCAAGGAGAGATAATATGCTTCCAAGAACATGGAAACAAAAGGCTGGAAGGGTCTTCCTATTCTCTCAAGTCCAGGCAACCATATTTTATAATCACATCTCTACCTAAAATAAATGAGGTTTTTTACTTCTTCTCTCTTCTCTTTTTTAATTCCCACTGATCCCAATGAGTGGATATTCCTGAATGTCTGTCCTCTGATTTGGAAGGTTGTATTTTCACCAGCAAGTTAGTATTCTCAGAATCAGAAATTCTGCTTTTATAAGAGCACCAAAGATTTTTGGGGAAGTTTAAAATGCCCCAGAGATGTCTTTGCTGTCCCTCAATATTACTGCCAGACAAGCTAGCAATATCAGTCAGATCTTTCTTAGAGCCCTGAGATGAAGAATACAGAATAACATCAAGAGAGACAATCTCTCTTTAAGAAACAATTGAGCTCATCTCTTGGTTTCTCGCACATCTGAAAGAGAGAGACCTGCTTGTATGATGATTTGTAGGCACGCTTTGAAATGAATTATTTTACTTTGAAACAATAGCTTGTAATTCTTGTGTCAAATAAATGCTGAGATGAAGCTGAGAAACAATTCCGATTCAGGCTTCCTTCCTCCTTGATAAACTTCTCCTGTGGCCTGAACGTATTTCACCAGATTCCTCCTTGCTTTTGGCATGTTTGTATCATTTGGCATTTTTATGAAGCAAAATTTATTTGCCTCTTAAAAATGGCTTGTTCATCACTCTTTGATTTCCCCTGCTACTTTGCAGTACTTCTACCGATAGATCTGTTCATTTCGCCTGTGTTAGAGACGCAAAGATATTTACAGCAGCCACATTTTTAAACAGTCTTTCACTTAAAGTGTTTGTGAATCTGAGGAAGGTCTCAGCCCTTTAGCTTTATTTAACTTATTTGTTCTGTAGTGCCTAAATGTCAAGCAGATGAGCCCTATTATGTTAGGTTCCGTATGAGGAAAAGTAATTATAGTCCCTTGATCAATCTATAAGGCAAAGTATAACAGGAAATTGAGGCAAGCCAGCAAGGTGGGTTTGAAAAAAGAAATAATAGTGAAACCAGAATAACAAATACATGTGCTCATAATTTTGAAGTGGGAAATGCTAATAAAGTAGGAAATCTTCCCCAAAGTAGAAGATTTGAAGAGCACTTCCTATCCACAGACCTTCGTATTCACAGGTGCTTGGCTACTGTTCAGAACTATTTCTCACAGGTAGAAATATTATCAATAACCTCCAGGATAACATGGCCACTGCAAAGCCATGGTTGGAAGGGTGCTTTTTTTTTTTTTTTTTTTTTACAGGAAATATAGTTTAAAAGCTTTCAGTGCTATTCCAGCTTGAATTAAACAGCCCAGTTCATTTTAAATATTGATTCCTTGCAGAATAGTATCACAACTTAAATCATCACACATTTCCAATGGAATTCTTGTTTGTTTCGTGGCTACAGCCTCTGCAGGCATGAGACTGCATACCAGTCAATGGTAAAGCCAAGAACTGGACAAAAGTGATGAGAAAAATAGAAGATGCTGTTCAGCAGGGACAAATGCAAAGGGCAAGTTGATCTGGTGTTGCAGAAAGAGAAATGCAGCTTGCAAAATAGGTGAAATATTTACTTCTATTCACTACTAGGGAAGTTTCACGTGGAGAAGTGACTGGTTTGGGACATGACAGTTCAAGAAAGATACAGTTTGATGGAGGACAGAGCAATGTGATCAATCAGAGGTCTGGAGAGGTTGACTTACAGAGAAAGTGTGAGGGAACAGAGATGAGTTAGCCTGAAGAACAAAGTACTGAAGAAGGATACAACAAAGTGTAAGATATGTAAGAGGCTGTTGTAAAGAAAAGAGAATAACAGTTTTCAGTGTTTGTAGTAGGATAAGCACAAAGTAGTTGGCTTGAATTGCAGAACAGCTGACTTTGACTCAATATTCAAACATACTTGTATTGCAAGAAGGATAAGTATTCTCAGCTTCTACATGAGTATAATACCTGAGTAATCAGGACAGCTTGAAATTTCTCCTTGATTTCCTTTTCTTTTTCTTAAGTGTCAGTAAATACTTTCAAAGAGTAGCACCTTATTTAGCCAGCAGGGCTATATAATAAAGAGAGAACTGCATTTTCTTATCCAGAGTCTAAACTCATATTAAATTCCCCACAGCATTTACTCCAGCCTGCAACAGCCCAAGGAAAGTGGAGCCCTGAGACTGTAATCATGCACAGGCCATTGTGCATGCGTGTTCTATAGGGCAGCTATAAAGTAAACAGCATGTTGGGCTTTAAAGTTGCCTTAGGAAAGCAAATAACAGACTGATTCGGGAATGAGATCATCAGGGAGACACACTCTGTTGTGCTTGCCACACACAATCCGAATCACAAGGACCAGAGTGTTCATTAAGGGAACAGCAAATGCTCTGTGATTGTTTGCTAGGCAATAAGCAGTAAGTTGTGTCACGCAGTCACAGAGTAGCTGGGCTGGGAGGGGACCTCTGAGACCCTCTGGTCCACCCACCCTGCTTGGGCAGGGTCAGCTAGAGCAGTGTGCCCAGGAAGGTGTTTGATTTGACATTTTATCTAAATTTAAGTACATTTCAGAGCATATGTTTCCTTTAACTCAGAAAAAGCACCAAGTAGCTAATGGAGGACACAGCACATTCTCAGTTTTTATTGTAGTCACAGGAAGTAAAGGATGCTTGCCAT
Source organism: Chauna torquata (assembly GCA_013399475.1). Classification (NCBI taxonomy): domain Eukaryota; kingdom Metazoa; phylum Chordata; class Aves; order Anseriformes; family Anhimidae; genus Chauna; species Chauna torquata. The sequence continues at coordinate 300,674 of VXAL01018914.1, forward strand.
ATTTAGGATGAGACTTCTTGTCAGGAGGGGATTGTATGATTTAGCCCACTATTTTTGCATGAGTGTATTTCCAATTGAACATATTGGGTAGAGAATTCCCTCTACTGCTATCCACATGTCCCCAGAGCAACTGCTACAAGATAAATGGGAATATTTCAAAAATTACATTCTCAGTCATAGAGTTAACAATACTGAAATTTGAAGGAGCCAAAGTTTTGGTTTTATTAATGTGCTAGCTTTCATGAAAAGGTGATTTTCACGGCTTTTCATATATCATCTTGGACTTCTTTCTTGAACAGGAGTGTTTTCTATACGTGTTTTGCAGTTAAAGTTAGACCATTGGTCCTCAAAACTGAGTCAATTTTGTCTAAACTATGTCAAGAAGTTATGAGCAATTCATGGAGAAGTCTTCTTCTGCTAACTGGAATATCATTTTTAGAGAGATAAAAATACTTTAGACATATGACAGGAGAAGAAGCATGGAGTGACTGCGATGTATATTAATCTACTCTATGCAGAAACTGGAACGAAACTGTCCAATAGACATGAGTAGAAATGTTGCAGTTACATCATAAATATTTAACCTGTCACTTGAATAATAAGCAGACACTCAACTTGTTACTTGGATATATGTGTCTGCAGAGAGGAACCTGCTGTGAAGTTTTTTCATAACCTGAAGGAGGGGTAAGACAACTTTTTCAGATCTGTAGTATTTTTTTTTCCACCTCCAGAAGAACTCCCTCCTGATATCTGGTGGCACGTTTGACATGTTTATGTACAAATTCATTTCAGTTGAACAAAGGAGGGCTCCACTCTGCTAAGTTATTATACATACTTGTTCACCACCCAACAGTGTCCCATGTGCCAACTCAGAGCCGAGCCTGCCACCCCATGTAACCCATGTTTTGCCCGTTTCAGAGCAGCAGGGGCAGCGAGTGCTGAGAGATGGACATGGCTTCTGACATCTCTTGTGAATCACCAGAGCAAAGAACAGCTGTGATTCTGTCTCTGTGCAATGTAAGGCTGTGAAGAGTAAGCCTAGATTGCTGTTGGTGGGTAAATTGACAAAGTCAGTCAGTCGCAGATACAAGAGGGAGCCAAATCTGATGAACACATTGGGTCTGACTATGCTTTTGATAGTAATAGAGATATCACCCAGGACAAGACAATGAAGAGATTGCAAACGTGGCTTGCAGAGCATTAAACAGTTAACTGATTAAGATCAATGAGGAAAGAGGACAGCTTGACTTGCAGATTCAAGCTGGATTTCGCAAGGCAGGTGGTAGTCAATAAAAGGATATTTCTCTTCTAAACAGCACACATGAGCTGGAGCCACTGAGTCACCATAAAAATGGAAACCTGGGGTTACATTTTTATCAAGTTCACTGTCAGAACAGAACTACGTTTGTACCTGATTGAGTAATATGACTTTTCACAGTGAACTGACATCAAAGACAAATTTCGGTCAGATACTTGTTCTTAGTCACTGTAAAAGTGTTGAAAGGACTACTGAAAAGGGAAACCATTTCACTTTATTTTCTATAGTATCTTTCATACATATTTCTATTACTATTTTATATTGACTCTATTCACTTCAGTAAGGGTTTAGTGAAAACAGGACTCAATAGAGTCAGAAATCTATTTTTCAGAGGGTAGGGAATAAAGAAACATGAAAGAGTAACAGTATTTCAGACAAAATTTTAGGCTGTAGTCAATAACAGAACAGTGCAGATATTGCTGAGGAGAGCAGTCAAGCCAACGAGGGTGGATTTAAAGGGAGGAATCAAGAGGGTGTTAGTTACAGGTAAGTAGTGAAAGGGTGCAAGTCTGATACTTGCTATCTCATACAGACAACTAGGGAAATGTATTTACAGTAGCTCAAAAAATCTTTGAGATTAAGTTAAAATAACTTCTGTATAAATCAGCCAAGATTTTTAATTTTAAGCTTGATCAGGACTGGATAGAAAAGACTGCCTTGTCTGACTTTGAAAGCTTTTTCCCTGGGGGGTTTCCTCAGAAGATTCGTGGGAATTCCTAGTAAAACTTTGTTCTAATGTAACCATCCAGCCACATAGTCAAGCTTTTCAGGCATGGCCGATATAGTCAAATTTCCGTGTGTCCAGTGCCAAGACAGTGCATGAGGCTTTCTCTTCAATGAGTAGGTCCTGAGCACTTTCTAAAAATCACATGGCTTTACTGAATTACATTTTGGCATCTAATATTAGAAACACCTCAAATCATTAGTCATTTCTGAAAAGCTTAACCTGTACCATCAATGAAAACATAAGCTTAGTTTGTTGCATTTCCAGATGTGCACGTCATAAGTGAAGACCTTGCCATACCTCTTCTGAGCTCTTTGAGTTTCTCTCTTTAATGCCAGGTGCTTTTTCTACGTAGTATTTAACAGTTGTTCTAGCTACCAGCTGAGGCAGAGCCTGGACCTGCAATGATTTGTGCCTCTACCAGGCTTACTCCGGGCAGCCAACTGAATTCTGCTCCCTGCAATTCTGGGGGCGAACCTGTAGCTTGTGAGTTATATCATGGCTAAAGATCCTTCTTAAACCAAAGTACTGCTTACTGCAAGGTAGAAATAATTCTCTGCAAGGTAGAAATAATTCTGTTAGAAAGGCTTGTTTTCATATAACAAGTCCTAATTAATTTTTTCTCTTCCCTGAAGAGTTATTGCCCCAAAGATGTATGGAATTTCTTCAGAAGAACCTCTATGTGCATGTGCCATAGTTTCAGTTTGCTTGACCGAAACAAGTGCATTCCCCCTCCGAGGAAATGTGACTTTTTAGGCAAATCAGACTTCTTTCATTTTCTTGTTCTCTTTAACCCTTTCTTGTCCTAGAATCTTTCATATCATCCTACTTAAAGAAAGATGGTAAAATGGTCACTGTGAGCCATCCTGACTGTTTCTTTTCCAACATATTCCCAATTACTTTGAACACAATATACCGTACTGAAAACAAACACACAAACAAACAAACCCACAACACTAATGACATATATTGATAAGTACTAAAAGCAGATCTAGATCTGTCACTTCTCTCAGTTTTATCTACAAACTTCTACGCGAATATGGCACATTTCTGCACTAATTCTTTGTTCAGAAATTAGCTTCACTGCTATTACCACAATGAAAACCAAAAAACATCTGGCACACTAATTTGCCAGATGCTATATCCTAAGGATCCAACATCAGCCTAATGATGATACAATTTTGCAATGATAAAGATGTATAAGTCTTGTTAGAGGAGCAGTTTCAATTATTTTTAGCATATCAAAGCCAGCAAATTATTAAATACCAAGATGCTCTAATTTATGCCATGTTTATATGTATCATCTTTCTGAAGTCTTCAGCTCTCATCTCTAATTTCTGAATGTGTTTAGTTTCTATATCGGTGTTCTCTCTGAGTCACTATCTTTTTTTTCCTATTGGCCTTTTTTTCTCTTCTCTAATTTCATTCCTGCTGTTATCGTCTTGGCGTGCATCTTAGTAAAGTAGGTCAATTATCAGAAAAGTTTACTTGACATCATTTGGTCACCCCAGTACAATTTAATCATACAGCTCTAGAAAGAATATTTTACTCATTTTTTTACCTATCTCTTATTGAATCTCTCTAAGCTAGTCAGCATGCTTAAAGTTCCTCTTTATAATCAACACTCACAACAAGACCTGAAAATGCTGAACACTCCTCTGTCAGCAGCCTAGAAATAAATGCCCAGATGTCAATAGTCATAGGATTGGGAGTGAGGAACTACTGAGAATGGAGAGCTAGGCAGCATGCAAGTAGATGCTCATCTCGTTGACGTAATCCATGATCTAAATCTTCTAAAATCCTATAGCAGCAGACAGTGTCTATGAGGAGACTATCTCAGCCTTGCCTTTATCAGCAGAAACATCATGAGACTTTACTACAAAGCTGTTACAAACTCTGTTCCACTCTTCTAGCACAGCCAGCTCTTCCCCAGAAGTTTACAACAATCATAACTGCAAAGCTATTGGCTTTCTGTTGCTGTTTGCAACTAGGATGTTCTCATTGAAGAACCTGATGCAGTACCAAGGAAAGGTGGCAGGAAAGTTGTGAGCTGTTTGTTGAAGCAATGCACGTGCTCTTTATGAAACACATTCTAAGCAGCTTTCTGACAAAGAAATATATCTATTTCCTAATCAATAAGAGAAACGATGATCAAAATACAATGTATAATTATATATATGAAATAGACCCACTCACTGAAGAAGCCATCATGGTTGGCAAAAGACTGTCTTACGTATGGATAGTAAAAAATAGGTGTAAGAGGAGCATAGAGGGTGAATGAATGTAATTCACAAGGGAAAGGAAAAAAAAAAAAGAATAACCATATGGAAGTTTATCAGCAGTTTGGGAAAAATAGCATCGAGATAGACCTGACTGTACTTTCAACTGTGGCGGACAAAGAAAACCTCAGAATTACAAGGTGTTATCTGACAAGAATTATGTGGATTAATAGACTGGATTGTTAATACTGCTTAGAGTGGGTTCTGACACGTTGTTTCATACAATACCTGGTTTTGGAGGTATTCTTCATTTGTGACTAATAGATCTGGGCTGGTGAAGAACCCATCTAAAGTTCATACTGGAGACCCTGCTTAGTCTCCCCTCACCTTGTTCTTGTTACTCCCATCAGAAAGGGAACAGGCAGGGGCCTGAAATGAAGGAGAGGGAAGAGATGTGGTGGTGAGATGTGATATAAGGTGGGGAATGAAGTTGGGTGGGTGGTGAGTGACGATGGGAGACCTGCAATACAGAAACCACCGGTGGACAAAGGTGGAGAGTGAGCTGAAGGTAAGAACAGAGAATTTTGATTTGGAAAAAAAGTGAAGCAGAAGGACTAGGGGAAGCAGCTGAAAAGAGACGGCCCAGAGAACAGGGTTTGCAGGCCACAGCAGCTGGCTGTGAGTGTGTGAGAGCCTTCCTCCTGAGGCTGGAACACCATCCATCCCTCCTGCCACCTGCAGACCTCTGTTGCAAAGGCAATGGGAAGGGTTGGAGCCATCGCACTCTTGCAGCCAGGCTGCACAGAGGGCGACAGCTGCTGTTGTGACCACTTGCTCTGCTGGCTCCAGCAACAGAGCTGGGCTGTGCATGTGAGAGATTTCAGCCTTAGGAAACCACGTAGGCATCCTTGTGGTCATATCAGAGGAATCCTGTTACCCAGTCTTTATGTCTTTAGAAAACAGGAGTGTGCATAGACCCTAGGACTCTTGTGAACAACAGAAGGGTGCCAGCAAACTCCGTACTTTGTGCCTTCTTTCAGTAGTTTCTGACTTGACACTATCAAAGCTCCAACAGAAATGTTCATTTTTGCTCTTAATGCAGATCTCCATCAAAAAGCTTTGCCATCTTAACTTTGCTACCTTACATGATAGTATAAGGATACTCCTCTCAGCATTTTGGTCTCTTAACGAATACCTTCCTCTGGATTCAGATGTGCTGGTGGATGTGGGAGCTCCCACATACCAGTTTTCATCTTGCTCTTTGAGGCTGCCATCCCATGAATCTGCTGGCAAAGCAGACTGTGACTGCACACTAAAATTCTTAAGGCAGAGTCAGCTGGCTTGCCTCAGTCACCAAGTTCAGACCTCATAAAGAAAAACTCATTGTAAAGGAAGATGTTCTCTGTCAGCAGTCCCTCAGTAACTCAGGTTTTATCTTGAGGATTTGACGAGCTAACATCTCATCTTTTCAAATATACAACATATTTGGCTACTAAAGTGCAGAAATAACTTTTTATAATTACATTTGCCAAAATACTATACAAATCTAGACATAGCCTAATAGAATATATGCAGATCTCTTATTTGTGTCTTTTAAGAGTTGTTAGGGTAACCGTACTTTATTCAGTATTATTCAGAGTACCAGTGATATATCACTGTACTAGCAGATGCGGAGGGAACTAATAATGCTTTTAAAAAATTGAATAATTAAAATGGGAGCTGTGAGACTACTTCAAAATGCCATTATGAAAATACATTCTAATGAAATTAGTTCAGTCTGGTATTTGAAAGTTTATTTGCTCTCATGAATATTCATACAAGCTGCATTTTTCTTAGCAATAATATTCCTTAAAAATAATTAAAATTAATCACGCCAATATGTGTTTGCCCTGAAAGTCCTGTGAATTCTCAGATGACTGTGTTTGCATGAATTTTCACTTGTGACAAAACTTACTCAAGTCCTTTTCCTTTTTCTTATGTGCGATTGGATGACAGAGACAACCAAATGAATACCTTGGGATTTAAGAAGGTAGCAGCACTTTATAAACAGCACATTACAAGTAAGGAACGCCCAAAGCAAGGGTGGCCTGAGACAGTTAATGAGCAAGCTATGGGCAAGAATATGATCACATAAAATCCTTTCTAAACAATGTTAGCCAGAATATTTTGTAGAAATGAAATCAAATGATTCCCATGGCCAAGTAGCAAACACAGAAAGAAGGGATTTATATTAAATTCATTGCTCAGCCATCTGTAACTGAAAACTGAAATAGTGTCCATTTCTTATTTCCTGAAATATTTTATCCCTGCCTTAGGATGATGTACCCTTTTGCTGTAACCTGTGTGGTATAAGCTACAGATTGCCTTAGCACATGACTAACAGACATCAGGAAATGGCTTTTAATAAACGTAACACATTCATGACAAGCTGTTTATAATTCTCACAAAAATCCAGCATTGTTTCCAAATATGTGATAAAGCCTTAATTCTTACAACCAGAATGCCTGAATATCGTGTCAATATTAAGTTGTTCCCTTGCTTTGGTCTCAGAGTGACAGTGCACATGCAGGTTTTTGCTGCCCTAGGAACTAAAATCAGAGTTGAATCAAACCACAATAAGCAAAGGATCTGGAACGCGGACTTTGAAAAGCTAGAACGGGGCTTGGTGTCTTGTGATTTGCTTTTATAGTCATACTTTTCCCCAGTCCAGCTTTTCTAGAGTTCATATATAAATGCAGTGGGTATTCCTCTAATCCTTTATTATGTTATATCCAACATAAGTAGCTGACTGATCACCTGCATGGTTATTAGGTGATCATGCAGCCTGTGCTTTAAGCAGCTTCCAGAAATGAATATCAAAGAAAGCCTGTTCACCAGCAGGTGAAATTCTAACATAATTGGGTTGAAAAGTGTGTAATCAGGGGAAGAAGAGGGAGGGGGCCATACGCGCTCACAAGGAAATGAGGGTTAACTGAAGATTCATCCATAGAAAAACCATATGGCAAAGCAACATGAATAGTATGAACCTTTATCTCAGAAGAATGAAGCTAAGAAACTTCTGACCAGACAGAAAGTATGTCTGTTTCACTAAAAATCACGGAAACTTGTGTCATTCATGTGAATGCATGGAATTACCTATTCAAAAGAAAAATCATCACTGTTTATTTTCCAAGAGAATAATTGCTTTCTTAGCACAAAATATATAAATAATCCTAGAGGAGAAAGTTCTAGCATGAAGGTTTTACTTCCCCAGCCTATTCCGTAGCCTCAGAATTATGCATACTCTTGCATTAGACTTAAAAAGAGTAGCTTGCATCCTCTCCATTTTAAGGTTAACATCTCCCAGAGCCACTGCCTGAGTTTGTGTCATATCTGCTAGTTATTATGTAAAAGGTTGTGGCAGGATTGCTGGTTGCCTTTTAAATGAGTGAATGTGCTCTTTGCAGCAGCTATACACAGGGTGGGCTCTTACCCCTCACTGGTACAGAAATCTTGTGTCTACCTAAGCAAGGCACTGACCTGCAGCCAGTTAATTACTTTGCAAGCATTGCAGTACCCAGTTTGCACAGGTTCTCAACCTGACCACTGGCCTCCAGCTGCTCTGTGCCTCAGACTTTTCCTTGTGATACTCCACTACTTCCCATGAATTTTAAAATTAAAAATGTTATAGACCTTAAGGCACCAGATAGGTGTGGGAGCTGTGGAAGTACCTAAGATAGATATACAAAAAAGGCAGATTAGTTAAACAAGAAATTAACCCTACTGCCACTGATAAATTTTATAGCAACTTCTTGATTTTTTACTGAGAGTCAGTATTTGATTTTACTGGGAGTTAGAATCAAACTGTGTTGAATTCTTCCATTTTGCTTTTTTTTTCCTATCTGATGCTGTTGAAATGCAAAAAGGAGCCATTCTGTCTAATTCTGTTTATATGTACAGAAACTAGCACTTAAAATTCTAATGAAAATGGTGATCATGACGGATGGAAAATCACTGAATTTCTGGGATAAATTCAGTAGCTAATGGGTTTTACTGAGCACTCACTGGATCTGGTGGTAAAATATCCGTTGAGTCAGTGAGGAGGAGGAAGGAACAGGTATGTCAATTTTAAATACCAGCATTGTTTAACCCTGGTGTACATTCTGTACTAATACACTAGGAAGGCACAATGAGGTAAAACTACGAAGTGACTGACTTTCAAATTGAATCAGTCGGGAACCTCAAGTACCAGGAATCTTGAATGACTCTTTGCACCTGGATCCAATTCTTTTTATGAGCAAGGCAACTTAAGATCTCAGAATGGCATTATGGAAAGCTTTCTCCTCTGGGTAATATAGGTGAATAATAATAAGACAATCATGAGGACAGGTGAGCTCAAAACTACCCACTTTGTTTAGAGCAGAGGAGTACCATATACTCCTGACAGGCTCTTCAGTTAGAAGGGGATTTATTATAATGAAGAAATTGAGTCATGTCCTCTGCTACGGAACTGTAGGAAAGAGATATTTGAAATTACAGTTATAAATGCCAAAAAACATTCTCCTGGAACATGCTGAAAAAGTAGAGCAAGGCAGAAACCCCCTCTGAAGAAATTTCTCTCAATCACATTCATTGACTACTGAAGGGTGTTATGAAATATGCCTTTTCCATTCCACATTGTGCTTTGAATGCAAAAATAATTATGCAGCAGCACTGAGTGCTGGGCAGATAATGAAGAAGTTTGGACCCCCACCCTCCCGACTGGCTTCTATCCAAAAGTCAGCTACTTGGCATTTATGTCTGATGCCCATGTAATTATGTGTCCATTTTAAACACAACCAGGGCCTAAAAGCTCATGGAGTTCCCACAAGGCATTTTATTTTTCAAGATCCTTTAATATACTCTCTGCCCAACTATCAAAACTGTAGGTTTCATTTAATTTAATTGACACTAAACACAAAGAAAAGAATCAGCTTGGATGTTTTCTGTCAGTCTTCTCTTTTGCAACCAGACAAAAAGGACAGAGCATGAATTATTTCAGATCAGGTTTGGTTTCTTCAGAAAAATATTTCCTGCCAGGTTTCATTTGTGTTTCTTAGCAAGCAAAAACCAGGAGTTTGGCCAGCAAAAACAGGAACAGATATATGTAGAGTAATATGAGCAAGATGCTTTGATGCCAAAAAAAAAAAAAAAAGGTCTTATATAGGGTAGGGAAACAAATTTAGAAATTATCACAGGGCTGGATTATGCCTGGCCCTAGTCTGGCAATGAATGGAATGAGAAAGAATTAAGCACTCGGGATGCTGTTTCACATCTGGGATGGTTGTTAAAGGGCTACTTAGCTAGGCCTTCATGTTTGTTGTTTCCTGCAAGTGTTCTCACAGGGACGGGAACGAAGGAAGCACTGGCACAACCGAGCCACCTGGTTCAAAGTCAGAGATCAGCCATCCTGGCTGGGGCCAGCAGAAAGACAGAGCCCTTCAAAGCAAGGGAGAAGTAGACACAGTGCAGCTCCCAGCTTTCTTGCTCTGTCAAATACTTTGCATCTGACAGATGCAAGGACGTTTTCTCACCTTTAACCTTCTTGGGCTGCTCACAGAAACTGAGCTTAGCTTAGAGTTGATTTGGCTCAGTTCATGGTTCCTCAAAAAACAAGCAAAAAAATCATGGTTTGGATGTAAATGCTTTGCATTTTGGCATCCAAGTAAGCAATATTTCAGTATTGCACTGTCACTCACATGTAGCACAACGTAAAGTGACACCTTGCTTCACCAGCACACCAGATGATTTCAATATTCCCTTCCCACCAACCTGGAAAGATAGTGGCTTGGATGACTCCTTCTCTGGGAAAAATAGTGTTACTCTGTGTGGGAAGGGAGGGTGGAAACAGCATTTTGAGCCTGGAGAAGAGATTTCTAGAACAGTCTTGAGAGATTCTCTGTGCCATTAGGAGGATACTGCTTGCTGCTTTAAAAACTTTAAGTTACAGTATGTGTCACATGGCCAAGTAAGCCCTTTGTACCTTCCTGCAGGTGACCCAGTGAAGACCTGTCAATGAAATTGTTTCTCTATAGTACTTTAAATGTAAGCTCATTTTGCTGAGTTTTTTTTTTTTTTTTGCATAGAGTACCTTAATTAAGTCCCAAATGAATGGGTCAACATAGCCTATTTAGACCTACATTAGAAAGTCTCAGTGTTTTTTCTGCTTCTCACCCCAACTATCATTTCCTCAAGCAATCATTTAGCATCCACATCTAGATGCTGTAGTAATTTCTAATTGATCCATTGTAAGGTAATCATTACACATTCACATGAAAATTCCTTTACAGATTCATCCTAGGGGAAAAAAAAAAAAGTTCTACCAATGCCGTACTTCACAAAGGAATTAATTTGTTATTTTCAGTAAAAAATAAAAACAACAAACAAAAATAACTGGAGAAAAAAAATACTTTTTGCAAGAGACAGATAAAATTACTGAAGCTCTGAAAATTAATTTCCAGTTTAGCAGTGAAATAACTGAAAGACCAAAGTTGCTCCTGAGACTAGAAGGCTGGCTGCAGGTTCTTCTGTCTGTGAATAGACTTTCATGCAAAATTCCCTGGAGAGCTAGTTTTTTTGTTGCATAGACATGGACAGCTTCCTGCCAACAGAGATGTGAATTAATCACTGGAAAACGCATCAATAACAGAATGATCGATATGATCACCTGAAAGTGGATGGCTGTCCTTAAATGATCACAGTGTTACAAACTTCAAAGGTACACGATTCCTGCATCGGTATCTTTGTGTGTAGGGCTTTAAAAATACTTACTGTAATACTTCCAGGGTCATTGTCCACCATCTGCCAGCTAGTATCTACAGCATTCCCAATGCGCTAGGAGGCATTATTATACACAGGAAACACGCTGTGCTTCTGCATCGTCCTATAGGAACAGAAACACATGCACAACAAGAAAAAAGTTCCACAAAGTTAGAAAGAAGAGACATTTTGTTTTTCAGAAATTTATTTGAAAATCTTCCTGTACTTCCGTCTAATCCATCTAGGTCCCTTAAACACATCTATCTGTCTTGCATCTCTGAGAATTACAATTTTCTGCTTTCGCAGGCCCACCGTTTCTTACTTGAGTTATTACAGGACATGGACCAGGCCTCATTAAGCACTGGGAACATACAGTTCTATGCTCCCTAGCAAAAGAGCTAGCAAACCAAGCCAGATGTGTGGAAGACATGCAAAGGAAACTCTGTTTCATCTCTGACTTTCTTCTCATTTTTGGGATAGTGATTTTTGGCACTTAGTATATTCTCAACACCTAGTTCTAGGCACCTAGCTTAAACGCTGACTTCAAATTTTCCTATATAATCATTGAGGGAAGATAGAAGTTTCTCCAGTGACAATGCAAAGCAGGATCCTGACTCCAGTGTTTGTTGTGCCCTGTGGAAGAAAGGCTGTCTGTCTGCACTGAGGAATACTAAGCAGACCAAATTATGTAATACAAATACCGTTCTGTCTTCTCTGGATCTTGGATCCCTAACTGTGGAATAGGAATAATGTTCTCTTTCCTCACAAAGTGGTTGTACAAATAGACTGGGAGGTGCCTATGAACAGTCATGGCAGGACCACTGAAATACGCCTAATGATCTCTCTTTCTCTTGCTCACAGTATATATTTGCTCTTCAGCATCTAAAATGAATCCTCTGTTTGCTATTGGACATAAATAGCTTTATGATTTTAGGAACTGTTCTGGTAAATTCAGACTTTTTGTTTTCTACTGAAAAAATATTAAATGATGAAATATTTTTTCTTGCAAAGAGTTGGAGGTTTTAGAAGCCAAAGGAAAATGTAGACAAAATCATATTACTGAATCATTTCAGGTTCCTGGATCATATTTTTTTCTTTGTGCAAAGCAGACAAGAACTACAAGAATGGATAAAGGAGTTCATCCATATAAGCTAGAAAGCAGAGCTGACAATAAATGTGAAAGAAAGAGATTATGCTCACCAGTCTGCTGAAGACAAGAAAGTGCAGAGAGGGGTATTGCTGAACATGTACATCCTAAGTCAGGTAAGTATGCAGTTCTCACTAGAAATTCAGGTAGAGACTGGCTCTTCAGAGGTTAATGATGTACTACTCTGATTTCTCTCTTCAAAATAATTTACTAGTAAAGAGCATGCATGTTTTTACTTCTTTTCTAGTCCTGAAACCTGCTTTACCCTTGCACATTCTTACAGTTGTGAATAGCCTCATTATTTATAGTAAGTGGAGTCCCACATGGTACAGGGATTTCACAAGATGAAGGCCTTCTTTGCCTAAGGAATATCCTTTTCCTGTGGGTGTTAACACGTTAGTACAAGGCTGACTAAATCCGTTCTCCTGAATTTAGTGTTTTGCCGCTGACCTCAAGGGGACGGAGCAAGGCTGCATTTTGGAGATCTGTAAATAGCAGAGGTTGAATGAAGGTGCTCATGGTCTTTGCAGATTCAGAACAGGTAGCACGGTGTTGAGAACAGTAAAGAAAGTATTCAAATATATAGCAAGTAGACATTTAAAAAATCCGAATGTGCACAATCACTTATTTTGTAAGGGACCTGAAGTAGCTTCAGAGGAACTGTAAAAAAGTCTTTAAAGATCTACTGGAATGCTGCATTTAAAAGAGATCTTATAGACACTATAAGTACTACTTACTTCTAGGTATTCCTAAGATCTTAGGTCAGGTCCGTTCCTGATGATAACTGGTGTTCGTTAACTTTGTTGTACTTACCCTGCTGAGGATCTGGATCCTCGTGTGGAAGAACAGACAATGATCTGAGATGACTTGGGATTGGTACTTAACAAATTTTTGGAGATGTGCTCAAGTTTCATATATTATAGACTAGACAGCAAGCCAAATTCTGCTTAGTGCTTTGAATACACTGGAAAAGCCCAGCAAAGGGCACAACCTGATCCTGTACTGCCTTCAATGTACATCTGTAATAGGTTTACATGAAGAAAATTATATATTGTGGTCAGAGCACTTCTGTGATGCCCTCACAAGTTCTTCAGAAAGTATGATGTATATTCTTTTTGAAAGGTACAGTAGAACTTTATTAAAAAAAAACCTTCTCGTGCCACTAAAAATATATAGTATTTTCAGGAAGTTAGCATTTCAGTTTGGTATGAAGTTACTAAAAACAGATTAATTCATTTCTTTAAGAGATGAGGTCTATGCTAACAAAAAGGGAATAGTGATGATACAAACAATATCTTTACTTTTGGCCACACAGTTTGTATTCAGTCCACATCTTCCACAAATGTTCCTCAGTTCTCTTCTCTACCCTTTCTGAAAGAGTATTCAAGCATTCCTCCTTTAAATGGCCTCCACAGAAATAGCTTATCTGCACAATGAATTGCTTAGTCTGAGTGACAAGTTTCAAAGGCTGGGCACAGCACCTTTCCATTCATTTGTCTAGCACAATCCTTTTTATCAGCACCCTCCAGGCTCCCTTCACTCTCTGTGTGGGGGAGATAACAAACAGAGCAAAATTTTATAAAGAATATTTTCTATTTAACAAACCATGGTATCTGTCTGTTGTTAACCTTCTGAGCAATGAGCGAGACAGGATTACTCTGTAGGTGAGGAAATAGTCATTAAGCTGATAAATCAAACTTCACTAGGATGTTTCAAATTTTCTTTTGTCAGCTGCCCAGGTCAGAGGAGAGGGAGGTTATTCTGAACTTGGAGGTGGATTCTCTTATGTGCTCCCAGCACTCCCTGTTTCAGCCGTAGGTAATATGAGACGTACTAGGTGGGTGTGGATGTTTCATAAAGCCCACTCATAAAGATGTTCTTTTCTAACAGATTTTTGTGCATTCTAAGAAGACTTTGTTGTTCAGTGTGTCAGTCTAATAATGATTTTGAACACCTTGAACAAAAGTGAAGAAGCTCTGTGACTGGAAACCAAACTCACAGACCCTCTTCTTTTAAGTTAGTTTGTAAAAACGTTCTGTGAAGGATAGGCTAAATATCATATCACAGAGGAGTCGGACCACCACAAATGTTTTCATTTGCATATACATATGCATATGCATTTATTTATATGCATAAATAAAATAAATAGCCTACCTAGTTTATTTACACACAGCACTTTCTAGTTGATCTGTTGTTTTCTCTACTGCTTTGAACGCCTGCAGGAGTTGTTACTTGAACTCTGACAACTGTCTTCCCGGAGAAGATAGCTTTGCTCCTCATTCCCCCTGAGAGGTAGTTCTTCTTAATTCAAATTAGATTTCAAAAAATAGTGGCAACTGGCTGGGAAAAAAAAAAAGTGGCTATTAATCACTGGCAGGAAGAAGAGAAAATATCTTTGAAGCCACCTAATCCTTTAAGTTACAGAGTAACACACATTTTATTTACCTATAATGTGTTTGGGATCTTGAGTTTCTATCAGCATGTTGTAGTTGTGTCACCTCCAGGCATCAGGGCCTGTGAATGGGGATTCAGCTCAATTTATAGTTCAGGGAACTGCTGATGTGAAGCCCTCATAAATCACGACAAACAGTATATGATATCTGAAGCTAGTCAGTCTACAAAGTGCAATTTCTTCCTCCTTTCACACGTAAACATCAATTGATTAGCAAGTGTAGAGCTGAGTGAATAATTTATAATGAACAATTAGTCTAACTGTGTCTGCTTCCGTTATGAGCTGATTATGAAGCACTGAGATTGGATGTCTGAAATGATTTGTGTATTTCTTGAAATGATGTGTATTTCTTCAAAACAAGTTTTCCATGAGAATATCTTGTGAGTAATTCATTGTGAATAGTTGAACTTCAGCACTGATGATGGTTGCTAAATTATATAAATCACTGGGATTGTTTGTGTTTTCCTAATTAGATTATTTGCAAGTCCAGACAAAACGCTGGGGATTTAAGTTATTAGAACTGAAAATATCATAGTGGTGGAATAAAAGCTGGCAAATATTTGAATATTTGAACTTAATATATTTTAAGTTAAAGCAAAAACATTCAAATAACTGGAAAATTAATACAAGAGGGCCATAGACACCATTATATTTATACATTTGTTTTCAGATGGGGAGGTTGTTTAATGAAAATCTTTTTATTCTCCCAAGTCTAACAGAGCTTGCTTTTACAATCTGCATTTCATTTCTGTGTCGTTCAGGGAAGGGTTTTCCATTAATTAGCTATTCGCTTGTGGAGTTTGCCAGGGCCAGCCACAGACGATGACATAAAATCCTGGTTGAAATGAAATTTAAGTATTTCCACTGACTTCAACAGCACCGTGATTTCACTCTTTGTTCTGAATACCTTTGTATTACAGTAGAGTCATATCTGGATCTAGGTTTGAATTTGCTATGCAAAATAGTAAGATTTCTGAAAATGGGGAAAAAAAGGTGAAATAGGGCATGACTAAAGGAAAATTGAACTGTTATTAGAGGTCCCTATGAATCTCCAGCATCCTGCAGTGCCAGTGCTCAGATGAGAGTGACTGAGCCATGCCTGGATGACCACACAAGCCCATTTGTGAAAAGCAGCATCTTTTAGCCCACTGAATATGTCAAAATTTTACATCTGAGCCTGTATGCTGCTGTGGCACCTTTACCTTTGGCTTTTTAGAAAGACCATCTTTCCTCACCTTGTTATTTGGGTGTTGGCCAGGGGGTCACTGTCAAATTTGCTCTCAGAGTACTGATGAGGGACTTCTTACAACAATGCTGCTTTTCTGCACCATTGCAATCATGATAAGGGCTTTCTCTCTGCATTTGGGCATCTTCTCTCTGTGTAATGTGTCAAATCCCTGACAGCAAGACTTTTATTCAAAGAGTTTTGATGAACCCACAAACCATCAAGGTCAACTATTTACTTGTGCCACTGAGAGCATATCACAATTAAGGGAATTTTTCAGCTCACAGGTGTGCTTTGGGCACCCAAGATGCATGGGTATTTTTGCCTTTATTATCTGCTTTTTTTTTCTTCATGTAGAAATCAAAAATAATCATATTTTTTATGTCACAGGTGTTTTGTAAATATCTATTAACATTTGTGAATCCCAACATACTGGTAATAAAGGGCATCGATATGCCCAGGAAGAAATTAATTGTTCCATCTTCAAAAGGTAGTCTGAATTCTTTTTCAGTGAAAAAGGCATGCACTGAACATTGCATCATGAGAATAAACTTAAACATTTAAGAGCTGCTTATTGAGCATGGCTCACTGTTGTACTAAATAAAGCAAACATCCTTTAAAACATACTATCAGGTCATGGAATTAAAAGCAGTATTGTAGGACATGAACACCAAAGAAATGAATGATTCTGCATCATAAATCATGTTCCTTTGATGTACCAACAGTGTGTAAAGGTTGTTGCCCATGTTTCTCAAAAAAGGGCTATACCAGTATAGTGAAGTGGAGAAGGGAGGTGGACTGGTCAAGCAAAAGCAACGTTTTTGTTTGACTGGTAAATATTTTATGGGGCTAAGAAGAGTCATGTGAGCAAGGGATGCTGAGACTCAGTATTTCGCTTGGGAAAGAACACGGCATTTAGCACTTTCAAACATGCCCTTCCTTTCTTTGGTCACAGTACTGTAGCAGCAGCATTTCTAAAAAGCTGTAAAATGCAAAGATGGAATGGAATAATAATTCACAGCTCCTCACATATAAGGGTTTTGGAAAGAAACAAAATTTCGTGGCATCAGCTGTTCCATTTAGCCTATACCCGATTGCTATCACTTAGGCTTCCTTCCTATCTGTTTAATTGCCTTTTTATGTATTTTCTGCAACGGTTATTTGAGTTTTATTTGATGATTAACAGTTAGATATTTTTCCTGTAGATCACTGCTCTGATCATATCTATCTCCCCAGCTGTTTTTTAGAACTTTATAGAAGAAATTTAGAAGAAGGAGTACTGTACCAGACAGAACTAGAAATCAGTAACTCTCCATGTGGTATCCAGGAGGTCTCTGAAATGAACCATGTTATGTGATTCTTATTCTATATTTTAGTTGTTTTGCATTTTGTACATAGTTTCCAAACTATGCCATTGCTGCCAGGTTGCTAATATTTCAGGTTGCCTTTACTGGTATGCTTTTCTAGTGTTGCCAGATTCCCAGATCATTAAACATTTGGAACTGAGGGAATTTACAGATCATTTGTGGTTAAGGCATACAAATACTGCTTTTTTTCCTTACAGACAAAAAAAAAAAAATCTGTTTTATTTATTATGAGTAGTAAAGTCAATCATAGGCTGACTAACAGTCAGTCATAGAGGCATCCAGACAAACTGTGGTAAAACAGATTTGCAAATCAAGAGTCCCAGGAAGTTTCTGCAAGATCTACAGGAGTACGGAATAATGGATCGTGCCCTAAATGAGTACACCATCTTACTATTGGAATTTGGCCCAGCTGGAATAATCTTGTACTCAGGGTGAAAGTTAAGTGTGCTACAGCCCCATCAGCACTGCTGGGGTGCAGCATGTGCTCCCTTGAAAGGGGAATAGCACTTCCCAGAGCCATTCCAGCCAGCTGTCCTCTAAACATTAGCTCCAGTGTGGCAACAGCTCTTCCCGGGTTCTCCCTCTGGCTGTTCCCTTGGCCAAGAGGGAATTCCAGCTGGTAAAGAGTGCTCTCCACAGCTTCACTGCAGCCTCTGAAGCCATAAGAACTGTAGCTTTGGCCAAGCCCTCTGTTCTCAGCATCCTCTGTGCACTCTTTGCTTCCACAGGGTATACAAACTCAATTACATTACTATCCCATATGCAGGGAGGTGCTTGCAAGGTCCACTGCCACTCTGCATCATTTCTATTTCTGCTGTACACATCACTGCTTGGATGAACTTCACCTGAGGTTGGGAGTAGGCCTGAGGTTCTCCACCTTGTTGGGGTGCTCACCTGGGGAGTTTAGTTGTCTTGGGCTTTCTACGAAGTTGATGTATCCAAATCCAGAGAGAAAGATGTTTCTCTGCCTCTTAACTCAGAGGAGAAGGTCCATAGTGCATCTCCACATTTCCCCTAGAAATCTCAGTTAAATGCCTCATGCCTGTGAGGTGAATCTTCCCTTGATATTTGAATAAATATGTGCTAGGAAAAGAGGTCAATGAACTCTAGTAAAGACATTAAAACTCTGTCATACTTGTATTTGTAAACAATAGCATCTCCCAGTCCAGTCACTAGAGTTGCACTAATGCCTATGAGCTGAATGGCTGACTCTGGAGGGTTCCTAGCTTCATTAAACTTCCCTTTCTTTCATTTGCTGCACTCAATCTGATACATCTTTGTCATTCTAGTGTGTAAGCCAGGTTGAGGCAACTTTCTGCTATCAGCAGCTTGTCTACCTCTGTGTCTTTCATAACACTTGTAAGTGGAAAATAATTTTTAAAATTACTCAAGTTGACAAGCAGTGCTTTCTGCTAATCAAAATTGCATTAAGGTTCATTCAGTTAGCCCTTTGTTGCTGGTGGTGTTTCACCTTGATACACATAAACAGGTTTCAAAGTTTAGATGTGAGTGTCAAGGCTGGATTCTCCCAAGCACGAGCTGGGTATTGCTGGCTTCTGAATGAATCCTTGCACTGTTTGCTTGGGTTGTTTCTACTTACGAACTTCAATTCAGTTAGAAAGCTGGAATCCACTGCACCGATCTGTCTGATCTCTGCATGTGGCTTTGTCCCTGAATCTCCTTCACAGGAGCAGATAATTTTTAAGCGTCCTGCATTTGCATATGATTTGTTGTGGCATTTCTTCACTAGTTGTCTGGAGGTCTGGTAAGCAGACTGTGAGCAGTGGTTTATTCATGTATGCCAGCATTAATGAACAGTCAGTATAAGGGATCATCACTGAGCCTCCTTGTCCTGTCCACTTCCTACCAAGCCCCTCTTGGATTGAATTCTTCAACACCAAATGAATATTATTTCAGTAGTAAGTCATCTGTGAAAAGGCTGTTGGGTCCTGCTGAATGCTCATTTGCATTGCTTTAATCAGTAATACCTTAAAGACAAGGGCTTACGTCAGTGTAAGGATGACATGAAAGAAGATTCATGAGATCACCCAAGCGCTGTACTGGAGCAGTGCACAGGGAGCAAGTGGCACAAGACTCACTGTGTTTTCAAATCCTCTCCTCTGAAATTTGTGAAGGTGTCAGCTTTGAAGGTTTGCCTTGACAGAGATATTTTGAAGTCAATAAGAGTAATATAACAGGAAACCAAGCACATAAGCACGATTTGTAGCTTAAACTTACTAATTAGGGTTATTTCCCTGTGTTTCCTTTTAAGTTCATGTTTTTCTCAGTTCAAATAGATGTATCTACTATGCGAAATGCATAGATATGAAATAGTTTTAAATCAGTTCCTTTATTCCTTGCGAAGTTCCTTGTGAGGCCCTGAATTAGGATCTGTAACTGGGTCCAATGCTCGTTGAAGGTGCCAGTTCAGGTCCCAGCACAGCTGAATTAACCAGATGATCTAATTAGACTAATTAGCCTTGCCTCAAAGAGCATGTATATAGGTAGATAGCGTAAAAATCCCTAAGCTAGCAGTGACCACCGTAGTTCCCCAGGTGGAAGCAGACAGATCTATCCTTTCTTCAGGGCTTTTTAACTGAGACACGGTACAGCCTAAATGTAGCAGGACTGCCTTCATGGCAGGTCATGGTACTTCACCATACAGATGTGTGGCCCTGCACTGTACCGTGGGAAGGTGTTGGCCCGCTAGGTGGGGAGTCCCTCTGCCTTCCTTGCTCAGCACGGCTGTGCCTTCAGCAGGGCTCATTAGCTTAAGTGCAGCACCATGCCGCCTTGTCTGGTACAGGTGGAGTTAGCCCTGTTCTTGGGTATTCAGGAATTTTTCCCCTCTGGGATGTCCGTAAGGTTTCTCTGGATGAGGTGACCTGAACTTTGTCTCCAACAGAGAGGTTACCCTTGGAGTACCTAAGACCAGTTCCTCAGAAGCTACTTGCTCACATCAGGGGAAAAAACACACAGTGTTGTGTTCACATGGATCTTGGCCCAAACCATGCAGGCTCATGTTCTGACTTTGGGCATTAATTTCTAGTTCCCGAATCAGCCCCGTATCCTAGCCATGAGATCAGATTCCAGCCCTGCACATGGCCATTAGCTCATCACACAAGGCATTGCCCAAGAGGGTTGAATTTCATAAGAATTAAGCTCTGGTTTAATTCTGCTCCTGATTAGACCTACCAAGCCAAATCCCATATTAAACATAACCTTTAGATACATATCCAAGAACTTTCTATAGCACTTGTTAACTGCTCAAGCTTATGATTTTACAAACCTGGCAGGAAATTAAAGCTGTCAGGAGCCTGCATGTGTTTCAGGACTCCCCTGTAACAGTCGCTGCTAGAGAGAAAGTCAGAAAGCGAACTCTGCTTCTGATAGAGAATAAAAACTTTTCAGCTCCCTTCATAAAATATCCAAGAGAGCATAACAGAGATTTAAATTAACACATATTTGCAGAACAAAATTAGCAGTGACCACCTACATCCTGGCTGACTGTGTCACTGATGTGATGCTACGTCAGGGGGACATCGCACCCTAGGGCCGCTCTGGCGACTGGCTGCTGCACCTTGTTCTGAGCGTTCTTCTGCTGTGATTCAGATGGATGCAGGCTCCCTGCTTCAAAACTCGCACTGATATACAATTTGTAAGAAATAATGTCTTGTGGAACGGAAACAGCAGGTCTGCATTAATGCCAGTTCCTTCCTTCTGCCAATGCAGCTGCTGAACTGCCCAGTTTCCCCACACTATGGTGACGTCCTCGTCCCTCCAAATGCATGCTGCGTTCACCCGCTGAGAGGTGAGCAAAGATGGGCATGCGGCACTCAGGATGGTACAACAGTTGGCAGCGGCAGCAGCAGTTCCTGAAGCCTATAGTACAAACTCACGGAAGGTAGTTTTAAAGAAATTTATGCTTAACAGTATATTTAAGCAGTAAATTCTTCAGAGAAACAGGCAGAACAAGCATGCTTTTTCTGAACAGCAAGAATCAGAAATGAATCAAACACAGCCTGTTTTGGAACTTAGGTCATTCTTATCACAGAAATACCCACTCTCTCCTGAACCAAATCTTAACAAAACCTACAGGAATTAAGAAAACATAATTCCTATTCTACAGGTGGGAAACGTGGTAGATTAATCATAAATTCCCTGCAGCAAATGGCCTCAAAAGTCATGCAGTAAAAGGTGTTATTTTCACTAGTACCTTTTATTACAACTTATTTTCAAGCCCAGTGTGCAACAGAGGTACCAGGGAAATAAAATAATTCATGTGCAGACACAATCCAGATTTCCGCATGTAACTTTGCCCGTGTGCCTCAACCCATAGTGGAGAGCCAGAAGAGATCACTCCTCCTGAGGAGGTGTCAGTAGTGGGTATGTGCTGGCATTTTCTGACATCAGTGCATGTTCAATGGGATCCACCGACACCATGTCATAGTTCCACACCTTTTTGTTGGTTTGTGTTTAGGCTGAAGTTGCAGAGCCAGAAATGAAGTCAGAGCTCCCATCTGACTGTAGTATATTTGTTGGATAAAGTACATTTCTTTCACTTATTTGCTGGAAAGATAAAACAACCAAGGATCATTTGGGAATTTTTTTTCAAGCTGTTTTTACAGCTATCAGGGGCTTTCGTGATGGTTAGATATTGATTTGTGTGACACGAAGTGATAGCCTGCTGCAAGGAAACAGCACCATTCTTTCAATGCAAAAGATAATTTTATATTGATCTTTCACTTATAAAATGCAAGGATAATTCTTTTAGTAAAAACACCTTGCATCAGGGCTCCTGTGGCTTTTCCAATTCAATCTGAATTTCTAAGCACTAAAGAAATCTCATTATTGAGAAGTGAAATAGCAACTCCCTCAGCAAAAAGGTCACAGAAGTGTGGAATAGCCTTTGTACTGTATTCCGCAGCAGTTCTTGAATATAAGCATTACTCATCCATGAGGCTCATGATGTTTAAATGCCATCTACAACAGTGCTCCTTCTCTGACAGTCATTTTACTTTTCCCTCCTTTTGCCTTTAACAAAGCAAAGATTAAATGGTTCACAAGAGCTATTACTTTGAAAGCCACATTTTCTCCATGTGTCACTTGCAATTACGCAGGGAATATGTCTTGTATTAGAATACTTAAGTCAGTGGGTTTGGAGGTTAGGTTCAGTTTCAGCAAGCCCAAAAATGTTTAAACATGTCTCTGAGGTTTTCTCCCTGATACCATGCCAGTCTTCTTAGCTTTCCATCCATCCCCACTTCCCTTCCAGCCCAACCCATTCATTTTTATTTTCTTTGGTTCTGTCATTTCTTCCCCTCAATTTCCCCCAATTTGCCTTTTGCCCTCACTCACCTCACACTGCAATTTGATCTTTCATTTTTTTGCACTCCAGCAACATCCCACAGTTAGTTTGATCATTAAAACCGGATGAGTTTAAAGATGCTTCTGTTTTTTTTTTTTCTCAGTCTAATTTGGTTTAGGCTTGTTTTTAAATAAGGGTTTGTAGAAAGGGTATAAATAGTATTGAAGAAGCTTCTGCCAGGGGTTTTAGTGTTGTGCTGTGTTGTTTTTTTTTTTCCCTCTGAAAAAGAGAGTGTTACATAAGCACTCTAGCACACAGAAAATCAGAAGGTAGGTGGATAGGGAATTCCTAAAACCAGTAGAACAAAGGGATTTAATGGGAGGTTACTTCAAAGGAAATCCGGGGAAAAGAGAAAAACCGTGGGGATCTATACACCTGAGGAGGCATACATTGTACCTTTTATTCTTACAAGCTTGCAGTTCTATACAAAAAGGATTTCACAACTGCAGTATGCACACTGGGAGATCCATGAGCTAGTGGTCTTTAAGAGATTCCTGATGGGGAAGAGGAAGGAGCATTTTACTGAAGTTGGACAGTATTTGTAGACTACGTAGAAATATCTATTTAAAATATTGGAGAACATCTGTTGCATAGGGGTCAGGAGGTAGGGCTCAGAAAGGCAGATGGCATGAGTAAAACTGAACGAAATCATAGAAGTAATGATACAGGGTTCACTGACAATAAATGTGGTGAATGGAGGTCAGAAATTATGATCAGAAATTTAAATATCACAGAGATGAAGGAGCTGTGTAAAGAACCTTGACCTTCACAATGTGGCCGCCTTGTAATCACATTACCGAAGTGGGAGGGGAAAAAAGCATTGACAAATAATGTGTAATCAATATGAAAAGTCTATACTGAATCTGTAATAGCCTCTATAATGCAGAATATGATTGCGCTGCTGTGCAGAGCAGTACTGCAGGCTAAAGCTCTGTAACCAAAGAAGCGGCATTTATCATAGGAAGAGAGTCCAACGATGGGTCTTTCTTTGGCTTCTGGCTCCTAGAAGAAAGTTTGCTTTCATTTTCTGTGTTGGTCTGACCTGCTTTTTAAGCCATGAGTCCTTCACCTGGCAAAAGCTGCACCTTACAGGCACGTACACTGTGGTCCCTGATGCCTGTGCCAGCCCAGCCATCATAACGGGCTGGGCAGCAGCTGCCTCCAATGAATGCACACAGATTCTCCCTCTGTTGTGTGTGTCTCGCTGTGGCTGCTTTGATGCTATGGAAATACATTAATTTATGCTTTGCAGCTATATCCCAGATGATCATGGCTGTATTTTTAGACAAAAAATAAATTAGTGGGGGAGGGTATGGGCTCTTGGAGGATGCTATAGTTCAGCAGTTGATAAAAGGACTTAGAAAATGGTTTTTGCTCTGAGCAATTACAAGCCTAAAAGCTATGGTGATGTATGTACACCTGGAGCCTCACTCAGATCCTGCATGCCGAATTCAGTTTCTGTTTCTGCCAGAGATGTCTCAGTGATTTCATGTTCCCCCCTCTCCCCCACCCTCACACACACGTGCACGTGCACATACTTTGTCTCTCTCTTCCAGGCTCTCTCTTATTTATGCTGGACAGAGCCATCACACAGAAGTAAACGTAAAGCAATTCTGCCACCTGCAAAAGTGTTCAGTACACTGCCTTACAGTTTCACCTTTATGCTTCTCACTTCTGTTCACCGAAGTGTGAACAAACGCTCACCAGTTAAAAGCTGTATTTCTGATAAGGGTTCAGACATACTCAGGGGGAGATGTTGAGTTGTTAGTAATTTGTTACCAGTTTCCCCCCCACCGCAAAGGTATTTTTCCAGCAGGAGATGATGCAGTGATGGCCCTGTCCGCATACTCCTTCCTGCTGATTCCATGCAGAGACTATGGCTTTGTGTTTGGGAAAAGTGTTGGCAGGCTTCGAAGTCATGAATAAGGTCACAGCAATTTTCCCTGTAGGACAGCAAGGCTGAACTGGGAAATGACATGCAGATGTCTTCCAAGAAGAGGAGAAAAAAGTGCCTCGAGGATGAAGTTTGAATCCAGTGTCTCCAAACAAGATCTAGGAAACAGTTTGTTCTCTGGCCTGATAGGGCAAAAAAAATTTCACTTAAGCCAAAAGGCTTTTTAACTCTGGGTAGAATTTGTCTTTCATGCTTTGGTCTGCTCTTCCGATTTATAGTGTCAGACAAGGCCTTCTGCAATCTCTATGAGTGGGGAGATGAACTAGATGACCTCCTAAGATATTTTTTTAGCTCAGCTTGGTTTCCGTTGTAAATACCACGTTTAGGATTTTACAGAAAAAGTACTTATCTACAGATAGATAAAATCATTGCCTGTGTTCAGTTTTCTTATTTTACATGGTAGTGAAACCGCAGCTTTGTTCTTGTGGCACAATGAGGTGATTTATTAAGTAGCAAAAATAAAAAATCCTGGATGATGCTAGTCTTTTTGTCTAAGAAGGGTATAAACATCTTTTGTCCTTTATAGGAGCTAGCAGGGAACACACATGCCAAAGACAATGCAAAACCTGGGTTGTGCAGTTGTGGACATGATGTTCAAATTGCAGCTGACAAACTCCATTTCCTCTTTCAGTGGCAATCTCTGACAGGTTTCACAAACTGGACAGTGACAAAAAGTGAAAAAATGCCTGACGATTTCTCCCATAATTGCCACCTGCAATCCAGAGAGCAGAGGAGGAATGAAGCCATAAATAGCAAGAAAGATTTGTCAGGCTGTGCAAGATCAGAGCATTGATTCAGCCTTGATTGGACTCCCTACCGACGTCCTTCAGTTATTTATGTCAGGTTAACCTCTCACTTTCAGCAGTGACATCTGTTCACCATCTACTCATTTCATGGAACATAGCATGGTTTCCATTTTGTCAGCTGGTTTTCCTTCTTCTGATTACTTTGGAGCAAAGCTGGTGGGGTGGTTTTTGTATAAATTATGTCTAATTCAAAATGAATGTGCTTGCTTTGAGATAGGACATGTGATAAGACTTTGTACATTCCATAAAACCTACGAACAACGCTCAAGATGAAATGAAAACAGTGAGGACCTAACAGAGAGGTTTACATAAGGCAAAGGCAGAGGAAAGAACAGGCCAGGCGCAGGGATGGAAACTCCCAGGATTATGGGCAGGTCTGTTTCACATGAGGAAAATGGAACTGTGAAATACCCTGTAGTTCTGCACTATACATGGGTGAAATGCGGCTGATGGGAGTTTGTGCTTGTGCGTACAAATGTGTGTATCTGCCCATCACTAGAAGTCTGCTTCTGTTAGTCCGATAAGTTTAACAGCTTTATTTATGAATTTAGATTGGTTGTCTTCAGTTTGGATGGGGGTCTGTTTCCAAAGGATTTTTTTGTGAGACATTTTGGTGATTTTTCTTCCCTTCTCTCCCATGGCTGTAGGTTATGCAATGCTTCACTTTTGCTTGTACGCAGCAACTTCTGCAAAAGAAAATAAAAAATAAAAAAAATTCTTGAGCAAGACTGGCAGGGAAGGAACCCTTACTGTGCTGCAAACGGTGCTCACAGAAAAGCATTATATACCTTCTGGTAGGGATGGCATGTTTCCATGTTTCTTAGCCTACCTATATGCTTATTTGCTAAAGTGTGCTCTGCCGGGATAGCATATAGGCATATCCTTGAATCTGAAGCCTTCTTTTGTCTCATTTGTCTCTGTTCCTTTCTGTGTTCCTAAATCGTAATGACAAACTACAGCTTCTTGCAGAAGATATAAGCTTGATTTATAAGCTTAAGAGTCATTTTGTGAAAATGAGTGATTATGAATTATGCAAGAGGTAAGACTCGGTGATACCAAGTATTACATTTGCTTCCTTAAAAATGTTTGATTATCCAGTTGTAATCTTGCATTTTTATACAGGGTTACTGGTTTCAAGGCCACCCCCCCCCCCCAAAAAAAAGGTGTTATTTTAAATACTATTTGATATACAGTGCTTGCAGTGCTTTAAATTTAATTCTGGTGTTGATTCTGGCTAAGGTCACTTTACCTCATTATTCTGGCATCCCCCAGGGCAGGTATTTCATTGTACTATGTACATGATTTATGTAGTCTACCTGTTCGAATTCCTAGCTGCATAGAACGGTATGTCTCATCTGATGCCAACTATATTGTTAGTACTTAAAGAACAATAATAATGATTCTGCCTTGAAGGAGAAAAGAGCCATATGAGCAAGGTAAGAGACTTCATAATCAGGAAAATCTTATCTCTGAAAAAATATGAAGCTGCTTCCTTACCCAGGCAGATTCATAAAAAGCAAGAAAATCATGAAGTAGGTTATTGTGTGATCTTCATATAGACTGTTCTAGTGATGTCTTGTCATTCCCCCCCCGCCCCAGATTCTTCTCTGGTGGTTTTTGACTTTGCCTCTATTTTATTTTAGGTTTTCTAGCATTAGAAACCATTCCTGCTTAGGCAGCTTTAGCATTACAAAAGCAGAGATTAAGAAACTCTGTTGAATTTCTCTCACACTTCTCTTGAGACAGGAGGATATTTAAAAAAAAAAAAAAAAAGACTGCTATCCCATTATAAATGTTGTTAAATCAACTGGACCACATGACTAATTCCCAGCCTGAAGACTTTTTAAATTATCACTACTGCTTCACGTGGAAGCTCGTTTTCAAAATATTCTGCAAACTTTAACTAATCTTCATTACTTCCCTCACTGAAGAGTTTAACCCCTGTTCAAAGATAGGAGGACTGTGGTCCAGAAAAGTAATTTATTGAAAGTCAAAGAAAATAGCTGGAATTGAAGCTATAATTAGGACCCATGATCATCTGATGCTGCTCTCTGTGGTTGTTCCTTAAGGCACCTATGCCAGCAGTTGACCTCAAAATGGACATGAGATATTTGTACAAAGAAATACTTCCAGCTTGGGGAGTTTCTGAATTGAACCACTGTGGTTGATTGCTGCTACTGGATCTACCTCAGTCAATTTATGTACTTCTCTAGTCATTGCAGAAGGCATTGAAATCATTGAAGAAGGACATGTTCAGGCATAATCACACAAAAATACTTCTGTGAAGGATTTATACAGATGGGAAGTGTGTATGTGTGTGTGTGTATGTACATACATTTTTAAATGAACATAATACGAAGATATGCTTATACAAAATGTTGAAGATCAATTTCTAGATTGACAGAGCACACTTTTCCCCTTGGCTTCTTCAATTTCTAGTACTCTTAAATGGTCCTAATGATTTTCCAATTGAAACAGCTGTGTTTATGGGACTTTCATACCGTGATGTCTAGATTGCAAAATGCACAACACATTCACAAGTAGACAGTCTCCCTGTAAGAAAGTTGAAAAAATGTCCAGGTATTTTGGTCCCATTTAGATGTCCAATTACGTATTCAAGTCAACGAGTGATTAAGTATCAACATAGCAAACTGAGACTGCTTTACTGAAAGAAGCACAGACAAGTTTCAATCAAGAATGAAACCTCTCTGCTTTCATGACATTCACAAGCTTTGATTGCAGGTCTTCAGATTTATAGGATAAGAAAAATCTTGACAATATTGGCACCAATAAGGAATAAATTCATCTCAAAACTATGGCTCCTCATTATCATCTGTCTTTAGAAATGCCCCATTATCACCCATTTCTTGGGTGCGTTGTTATCCTGAATGTCTTGAATTTTCTGCTTGGTCTAAGATGCCCTCTGGTTTCAATATTGTTTTTCCAGTGTTTTCCAAAATTAGAGAAAGAAAGACACACAAGTCTTCAGAGTTTTGATTCCCCCCACTAAAAATAAATTAATAAATTAATTAATTAATGCATTAGGTCAATGCTAGTACTACTGTAGCCCAAATTAGCCTCAGCCCTGTACAGTACACCAATTAACAAAGACAAAAAGGAGAGCAATAACTAGGTATGCCATTATTCTGCCAATCTTAGCAATCCCTTTTATGTGGAATTCTACTTCAAAGCGCCTTTCTTGTTTGTTACAAGATCACTTACATAAGCAACTAGCAGACGAGACTAAAAATAAGTATTTTGTTATTCCTTCTTGTCTGCATCCTCCGCTACTGAGAACCTCTTATTGCTACTGTCCTTGGGAGCTCTTCAGACTGATGCCATACAGCTGTCTTTTCTGTGTACTTGTTTAGCTTCTTATTTTTATTCATTTATTGCTTTTAGTTTTTCCTAGTGTTATGCACCACTTTTTTAGGTCACCCCCCATAGCCATTTTTAAGTGGTGAATGAGGATGTTGAGAGTAGAACTGGACAGGCAGGGGACCAAAAAGCTGGGTTTAAACCACGTTTGTGCTGGTTTTAAAATTAAATAAGAATGATCTTAGAGTAACTCAGAGCCAGCTGCTCAATCTACAGAGCTTGTTCTCACAGCCTGAAAACTTCATGCCATAAAACCCAGCACTCTGGCTAAGCTGCCTCCCACATCAGCATGGAACTGGGATTCTAACTTCCTACTTCTACATAAGGAACTTGATTTTTGCATATCAGGATTAATTCCCCTGATGTGAACTGTATTTTGCTGGTGTACGCTACTATGTACCTCATTTTGCTAAAGTATTAGCTGAGTCTGATATGAAACATAGCACTAAAATAAAGGCAAAACATATATTCTGGTAAACCAGATGATTCGAATTCTACGAAGACAGCACCTGAGAAAAATCAAACTTTACAAAAACAGGTATGTCCATGAAGTATGCACACATATTGAAGTGTCATCTTGTCTTTCAGTGTATTACCCTGATATATTTGTTTGTCCTTGAATACTGACATCAAGATACAAACCTAACAGAAAAAGCAATTGCTAACAGAATGAAGTACTGGAAGTATCGCCTGTCCCTGCTTTAGATACTCAACCTTAATCTGGAAGCTCTGAAAGCAGTCAGGTTATCTGGAAATATTGCACAGCTAAAGTTAATTGTCTATGAGTGCCTCTTCTGTAAATATGTCAGGCATCATAAAGCACTCCCAAGGATTAGTCATGTCAGAGGTGTGAAATTCAATATACATTGGTGCACTTGCAGGAAGGCCCCCACAAGAGCAGTTCTATCTACTTACAGCAACCTGTGATTTATTGGCACCAGCAACATTTTTGCAAGAACAAGCAAGCTTGAGAAAAAGCAGTCCTTTGTAAGACAAAATTGCAATGGAATTGCTGTTTTGCATAGCATTGCAAGACTCTGATACAACAAAACATTCAACTTCTATGGATGAAAAAAACTGAAACATGAAAGTCTTTCTGTTGGGAATTAACACCAGTTACAGTTTCTAACTGCATGGCTAGCTTCCCACTGTCAGTTGCAATACTGTCTTTGCCTAGCGCAGTGTTTAAAAGCTGTTAGCTGAATGCTAATGATCCTGACTTGAATTAACAGGCAGAACATACGAGGTTAACTTCGATTGTTCTTCCTAATGCATTTTTAAAGTTGGGTTCAGGAAGAGTGTTTACACAACAAACAAAGGCCATGATGTCAAAAAACACATGACCAAACTCATTGTCTTCTTTTGTGAAGCCCAGTACGCCAAATGTGGTCTCAGGTCCTGTTAGGATGGGTGCTGTACAGGAAAGAGACTGCCTCTGCCCTGAGTAGCATTCCAGTTAAAGGGACAAGCTAGAGGAAGAAACAGAGAAAAGAGAGAAAGAAATACAGTCACGTGACCAATCCAGAGTGCTACAGGGAAGTCAGTAACAGAGCCACAAAGTAATTTCAGTCTTAATTTGCAGACCAGGCTTACAAACTACTGAAAAGCCTATATTTATTGCATTACTTGTAGGAGCTCCTAAACTGTATTAGACACTTTTTTGGATGTCAGCCTCGCATTTACCTTGATTATGTCCCCAAAATGTTCCAGATGAAGGCTTTCAATTAAGTCTGAAATATGTGAGAAAATTTCCTGAGGGGGTGATGGAGAGGTTGAGGTGTTAATCCACTTAACACTTGAAAGCAAACGTAAAAGGAATTCTACTTCTCCTTGCTTTGTTTGCAAAATATTAGTTCAGCACTGTGCTTATGCCTAGAAACTCCAAAGGGCTTGGTGACCTTTTAGGAGCTTCCCAGGCACGCACTTTTCCCCATCGCTCTTGTCTCTGAGACTACACATATATTAATAGAACAGACAAAGTTCAAAGTAAATCAAAATATCTATTGTTGCAAAGGCTGGGAGATTTAACAGATAGATGTGAGAAGGAGGTAGGAGTTCTCCTTTAACTTAATTCAGCACTGAGTGGTTGATATTTCCTTTTGAACTGATGATTTCCGTCTCTGCTCCAAAGTGTGTGATGCTCTGGGACTTGGAAATCATTCTCCTTAGTCTGCCAGTGATATGTACTGTGACCCTGGTCAAAAAGTTTCATCTCATATATATATATATATGTGTGTATATAAAAATGCTTTGTATCTGAAGGACAAAAGTACTATATAAAAGCTAGGTATTACTACTGCTAGCTAGTTCTACTTCAGTAGATCAGATTAACTAAGAATAAGAGCAAACTTAGAAATAAATTCAGCAGCTTTCTCTTCCTATGCATCTGCTAAGAGTAATTGATCAAAATTCCTTCTGCAATGTCCAATATACTCAGTAACAAATCTAGGATGCACTTAAGTATAAGTAGCAGCCAAACCACCGATTAGCAGTTGTTTATTGTGGGGTAACAGATTTCCTAACAAAGGAGAAAAATGGACAGTGTAAACTTCAGAAGTATGGTAGGAGAAAACTAGGAAAATTATATCCTCTTCCCAGCAAGAGGTATGGCAATTTAATTACTATTTCTCAAAAAATGGCTACAAATGTTTACGTTATTTCCCAGGAACATCAGTTATTTACATTCCAGATCATTTCCAGCTACTCTGATTCCATCTAGATCAATTCTGTAAGCTCATAAAAATATAAATATTGGATTTTAGCCTAATGCTAGAGAAGAATGTGGGTCATTAACTGTAATTTAGGCCTTGTAGGCTATTTTCTATCTCTCCTGAACAAAATCAAAAGTGTTTCTCCCTCTCAAAAAGAACCGCTTTATTTCATTTTGCAGGTTTGGAGGGTGGGGGACAGTCAGTTTTTTTTAATCTTAATATTCATATAGGAGACAGAAACCAAAGAAGTTAACCCATAGAGATTCAGCCTTTTCTCACTCAGTACACTTTTCCAAAAAAGAAATTGGCAATAGAGGTCAGAAACAGTAAGTCATTACTTATTACTTGTTTTTCAGTCAGTCTACAGAGCCTGATTCACATGTACATGACTGCATGCGTGGGATCTGCCATGTACCCCCCTGGCCCTGCTGGGAAAGACGTGTGTGCTTCTTTGATTTTTCTCCGTCTGACTTTCTTAAGGGTCTCTCAGTCAGGATCCCTAGGACTCTGTGAAATTTGGCAGGTGTCTCTAAAATCTTCTATGGTAATAAATGGTCACAGACATGGCTTTTAAGGAGGAATGGCTGCATATTTTACGATATTGTGATTTTTTTTTTCAAGGAACATTAGGAAATAAGAGCTGTCCTGTAGCTCAGGATGTTCTGTTTATCATTTTTATTTCCTGAGCAATCTCAGTTCTTCAGTCGCCTTTTAAAATATCTGCAGCCCATGCGCCAGAGCCACCCTTAAGTTTTTAACAGGATTATGCTCCCAAGGCATGAATAACTTGCAAAAATGACAAAAGTATTTCAAAATAATTTAAGAGAAGGGCGTAATAAAACTGTCTCACATGCTGAAAATATCTTCCCCCTGCCTCTGGGAAGGAGGCTGTCAGCAGTGTTTAATGCTACCAGACTGTCCATACAGACAGAGAACCTCGAGGTACTTTGTTAATGCAGCTGTTGATAGTTTTGCATGGTGTCTGTTTTGTTGCAACAGGTTTTCTGGTAGTCTGCCGGAGGCAAGCAGCGGACTCCTGCGAGTGGGGTGTGGGTTGGAGACTGCTGTGCCACCAGCTTAACCCTTCACCCCTGGTATATGCATTTGTCAGAGCTTCAACTTTCCCTTGTAATGTTTGGGGCAGCTGATATGCTACTGCTGAGTAGGCTGGGGGAATATGGTAGCTACTTTTTTCCATTTCTTCCATCTTTCTAAGCTCCTCTAGTTACAATAGACTGAAAACAGACTGGAAAAAAAAGAGACACAGCAGGTCTTGGTGCTCAGAGCTTCAATGTTTCCTAACACCTGCAGGAGAAATTTCTCCCACAAAACAATGCAGCCACTAGCTCAGAGGCTGCCATGAAATCATTAATCTGTGGCAGAAGCTCTCAAGGTACGTTAAAAATTAATACGGTACTTTGACGATGGTGCACTGTGCATTGAGGGAATGAAGTGATAAGAGTAGAACAGACATAAAGTATCAATTTCCTGATTATTTTTAATTACATTTAAGAGAAAACCAATTCAATGTAAGCATAACCTGGAGTGCTGAGGCTTTACCTTTTTGTAGTGAATTATAGGTTATTAGCTGGGCTGGTCTATACTCAAGTCATGTTGTCTTTCCAGCTTAATTTATTTTATTGATGTTAATATTATTTATAAGAGCACTCATACATCCTTGGAAAATTATTTAGGTCAGCTGAAACATCTGTTTGGTTGAACTGCTTTGCAAATGACAAAAGTCATAACAGAAGCAATCTAAAGCAGAAAACTGCTCACAGTTATGTCTTAATAGATGTGGTGCCACAAATACTGTTTTATACGTCATTAGCAGGCAAGTAACAATGCATGGTAGACATGGTGTCTCCATGAAATGAAGTGTTTCCTTTCATTTAATTTGTCAGCTTCTGTGAAAATGTAAAGTATTACGGCTCCGGCTCCAAATTCTAGTGCTCACACCTTTAAAAAACTGAGATGTCAGGTTTCATGGTGCATGGAAACACTATCCTCTATAGGTTTCTCTTTCAGTGCTTTTCTTTGCTCTTTTCAAGAACAAACCCAGATTTTTCATCTCTTGACTGAATGCCTTGATTCAGCCTTTAAAGTCAAAGGGCAGAAACATCTGCCCATATGTGTCCCAGACAACAGTATTATTTTCAGGGAATCTAAACCTCATAAAGAATAGCCTCACAGCCAAACATGAAGTAAAAAAATCATACCAGATAAATTAAGAAGAATTTAGCTATTCATGCAGCAGCAGACAACATGCCAGAAAAAGAGCAGCTACTTCTGACTATATGCCAACATAAGGTACAGATTAAACAAGATAAACATTTATGTTCACATTTAAAATGCCTAAGGTTTTCAGACGTTGTGGTCATAAGTGTGCTGTTAGCATCAAGAGAGACAATTACATGGTGATCAATAGATAGCAGCCAGTTTATATACACAAAACCATGGGATTCTAGGGGAAAGAATGATTGTATCACTGTTTATTAGTGGCATTAAAAACACCAAGTCCCACCTATATTTCACTCTTACCTGTAAGAGTGTGGGAGTGAAGTTGTTTGCAGCAGAACCAGAAAGTGCTCTTTTCATAACTCAGTGCACATCTAATTTCAGTGAGAATAAAGCTGTCCATGTTACCAGAAGGGTACAAAATGAGAAGTCAAGAAAAAATAGTGTAGTAGCTCAGTTTTTCTTCCCCTTCTTTAAATTCTGAAACTGTGTGTCTGTGATGTGCTTAAAGAGAAAATAGATAAGTGTAATATTTTGTATATTTATAAAAATAAACTAAAACTGAAGAAACCACTGTGCACGAGAGCACATTCTGGTATCAGAATACGCGTGAAGTGTTTTGATATAGGTGGGACAAACAGTCTACTATTAAGGTGACACTTACCATTAACATGTTGTTTTCAGTTGCTTAACAACTTGGAAAATTTTGGAAAATTTTGACTAATTATCAAAAATTATCAAAATTATCAGCCTGGGCTACATTTATCGGGGGGGGGGGGTAT
>VXAL01018914.1:335157-387816 GCA_013399475.1 Chauna torquata
TGGAAGAGGAGGAGGAAAGAGGAAGGAGCACAGTATTTCAACCAAAACTGTTGATCTCTTTCCAAGGAAAATGTTGTTTCAGTCAAGGAATTGAGAAGTTTCTTCTTAGTCCTTCCAGGTTTTGGAGTAAGCATGTCAAGCTTTTCTATTACAGATGGTTACAAGTAATGATGCAGATACGACTTTTTTCTCTGTGCAAGCACTGTCCCAGTTGGCTGAATAATAAATCCTTAAGCAATTGTACTTCGTGCATGCTTGGTAAGGGACTTTGTCAATTTTAGGAGCTCCGCTTCTAAAAATCTAAAGGTTCTAGCTCCCACAAGTGTCATCAAGAGTTGGGGGAGTTCTGCTCCATATGTACCATCCTCACCAACTGTAAAGGACCTGTGGCGGACATCTGGAAAGGCGACTCCAAACCATGGAGAAGCCAAACACAAAAGCAGAAACTCTGGTACCTGTTAATGAGTTCTTGAGGTACGGTCAGGGTGCATGAAGATCTGTGTTAAAGTTATGCAAAGCTGCATTGGTAGCATCTGTTGTTTTTGTGAAACAAGACAAACTGACCTTTTGAGCAGGGCAGTGCTCGCATGGGAAATCAAATCTCCTGCGCAGGATGGTGGGTCACTGTCCAGATGGTGACAGGGGTCTCTCGTGCAGGGGACCCTGCAGCGGATCTTCAGCTGGGTTGGATGAGACCCCTGAATGGCTGGAGTCTCACACACAGCTGTCCCATTGTCCTCTGTGGCTGCTCCATCACATGACCCGTTGCTATTTTTGGACCCATTGCTGCTGATTATCTTAAACTATACACAAAACATGTCCTAACTGTCTCACATAGCTGCAAAATACTGTCCTGCGCAGCCATTTCTTCATCTTTTCTACTGACTATGTGCAAGTATTTTATCTGTGTACATTTTGGTGAACTCTGCAGCAGGAACCCCTGGGGGAGTCACTGGGATGGCTGGGTCCTCCACCCAGCACAACAGTCAACACCTTGGGGCATGCAGGCAGTGCCTACCAGCTGCCCTGTACACAGCAGGGACTGGGGACTCTCTAGAACTGCCCCAAATTCTCACCTGGGGAGCTAAAATGTTTATTCTCACTGCATTTTGCTGTCAGGGCCCTGAGGGCAATACTAGCCTTAAAGGCACTAACAGGCCTTAATGGCCTTAATTGCCCTGACCAGCTTCACCTGGGGCCTACAGCCCCACCCACAGCCATGGGCCCAGAAGCCCTATTTATGCCCGGCCCTGGGCCCCTTTTCCTTCCTTGGGCTTTGCTGTAGGACTTGTGTTGTTGCTGGTGTCTCCAACCTTGTCCTCCTGGATGGATCTATGCTGGGGGTAGCTTTTCTCCTGAACGGGTCCCTCAGATGCACATTGTAGCCTTGTCTCCAGTCCTGTTTCTGGATCCATCTCCTTTGTTTCTGGCTGGACAACCTGGACCTGGTACGTTCCTTCGTGGTGCATGGGACTGTCAGTGGAACCTGTTACCAGCACCTAGCACTGTCTGCTGTGTTCAACCCCTGTGAGACCGTGCTCCTTGGAGAGGGCCCAGCTTGTGCTGGGGTTGCTCTTGGCTCCCCTTCCCTTGGGGAGCAACTCACCAGTTCAGCTTCCTGCAAAGGTATGTCTAAACACAACTGCTAATTTTGACCTACATGTTAGCAAGGCAAAGGCCTACAGATGCTTTGTGGTTTTAGTGCTTCAGCAGCTGTTGATGATTTGAAGTGGCTGATGAGTATTGGTGGGGCTTCGTATGGTGCAAAGACAGGTGTGAATGGTGGAGTTTGTTAATTTGTAACCTCTCTATTTCTGACATGCAAAAAAAAACAATATATGGGGAGTAGACTTGATTTATACAAACAAAAAAAAAGTGGCAAATTTCTGCTGTATTCTCATGCTGTTGGCTCTAGGAACTTGTGCAGGCTGCAAATCTGGGTGAGAGCTCATAGCTGGACTAGTGCATGGCATGTTCATTGCACAAGAGCAACTTTCTTTGTTCCTGAACTTTGGTTGTCAGTGCAGGAGAGAAAGGTATGAGCTGACTGCTGAGGAACGCAGCTGGGGCAGAAGCTGTGAGCTGTGCCAGCAAATGCACTGGTGAACCAGCAAGAACTGAGTCTGCTATGGGAAGTGGCAGGTACAAGATCAAAGCCAGGGAGCAGGATTTTCTGAACATGAATCCTGCAGTGAGGAACTGCTGTGCAGACAGGAAAGTTGTGACCAGTCTGAGAAGGGTGATGGGGGAAGACTGTGGTTTGCTTAATAAAGCTTGGAAAGGCAAAACTAGAGCTGCAAAAGAAAGAAGCCTCAAGAACAGGTAGGAGCAGAAGATCAAATGCCCTTATAGGGGAAGGGAGAAAATGTCCAAAGTGGTACCTCACAGAGCAGATAGGATGTGAAGTAAGGTGGGAGCAAGGTTTTACTCCCTCTTGTAGGAGTCCATGCAAGTCTTGTATTTTTTTTTCCGGGTGGCTGGTACTGCAAAAGCACTGTCAATCTCAGGTTGTACCTCCAATATCAGTGCTTCTAAATTATCTGTTCCTCAGTTTCTTCTCTAAAGCCTGTGGATAAAATTACTTTTGCAGGGGTTTTATGAAGACAAGTTAATATCTGCTGAGCACTTGTAAGAGTTCATCAGCAAATCATTCGTTCAATCCTCAAAATTCTGTGCAATAAAAAAAAATCATTGGGGGGTGGGGGGAGGAAGGGGAGGAAGAAATTCTGGATAGCTGCTTACCTGTTAAGCACCATCCATCCACTACAGTGAGTTTTGGGCATCCTGTGCAAGAAACAGTATCTGCTATGTCACAAACAACTGAGCACAGAAGGAACCAAATTAAACCTGCATATGCAATTCTTGTTCTGCAGCTTTCCTTAACCTGACTGCTTCAAAATACCTAATTCAGAAGGATATGAGCCTGAATGAAGCTCCAGGATTCTAAGTGTCTTGGACTTAATCATAATTTCACCTTCAACCACTGCTTTTGATATGCATTTTTCCCCACCCCTATTTAAGCCTGAAGTATTGATGTGGCACACTGATCTCAGTCAATACCTGGCCCAATTTTCTGGTACGCTGGACGGGCTGCACTTTAGCGGGAAATGAAGACCACACCTAGCTCTTCCACGCTGCTTCCTAGTGGAAGAACCCATGTCAGTAGATGCTCAGGCTTCTCCATGAGGTCCTTGCCCTATAGCAAAAGGAGAAGCTGCTTAACTGGGGAATAAACGCTAATGGAGATGAGTGATGTGCAGTAGGCCTTTGCATCTTGTAGTCCTGTGATGATTTTCTGGAGTGATTTGTTGGCTGAAAAGTGGCTGTTACCAGCCTGTTGCTAACATGTTGGCTGCGTGGAGGGATGAAGGCTCATGGCATGAAACAGTTATGGTTGAGATCTCCTGGGGGAGATGTCAAGAGCTGCTCCTGATCGTGCCGTCAATCTTCAGGTTGTAAACTGTTAGGAACTGTCTTTTTTCAGAATTATAGAAAGTAGATTTGGAGAAACATTGGTCTATCCCCTCATTTTTCATATTTGAACTAGAAAGAACACCTGGAAAATGAGTTATTTTGGCTTTCAGGCAAGCCAGGAGGATGTGGAGCTTCTTGTTAACATCTTCAGCTATACATTTATTATTAGGCACTAACCAGCCTAGTGAGATGTTTTTTCATCTGGGGAAGTACTGAGAGTAGATTTCACAGCTGAAATGATCTATATTGCACTTGCACAAGCAGAGAATTTACAGTCAAAATGTCAGTTGCAGAAGTCTGGTCACTGTCTAACATAACATAAGTAAACATTTGGTTGGAAATCTTAAGAACAGTGGCTTTTCTGGCTCCTGCTCATTTCTCCTCCTCCCTGTTATATTCAGTGTCCTTTATTTGCAGCAGCTGTGTGCATGTGAATAGTGGATCGAGTATCTTAAAGTTATTTCCAACTGCATGGAGTTCAGCTTCCATAATAACAAACACAGTGGGAAAGCCTGGCGAACTGTCATTTGGATCTGTTGCATTTAAATTTCAGTTCTTTACCCTCCACACAGTAATTTACTGTTATGGTTTGCAATTTAGTTTGTTTTACTAAGTATCTGGCTTATCTATGGTATTCAAGAGTACTTTCTCAAAGTGATGAGTAGGTAACTGCCTACACAGTATCTTCTCAGCTGTACCTGCTATGTGGCTTTGGGCTTCTGGAAATGGAGGTTCTTATCACAGGATTGTTCATGGTGAAGAGACCCTGGCACCAAAGTCTTCAAAAGTTAAAGGAAGTAAGCACCCTGAGTATATAACTAAAGCAGTAAAAAAAAACAAAAACTGATCTTATCCTCTGAGGACAAGTACTTGGTTGCTTTCGGGAAATACAGGGACACAATGCTCTAGTACTGGAATTTCCTTTTCAAGGCCTTAAACTTAGAAACTAGGTGAGTGTCAATCCTTTCCTCTAAAATTCAGTGTGGTGGTGATGGACTTTAAAACAGTATTTGAGGTAATGCAGTGCTCACTAGGGATGTAAAGATACAAACTTCACTCAGGCAGGTTACAACTGCAATAAAGTTACACGTCTCTGAAGACCACCTCATCACACATGTGCTGGGCAGGACTGGCTTGGGACAGCTGTTCTTGTTCAAGTGGTTCAGCAGTGTCACACTTGCCATGCAGATTGGGATGGTGGTGAGAAGGTTGTCACACTTGCTGTGCAGGTTGAGGTGGATCAACTTTTGATCACTGAGTTTTTTTCCCTAGGAAGGAAGCTCTGCTCTAAATGTTGGACAAGTAGAGCGGCGTATTGTCTCCTATTAACATGCAGTGTACCTGTTGGCTCGGGGTGCACAGAGGATCTTTGGGTCTAATCTGGGTGCTCTGAAGCACCTTCCTGTAGCAAGGGGCAGAGCTATGGGCACCCTGGTGGCTTAGCTAGAAGCTGTGAAGAAGGACCACCTTTATCCCAAGTAACTAGCTCCTTCTGTTTTTTTTTTGCTTTAAAGTTCTGTCAGAATACTTAACTATTTGCTGCTTTAGTAAGCCTATATTTCAGTGGCAAACTTCTCACTTCATTTTATTAAAGCCACTGCTATTGGGGAGTATGAATGAAACCAAAAATCTTAAAAGCAGAAATGTAACTTGACTCACAGCTAGATGGAAAGCAATCTGAATGTCTAGGTCCACTTGTTCCAGCTGGTAGTGCACCACATGGTATAAGCTTTCAAAATACTACTCAACCAACAGCTTTACAATACATATGCAAACTGGACAAACTCCAGAAAATCAATGTTAATTTCTCATGAAATCTGTAACTTGGAGGCTGTTCATCCAAGCTAGTATAATTGAAAGCTAGTTGAAGTTCCTTAAAATATGTTGTCCAAGGAAGCTTTACTGGAAGTGACAATGTTTTCATAAGCTAGCTTGTGTGGTATCTTAATATTTTTCCTGAAGTTACTGATTTCTGATTAGTGTTTTTAGGGAATTTTCTGACAGACATTTTTGTTCTGTTTGAAAAGGATTGTGCCAATTTTCCAAATCTTCTTTTGGAAAACAGAACCTGAACAAAATGATGTACTTGAGGGGGAAACTTCTGATTCATTAACTGTTGAATGGTTTCAAAATGTTGAAATAAAAACTTTCAGAACTTCCTTTTCTTTTTCTACTGTGGAATCTGAATGCTTTTTGGTTTCCCTCAACTGAAAAGGCAATCCCTGAAGGTCAGCTTTGGATGTACCACAAGGTTCCCATAAGAGGAAAGTTGAACTGTTGGCTCTGAAATCAGAGGATGTTTCCCACTGGTTTGGATCAGGCTAGGATTTTGCTTCTAATCCTATTTGAAGTGAAATAGGATGTTTGAGGAGCATCCTTTCTGCAATATATTGGAATGTTGAGCTGTCTGGTTGTGCTGATAGGCCTGACCATCATAGTTAACAGCCTGATTTCCTCAAAACTAGAGTGTGTTCAGTGACTGTACTTCACAGTCAATATCAGCAATAATGTTTTGACATTTTGTCTGTCTTTCTGGATCACTTCCTTGACCTTTTTCACAACATGGCTGCTCAAACTGAGGCAGGTGCTCTCTGTTGTGCCCATGGTTACGAATGAGATGTGTGGAGTGGGAATGACTTCAGTAAGCATTGACACCAAGAGATTTTATTGAAGAAAAACAGCTTTTAGTTTCACATTAATCTAGAGAATCATCTGGGGTTTGGATCTCCATCTCATGTGGAATAATTACCAGCCATCACCAACAATTAGGTTTTCTCCATTTTGTCAGTTTCAAGATGAGACACAAGACTTGAGTTGAAGTGACTTATAAATAGCATTTAATTCCTGTGTAACTTGGAGGATGTCTGCAGTATCTGATTTACATGGATCTCATGTATTTGAATAATAGTCCTTCATAAATGCATCATTATATTCACAGAATTTACTTCAAGGGGGCAAAAGGAAATTTCTGCCTAATCTTGTTATTCCTGACTCTTGGTCTATTGATAACAGCATGTTTGCTCTTTCAAGACTTCTGTTAATAACTAGAGGTGGCTTACCTTGGGCTGGCTCTAGCAGTTCTTGTCCCCAGGTGTTCTCTATTTTTTCAAAAAATTCCTGCCCCTTCTGCAGGCACAGCTGCTGAACTGCCATAGTGTACAGCTGGTACTCAGGTAAATTGGCAATGATTTCATTTTCTTGTAGCATGGTAACTTCTGACAGCTTGGCAGCTGTTTTGTGAGAAGATGAGGCAGCTCTGAAGCAGTGAGAACTTCTGGGAGTCAGGCAAGATGATTGTAAAGGAATTCCCATCTAAGAGCCCTCTGAACACAGATCATGGCCACTTCAAATTTTCTAAACTGAATCCTATGTTGGAAGATGTAGGTTGTCATTGTTGCATTCACTGATGGATTGTAATGAGATGTCTGAACTTGCCTGTGCAGCTACCATCAGAGTAATGTGATCTGAGGGGAACAGGGATGGATGTTCATGATCAGGAGGGGAAAGCTTCATAGGGAGATGTCTGTATCCAGCTCAGCCACACTGGTAACACAAAGGATGTGACAGGTGCGCTTAAATGATGTGAGAGCACTGGTTGGAGACTTTACTACTGGCAGTTGTCAGTCTTCTGAAGGTAACAGCCTCAAGCAGGAATAAAATAAGATAGCACCACATTTCAGTGACCTCATTCATAGCAGAGTTTGGAACATTTAAATACTGCAGCTATACCCAGGCCAAAAGTGGGTCATGTGTGCATTCTGTTTTCCTGCCTGTTGGGCTGGTATGAAAGATTTGACACTGTTGCAGTGTTCTCACAAGTACCATCCTACTACGTGTGTTTCTGGAAAGGCCCCTCATGATGATAGCAGGGTTATCTTCACTATGGCATTTAATTCTCATTGAAACTTTTCACGTATGCTTACCAGGCTAGCAGAAAGTCACTCTGCCCAATTCAGTATGCAGTAATGGGCTCTTTGTTTCAACTTCAGATGAGTTCTGGGGTGACAAGAATTTCACTGCAGCAAAGAAATGGGTGATTTGCTGTTCTCTGGATTCCTTTTCTGAGCAGAGCATCTCACTCTTACAATTGATCACTAGTTATTTTGGACTATTCTCACTGGACTGACTATTCAGGGATACACTTCCATTTTCATCCTACTTGCCTCCTGTTCCTTGCATGTTCTGTTAAGCTGTTTAGTTTCCTGTTGCTTCTGATGTTTTGGGAGTTTTTACTATAGCATGCATCAAATAAGTGGCTTTCAGCTTAAATTCAAATGAGCTTACTGCAATGATACAGACTCTTCTTTGTCTCCCTCACTACTATTTGTAGACTGCATGCTGAATCTAAGGTTGCTAAATCCCTGGGCTTTGTGGCCAAAAGTAGTGTACATGGCCTTAATTTGCTTGTGCTAGTAGTTTTTATATCTACTTACACTTAGTCCTCATTCTGTTTATATTTGTGCATCGTGCTCAATGAAGTGCCTTGCAGAAGTACATTAGGTGATAATGGTTGCCATCTGTCAGAACTTTTTTCTGCAAACTCTGCTGTTTCTAAAAAATTGCCTACATGTCAAGTCTCTTAAAATACATAAATGGTTAAATTTCTTTGACTAATTCAAACCCAGTCCTAGGAACTAACTCTGACTCCAGATACAAAAACTGTAAATGTGTTGCCCTTCTAATTATTTGTAATATTATGAAAGTTTTAGTATTCATATCCATGGAAATAAGCAGGTGACACATGCAAGGAATCAAATGCTGTTTTTCCCGAACCTTGACTGCCTGCTCATACTCCCTTTAAGAGTACATTTGAAGACTGTTCACAGCATTTTAAAACCTGTGAACTATTTTAAAGCAGCTGCCACATTTGTCTAGTCAAGCAACTTCTAAAGTAGCACTCCTTCTCTCCACATGACTCTTTGCTATAACGCCAGAATATTGTTCAGTTTTCAGGTATTTTCTGGGAATCCTCTAAAGCAAAAATGGAAACAACCTCTGGAAGGAATAATGTCCCAGGTGTATTTAGTCTGTTAATAGAGACTATGCAAACACTTGCACACTTATCCTAATAATTTTAGACATGTTTGTCCTGCATTCAGAAGTACTCTTGATAGCAAGACTTTCCTGTGAATGTGCTTACAAAAATAGGCAAGAGACACTGCCTGCTGTTGTATTTCCATGTGTAACGATTGTCTGCTGTCTTCTATAGACTAATGTCCTAGAATGTCATACAGTTTTTACACTGTGCACGTATTATGGCATGATCACAAGGGATGGACATTACTTGTATCTACATCTGATATCTGCTTTTGAATAGCCTCTGTATACAAAGTGATTATTTTCGTCTCACTTGTGTCAACACAATGGAAGCTGGAAGCCTCATGCTTTTGGTTTTTGCAGCCCTACCCCAAAGGTTCCCTGCTATGTACAGATAATGAGCTATCACACTGCAATTACCTCCTGATTGCCACCTTCCTCCCCACAAGAAACCCTGAGAACGAAGAATACCTACCCTACCACAGCACTAAATGGTCCAGAAAAAGGTCTGCTTTATACTTGTCATTTTAACAATTCCCTTAGCAAGAAAAGATGTTTGAAAGCTGGGAAGACCAAGCCACTGTTATGCAGGAAAAGAATCCCTTGAATTTTTACAATTCAAGGCCATCTCCAGACAATTACTCGATCTCTGAACATTAAGTGAAAGTAAGACTAACTGTAATTATTGTCAGCAGTGGAAAGCAGAGGGTCTGTACTGCTTTCTACCCTGTAGATATTGGTACTGGAAAAAACACCATTTATGACCAATCCCTATAATGAAAGGAAGCAGAAAACATGTCTGACTTAACTAAATCTTTAATAAGATTAATATTTTATACTTAATTTGATAGCCAATGCATAACATCTATTGCCACAGGGGTCTGACAGAAAGGAAAAATTGACTAATATATGTATAACCAGACAAAAAATGCTTTGAAGCAGAAAGGGGGACTGGTGAGGTAGCACAAGACTGTTGTAACTACTGTTTGTAGCTCTTAGTTTCACAGATCATTTGTGAAGAACTTCTGTTTGGAATCCTGAGCTTTGATTTACTAGGTGAGTTTGAGTTTCTCTAATTATCTTACCCTATCAAGATGTCCTCATGCCAGAAGCTTGGAAGTGCAGTAGCAGAATGCAAATTAAGTGTAGGGTTAAGCTTTTGGCATTGATGACCTGCTGAAAGTTGGGGAGGATTTTACATTGACATTTTTGTATATAGGATAAGGCAAGGCTGGCCTAAGCTAATAGCTACAAAATTGTGCCTGAGAGGGATTTCAGCTCCTTTAGCTGTTGAAATAAGCATCTCCTGACATATCAAGAGATGAATATCTT
Organism: Chauna torquata; assembly: GCA_013399475.1. Taxonomy (NCBI): domain Eukaryota; kingdom Metazoa; phylum Chordata; class Aves; order Anseriformes; family Anhimidae; genus Chauna; species Chauna torquata. Next base: position 345,001 of record VXAL01018914.1, read on the forward strand.
GTGTACTTCTGGTTGGGGTCAAACTTCCCAGGAGCCTTGAAACCTGCTAGGTGGGTAATGTCCATTGTGGTTGCTGACATCCTGATAGATCTTTAGCTGAAGGAATTCATATAACTCTCTTCCTCCTAGTAGGAGATTAAACAGTGTAGTGTATTTAAGAGATCATATGAAATAAAGTACTTAGTCATGACTAGAGCTGTGGCTGGATATATAACTGTAGTGTTGGTATTTTGTTACTTTGCAATCTTAATTTCATTTTCCTTAAACCTCTTTTTAATTTGAAGAGTGTTTAAAGCCTAAATCTTCTCATTTGTGAGAAGTTATCTTCATGGTGATTGAATTATGATGTTCCACAATATATATGCCATCTACTGTACAGCAAGTGAAGCCCATGAAAGTTCAGTGAGCCTGAAGAATTTCCTTTATGATGAGGAGATAGGACTTTATCTAGAATGATTCTTAGCATTTTAGACCAGGATAGTCAGACTTGGCAGGATCTTGACTTTGTTTAAATCAGGAGAAAGAATATGAATTCAGTGATGTAAAGGAAAGTGATGTAGATCTTACAGTGACTTTAAAAAAAAAAAAGCTCTTTAGAAAATACCTGAAAATGTGTAAGAATTGTTGCTGATGTTTTGGAGGTCAAAAAGTATAGTGGATGTTTGTGGTGGTTTTACCCTGCTGGGCAGCCGAACTCCATCACAACTGCTCTCACTTTCCCTCAAAGGAAGAGGGGGAGAAAATATGATGGACAAGGGCTCAAGGGCTTAGATAAGGACAAGAAGGTTGCTCACTAATTACTGTCATGGGCAAAACAGACTCAGCATAGGGAGATTAATATAATTTAATTACTATCACTAGCAGACTAGAGCAGTGAGAAACTAAAAGCAAACTAAGAACACCTTCCCCCCATCCACCCTCTTCTCCCTCCTCCCCCCGAGCGGCACGGGGGAACGGGGAATGGGGGCTGCGGTCAGCCCATATCGCCGTGTCTCTGCCGCTCCTTCGTGGTCACTCTCTGTTCCCCTGCTCCAGCGTGGGGTCCCTCCCACGGGATGCCGTCCTTCCCGAACAGGTCCTGCGTGGGCTTCTCTCCAGGGGCTGCAGCTCTGGCCTGGAGTCTGCTCCTGCGGGGGCTCTCCCTGGGCTGCAGCCTCCTTCAGGCCACATCCACCTGCTCCACCATGGGTTCCTCCACCGGCTGCCGTGTGGAGATCTGCTCCACCCATGGTCCTCACCATGGGCTGCAGGGGAACTTCTGCTCTGGCACCTGGAGCACCTCCTCCCCCTCCTTCTTCACCGACCTTGGTGTCTGCAGGGCTGCTCCTCACTCCTCTTTCTCCCAGCTGCTGTGGCACAGCAGTTTTTTCTCTTAAATCTACTCTCACAGAGGCACAACCAGCATCACTCACTGGCTGAGCTCTGGGCAGCGGTGGGTCCCTTTTGGGGCCGGCTGGAACTGGCTATTACCAGACATGGGACAGCTTCTGGAATCTTCTCACAGAAGCCACCCCTTTGGCCCTCCTGCTACCAAACCCTTACCACATAAAACCAATACAATATTCTTCCCAAACTTCTGTTTATTTTTAAAAAGTATTTTGCTTTTAGTGGGAAATGATTTCTAAAGTTGCTCTGAAAACTAGCAGATTCCAATTCTGATAGTGACCAATTGACAGTGTATTTAAGAACAGCCTCCACAATTGGTATAACCACTTAAGAGGCTCCATACATCCAGGTGGGTCCAGCACAACTGCTGCCATTCTTCTCCCCTTGAGGTGATGGCAGCTCTTACTCTGGCATAAAACTAGAAAGGGGTGTCTGAGGCAGAGAAGGGTCCAGTGCTTTGCTTTCAAACTATCTCTTGAGGAACAAATTGGAAATCTGCAAGTTCAGTACTGCACAAGAAGCTGTTGTATGAGACCCAAAATAACTAATGAGGAAAATTAGAAAAAGTCGTATCTAGTGATACGAACAGGAATAATAGACCCCTGTTCAAGATATTGTGGCAAAATGTGATTTTTTTTATTGAAAGAACAGCTAGAAGGGGGGAAAAGTCAGGTAAGACAAGGATGATATACTTGCTGGATGAGTTTATGCCCAGATTAGATACATGCTTAAAAAAGAGACATTATACAGAGGCAAGGCAAATATCAGTGGATAAACGTGAACACAGCAAACCTTTGCATTTCATAGTTCTCCATCTCTGGAGTAGGTATAACCTCTGTGTTTAGGGAACAGCTGCTCAGTTCTCAGAGTTGGCTAGCTCATGTTCCTTTGTCAGTTCTGATTTTTGAACTAGAATAGTGATTTATTTTCTTTTGGGGAAGTTTCATAAGACCTTTGCCAGCTCTGCCCTGGAGGAAACCTATTTGAGGGTTTGTGTTATGTTCTGAGGTATTGGAAGAGTACCCTTGCTTTCTCCTTGCTATTTAAAATATCAAAGCCCAACAGTAAGTTTCAGCTGTCCAATGAGTTATATTCACTCTGTGGTTTGAAAACTTCAGTTGGCTCATCCCTGAAGCCTGCCATCGCCTCTAAATACTGGCAGTGTCACCACACTTTTCTCGTTAATCTCAACTCTCTCCATAAAACAGGAAGCACAGGCAGAGCCCTGCAGCAGGCATGTTAAAACCTTTTTTCAGCCTGTCTTAACAGATACTGTATGCTGACCAGTTAAATATACCTTATTCTTGCTACCAACTTGTGAAGAAACTTTTCAAAATAAAGTAATATATTTCAGGCAGGTAGATACCATTTGTAGGAATACAGTAAATGTAGGTGGCACACTGTCCTGTGTGGACACAGGGGTAGAAAGAACATATTTACTAGTCTTGAGCATTTAACAGGGGATAGTAACAATTGCAATGTATACAATTTAATCTGTTTTCTGAAGTGCTGTAATGAATTTCTACCTTACGCCTGGTTACTGAAGCTACCATCAGTCTTGCTATAGGTGAGAATACAGCCATGAGTGTGCATTGATCCTAGTCAAAAACTAAGGGCAAGGTAAGCCTAAGCCTTTAGGTAAGCAAAGTTCTTTTCCAGTGGGTGGAAGTATACAATATCTCCTAGTAGGAGAAATACCAGGAGTTTCACTGCTTCTATATAAATGTTAGAGCTATGAAGAAAACACAAATGTTGATGGGAAGAATAAAGTATTTAAATCTGTCCATACTAGGAATTTTTAGGAACGTATTAGGAATAGTTGTCATGAGCAAATTTTACATGTTTCTCCTATGCTGGGGTTAGTTTTGTTTATCCCCACATGCTTATGCCTTAAAAAAAAAAGTACAGATGCCAATCAAAGATGTAAAACTCAGGACCTGAACATTTCAGTTTTCTGGAATTTTCTTCTGCTTTTGAGGACTAAGTCACCCATCCCAACACCTTGTCCTAATGTGTAAGTTGATATTTGATGTGTGTGTCTTGGGTGAGACAGGCTAAAAATACTTGGAGAAGAAATACTTTATCTGACTTTTGTAATTGTTTGCAAGTATGCTTGTTCTCTTACAGAAGTTGAAAAGCTGTGAAAAATGCCTTTTGGGCTGAAACTGTTTCCCTTGGTGCTTGAATGTAAGGGAAGTGTTTTATTTAACATTTGAGTTTGACAAAAGGGAGTAAAGCGCTGCAGTCAGGAGGATGTCCCATGATGTGTGTGGGGGTTAAGTCTGGTTCCCTTTGCCTGACTGGGAGCATGGGGTTGAGCAGTGGCATCTACTGGGCCATAATGCAGGTCATGGTAGATCATCCATTGGTCTCCACAGAGGGAATAGTCTTGACTTGTAAAAATTCTTTGAAAATTCCTTGAAACAAAGGAGTAATGTACCCTGTGTTGCCTCTCAGCCTGTGGGCTTACCTGTAAGGGCTTCCCATCCCATTCCCACACCATCAGTGAGTTGTGTGAAGTGGAGCCACCCTTTAGGAAGAAATGAGACCCACTTCAGAATAGCATGTAGGGGAAGAAGAGTCAAAAAATCCTCTGGAAAATTGGAGGAATGTGTGGTGGTTTCACATTGATGGCTAGCTAAGCTCTACAACACTGCTCTTGCTCCCCTTCCTCAAAAGAAAAGGTAGAGAAAATGATGACAAAAGGCTAATGGGTTGAAAAAAGGACAGGGAGATTGCTCACCAGCTACAGTCACAAGCAAACAGACTCAGCATAAGGAGATGAATTCATCGCCTGTTGCTAGTAAACTAGAGCAGTGAGAAACTAAAAGCAAACTCAAACATTTTTCCCCTTCTAAGTCCTCCCCCTGAGACAGGAGAATGGGGGTTGTGGTCAGTCCATTAGTCAGCTGCTTCTTCATGGTCACTCTTCCCCTGCTCCAGTGTGGGGTCCCTCTCACGGGATGCCGTCCTCCCCGAACTGATCCTGTGTGAGCTTCCCACAGGCTGCAAGAACAGCACCACAGGGTGCAGTCCTTCAGAAGTGGACTGCTTCAGCATGGGTCCCACCAGATCACCTGCTCCACTATGGGCTCCTCTCCATGGGCTACAGGTCCAGCCCAGAGTCTGCTGTTGTGGGGGTTCTCCATGGGCTGCAGCCTCCTTCAGGCCACATCCACCTGCTCCACCATGGGCTCCTACACGGGCTGCAGTGTGGAGATCTGCTCCACCCATGGTCCTCACCATGGGCTGTAGGGGGACAGCCTGCTCCACCATGGTCCCCTCCACTGTTGCTCCTGTACCTGGAGCACCTCCTCCCCTCCTTCACTGACCTTGGTGTCTGCAGGGCTGTTCCTCTTTCCCAGCTGCTGTTGTGCAGCAGTTTTTTCCCTTTCTTAACTATGTTCTCCCAGTGGCACAACCAGCATTGCTCACTGGCTCAGCTTTTGCCAGCAGTGGGTCCCTTTCGGAGCTGGCTGGAGCTGGCTCTTATCTGACATGGGACAGCTTCTGGGCTCTTCTTACAGAGGCCATGTATGCAGCCCCCCTACTACTAAAACCTTGCCACATGAACCCAGTGCATAATGTATGCAAAGTCAGAGCAAAAATTAAAGCCAAATGTCCACAGTCCTCAGGAATTAACATAATTTATTATTCCCAATTATTAAGAGGAAAGGGGTGGTTGGGAGCACAGGGAGATGGCAGTTGACATCTCCCTAGTTTTTCAGTGGGAGATCAAGAAGTCTATCAAAAGCGTGCAGTTAACAGCCTGACCCACCCACACACCGACAACTGGAGAATGACCTCAAGTCCCTCATGCCCCAGTGTGGTTCTAGCCCTAGCTGGTGCTGTGCACCAGTACTGAACACTGAAAATTACCCTGACAAACTGCACACCCAGCATGGCAGTGGGTGCACTGCAGGTCTCATCTTGAGAGAATGTGGAGGTAACAGCTGTCTCCAGTTCTCCTGAACAGGCTGATGGTATAAGAAAACTCCTGTTGTAGTATAGGAACATGCACAAAGCTTGGGGCATTCTTACCCAGCAGGTAGGGGCACAGGGCTATGACCTGTATTTTGGATGTATAGCTTCATGTGGGTGTTAACTGGGGATAAAAGTAAGCAAAGGTCATACTAAAGGTTTTCCATTATGGGAACACTGGAACTGCTGAGCTCTTAATTTGTTTGCTACAAAAAGCGACTTTGGTTCAGTCAAGTACGGCATGTTCCTTGTGGACTTAACCACAAGCTAGCTCCTTCTTGACAGGGCTAACATCTTCAACCGTGCTGCCAGGTCAGGTCTTACCAGCAGTGCTGTGCAGTCCCATATCAGTGAGGAATGTCGGGTGTCAGGCCGTGCTGTTGATTGGACATCTTCCCTTGTATACGTCCTCCAGCTATCGCATACAACAGGCAAACTGGGGATTTGGGCTCTGAAATCGTTCCTAGGCTGTGTGTTAGTGATCATAAATATTGAATAACTCTCCCTGGACTCTGGGAATTAAATATTTGCCTGCTAATTTGACAACAGACCCTCTCCTCTGAAAACAGCTGCTCTCTCAATCTCATTCTCATGTGATCCAGTGCCACATATTTCATGTTGTCAGGAAGAGGAATGTGTTCCCTGCAATTTGTTGAACCCTAAAGCAATGAAAGAAAAGCCTGTGAGACCTCTAGAACAACAGTGTTTGTCATGGAGTTGGCTGGCATTTGTGGAAGGAAAAGGGGTATCTTGGCAGGGAAAGCATCTCAGCACCCCCTTTTCCCTCAGCTCACCAACAGTAGCCAATGTGATCCATACTTCCCCCATCACAATGTAGAGTTGTATTCGTATTCACTGCTTCACCGTTAAGATGGAACTGGCTCTGTGCCTAGACTCTTCCTGCTTTACTTCTTCCTTCACAATCTTTATCTCAGGTGATAAAATGTAGGTGGGCTACCTTAACAGGCAGATCAGAGTTATTCTCTTACCTGCACCTGAGTTATGGACTTCATACCATCCTGTTGAACATGTTGGATGTCTGTATTTTATGATGACAATTTCCCATTTAGGAGAGTTTTAATGCGATAGGTGTCTTGTTAAAATAGGTATTTCTACTTATATTCTACATATATTAGGAATATGTGACAGAATCTGAAAAAACTTACTGTGCAAGTAGCTGGTTTTAAACATCTAATGTTTTATCCAGTTGTGAGGATGATTCATGAGGTGAAGAAGACTTGGAATTGTTTTCCTTTTTGACAAGATTTTATAAAAAATTAGGAATCTAACTTCAGTAGTCAAGATTTTTCCTTTGCAGCCAATTGTTTTAGAAGGTCTTAATTCTTCAAACTTTTCAGTGCCACAGATGGACACTGGAAAGGGTGGAAAGCAATTATGCTTTTAATCAGATTTGTTGAGAGATGGGAAACAATGATGCGGCTTATTTAGGCATGTAGGTCCTGAGTCCTGCTACTATTAACACTCTTGCAGTTTGTGGTAGAACTGTTTTCCAGAGAAAATCCCTCCTCTCCTCCAGAGGTAGCATCATGCTTCATGTCCACTTCCTTCTCCTGAGGAGTGAGGTGGTCTGTAGTGGGCATCCTGCAAAGGCTGATGGATGCAGGAGGAAGTTGTCACTGGTGCCTCCAGCTGTGTTAAAAAAACGTTTTTGAAGCTAGAATTGGATGGGAAGGGATAAGAGGAAAGAAAATGGAAAGCACTAGCTCAGCTGCCCATGGGAATTTTCATCATACTGCTGATCAACCTGTAACACTTGTGTTTGCTGAAGAGGTAGCAGGGTATCTAGAAGTGGGATTAAAAATGTGCACTTCATCCATTAGCAGTCTCAGTTACTTAGATACCAAGACTGAACAACCCTTAGGAATATATATGCTGCAGAAAATCTGCTTGCTGAAGGGAATACTTGTAAATATAGGTTCTACTTTAAGTTAATCACCTCCTGCTTTATGTTCCTAGGAAACCTGTTACTGATTAAATAGCTAGAAATGACAGCTGGGACAGTATTTAATTTGAAGAAAAGTGAATCTTAAAAGGATTACTAGTTGTTTACATAAAGAAAAAGGAACTTCCAGTTCCATGGTTTTAACTTTTAATGAAAACATCACAAATGTTTGCATGGAGGCAAACTTGTGTTTTTTTCCTTCCTATTGTATGCCATCAAAGAACCAAACTCTGAAGTTATTTGGAAGCTGGGGTCTGAATTTTCATTGTGCATGGTTCTATTCAGTATGGAAATGTTTCCAAGGGAATCACAGTACTTACCTTAAGCCTGCTCAAAGACCCTGCCACCCCTCTGAGTATACAAAGCCAAACTTGGAAGTATCACCTTTAAATGAAGCTTCATCTCCTATCGCTGCACTTGCTTTAGCCCAGAAAGACCAGTTCTCCCACATTTTGCTGTTTACTTGTATTATGGTAGTACCAGAAAACTTTCAGTGGAGCCCTAGAAGGTCTAATGGATGAGACAGAGGGCAGGATAGGGTGGGTTTTATATGCCTTCTTCTAAATGAGATCTGTGACAGAATTTGTGCAGTCTAGCTGGGACCCTGTTGACAGTTTGAAAAAACAAACAAACAAAAACAAAAAAAACTTCATTGCCCAAGTCCCAGTACAGTACCTTTATCAGACCATTATCAACTACCATTTAACATATTTCCTCCAAGTTTTATATTGTATATACATGTTCCTATATTTTTCCAGGGGGAGATAAAGCCCTACACTATTGTTGACAGGTATTCTCAAAACAGTATGAAATAATTAGACCCTTTGCATATGGCAAGGTGGATTTAATGACCTGTCCACAAGGTTTCAGACTAAGTACGGTTTTGAAACTTGCTTTGAATAGAAAAGGAAGTTACTTCCTCTCTGGTTCACCTAGGTGTGGACATGAATGGAATTAATTCCTTGGAAGACAAAATGAAAGGAGAATCTGAAGTGGTAGGTTTTACTTTACCATTGAAAATAAACAGCATACAACTGCATCAAATCAGAGTAGCCACCTTCTGAATCTACTCTAAATTGTTGTTCCTTATTGAAAGCTGTGAAGCCACCTCATTCTGATACTCATTAGTTTTTAATGAAAATGTCTTTTGAAAGATGGCTCTCTGCAAGTGTCTTCATTTAAAAAAAATTTTTTGAAAAAAAGCTCTTGTCCCTTCTGACTATCTTGAATTCTCTGGTCTGAGATGAGGGAGAAAAATTGATATCCTACTTAACTGTATATTCTCAATGAAAACTATCTAAACAAGTTTTCTCATTTTTACAGGAAGTGTCAAAGTTCATGGTTACTGGTAAATAATGATCCTTTTGTTAGATGATAAGCTGTTGGACAAGTTAGCCGCATTACCACTTCTAGTAGAACAGGTTGACTCCTACTAGCTTTTTCAACCTTGTCATCAAGCAACACCTTTAGCATCTTAATGCCCTTTAGATGTTGGGCCAACAGTTGGAGAGGTTTTCATTCTTTTTAAAGGAAGGGCAGGAATATCTTCTGTTGTTTGTACACAAAGGCAAACAATGGCATTAGAGTCTTATTCTACCTAATACTGAAAAGTTTCAGAGTACAAGGTCTGAGTTTACTATATGGAACAAGTAAAATGACCAATGTACTGAATTCATTCATCTGAACTTTCTTTATATGGAGAATTCCGATGTAGCACACTGGCTACGGAACTTTTTCTGCAGATCCCTGACTCTCTCAAGACTATCAAAATTGTCCATACTAGAAAATACTGCTTGGAAACTCAGATCCAGCTTCAGGAGATTTGAGTGACAGAGACAAGTTTCCTGGTTGAGCTGTTCTTCTGGCTAGCTAGCAGCTGAATCTAGATAGGTTCTTCTCTTCATTGGGAAAAAGAAGGCTTGGTCTGGAGGATATGACAGTTCACATATGCGCATGTGGTAGAGAAAGCTAGAATGAGAGCGATACTTTTGTTTTGCTACTCCTGTTTTGGGATGGGTAGCTCACAGTGATGGGTGGCAGGAATGATATCATTCCTAAGTGATTCTGTAAGGAATAGGAAAAAGATAGGGGCTATATTAAGTTGTCACCTGCCTTGCTGTTTTTTGTAAGCTGGCAGTGTCTTGCAGATACCAATGCAGAGGTGAGTTGTAAATGTACTCACGTTAGCTCTGAGCTCAAATTTTAAACCATAAAGAAATGTAAACTTAACTAAAGTTAAGGGTGTGTATGTATATGTACATGATGTGACAGAACTTCTCGCTTTTTGAGAACACTAGAAAGTGGCTTGTGTCTATAGCTGACAGTGATTATAGTTATAATCTGTTTTGCAGATAGAACCAATACTTTCCCTGTAAGTGTCCCTAGTGAACTAAAACAGGCTTGCGCTTTTAACTGTTGCCTGGAAATATTCATTGATACTGGATCTGGATCTTCTAGGTAGTCCAGAAGTATGCATTTGGTCTATTATCAGGGCGTTAAATTAATCTGAGTGTTAACTGAATCCACATTTCTTGTAATGTTTCGGTTAGCCCCTATGCTGGCTATAGTTAGCAGCAAAAGGTTTTAGAGACAAAGATATAGCTATCCAAAAACTTAGGATTAAACTGTTGATTTGCTTTAGGAAAACTTTTGATTTAGGAATAAGCATTGAAAATGTATTGTCCTGTGAACCAGCAGTCTGAATATCCAAGATAAACTTAGCTAAAAACAGTAGTTGGCTCAAATCTTATAGCAAGGGAAAAAAGATCTGTTCTGTGTAGGTTACACACAGCTATATATGTGCAGAAAGATTCATATACATCTATTATGTGTTTCCTTGTACAGGGAAAATCTTGGCTTGGAGGTATAGCTTGCAACTGTTTCTTCAGTATTTCTTTTAATTCCTCAATTACAAATACTAGAGGAAGAATTCAGTGAGCCCTTGCTATGGCTGTTTAAAATCGTACCCAAATATGCAAATATGCAACTTCTTTCAAGTGCCGGGTCCTGCACTTTGGCCAAAATAACCCCATGCAACGCTACAGGCTTGGGGCAGAGTGGCTAGAAGACTGTGATGGGGAAAGGGACCTGGGAGTGCTGATCGATGCCAGGCTGAACATGAGCTGGCAGTGTGCTCAGGTGGCCAAGAAGGCCAATGGCATCCTGGCCTGTATTAGAAACAGTGTGGCCAGCAGGAGCAGGGAGGTGATCATCCCCCTGTACTCAGCTCTGGTGAGGCCGCACCTTGAGTACTGTGTTCAGTTTTGGGCCCCTCACTACAAGAAAGACATCGACGCCCTGGAACGTGCCCAGAGAAAGGCAACGAAACTGGTGAGGGGTACGGAACACAAGTCTTATGAGGAGCGGCTGAGGGAGCTGGGGTTGTTTAGTCTGGAGAAGAGGAGGCTCAGGGGAGACCTCATTGCACTCTACAACTTCCTGAAGGGAGGTTGTAATGAGGGGGTCGGCCTCTTCTTTCAGGTAACTAATGATAGGACTCAAGGTAATGGCCGCAAGTTGTGCCTGGGGAGATTTAGATTAGATATCAGGAAAAACTTTTTCTCTCAGAGAGTGGTCAAGCACTGGAACGGCCTGACCAGGGAGGTGGTGGAGTCACCGACCCTTGCGTTTTTTAAGAAGCGCCTGGACAAGGTGCTACAAGATATGGTTTAGTAGCTTAGTGGGTAGTATTGGTGATAGGATGACGGTTGGACTAGATGATCTTGAAGGTCCTTTCCAACCTTGTGATTCTGTGATTCTGTTAACCCAAACATAAAAATGTATTCCTGATGAGGAAGACTATAATAGTGTTTTGATATAAATGTTCTATTTTTCAAGCAAAACTTCACTTACTATATCTGATCTACCTAGATACTTTCCCATAAAGCTGTGCACTTAAAAGCAATTTTTTGTCAAATTTTGTCCCCAAAATAAGCCTTTTTCCTCCTTTTGCTCATGTAGTTTACTTCAAATGCCTTGGCCACCTGTAACCTGCAGAGAGTTTGGGTTGAAAATAGACTGTGCATCTCTTATCTGCTGTATTATCACTTTCAGTCTTGGCCTTTAATAATTCTAGCAGTGCTGGGATAAAATAAGGCTACCAGTTCTCAGCAAGACATACAGTTTGCAGGGGGAGGAACCACTGAACTTAATGGGACCCGCTCACTGTAGGATTATTTAGAACCCTCTGCTTTCAGTTGAGAACACTTTCGTGTGTTCATTTTACATTGACCCTCTGCTTAAGCTTTGAGATTCACAGCTTTTTTTCCATGTTTATCGTCACAGTTTCAGAAAATCTTTCCCCCTGCACATATACACATTCATATTGCAGCCTAATGTATTGTCCTTATAGCACTGCCAAAAGCATTTTGCATAATCCTTTAACAGGATTTTAAAGCAATATTTTAAATCACTAACAGCAGTTTAATGGCTTGAAAATGACAGGAAAAGACTTCTATGAATGGTAGGATGTGGAAAATGAAAGACTACCCAAGAGTGACATGACTAAGAATTCTTCTCAGGGCTTGAGTTGTGAGGAGAAGATAAGAGCTGGAAGAATGGAATATAGACATAGGTAGAGCAATGGCCTTAAATTTAAGTGATCTACAGTTATGTGACTTCAAGCTTGGAAATGCTATTTGAAACAATATTTTTATCCGGCAGATATTAACAAAAATTCTACTCCTGTGAAGGAAACAATTTTGGGAGACGCATTCCTTGCTGCATCTGCAGGCTCCTGTTCAGGAAGCCAGATGATTCTCACGAAGAAACACCCTTTCAACAGAAGCGGGGGAAAAAATGCAGGTATTGGTAGCATTGTCAAAAGAACAGGCATGTATACAGAAAAAGGGCTCCGAGGTAAAGATGACAGTTGCCTCACAAGAATGTTAGCTAGCTTTGGATGCATCCCTTCAGGTCCCATTTATCTGGGTATATCCAGTTGACTAAATGGTCCCTAACTTGATCCTTCTTTACTGTGGGGTAGCACTCTTCACCAAACTAACCACTAGCCTTTGTATTTCACACCCCTCACTGGGTTTCAACTTCAGTCCAACTTTCTTCCCTAGCTATGTCTTTGCTTGCCAAGGCAATGCTTCTGTATGTATCCCAGGTAGCCTGTGTCAGCTTCAGCTTCCATGTATTCCCCTTTTGTATTTGAGTTACTCTGGAGTTCCCTATTAAGTCAAGCTGGACTCCTGTCATGGTTGCTCAGTTTCTGGCGCACTGGAATTGATTGCTTCTGTTTCTTGGGAGTTGTTCTTGAAGTTTAGTCAGCTCTTCTGGGCCCCTTTGCCTGTCAAGGCAATGTCCCACAGGGTTCCACCCACCTGTGCAAACAGAAATTGTTCTCCTGAAGCCCAGGGTCTTTGCTCTGCTCCTTGTCTTCCTTACTCCCTTAAGATCTTAAACTAAGTCATGACCACTGTAGTAAAGGCTAAACCAAACACATCTCCAGCAACTTCTTCCTTAGTCATGAGTAGCAGATCCAGAGTACCACCTCTAGTCATTTCTCCAGGACTTGTATCAAAATTCTCCCAGACAGACTCCATAAATCTCCTCAATCGCTTGCATCTCACTGTATTGTCTGTTCATCATGTATTAAGATAGTCTTTGTTTCTCATGAGAAATTTCAACTAATGTTCATGAGGCTTCTTTTTGTTCAGATGAGGTTTTGACTGGGGTCTATAGGAGACATCCACTATGGCTACCCCTGCTTTGGCATCCTCTCTGATTCTGGTCCATGAGCTCCAAACCCCCTGCTGGTAAGCCTGTAGCTAAAATCTCAGCATTCAGTGTTTATGCTGAGCATGGCCTCTTCTTGCCTTTCCAACCTGTTCTTCCTTAAAAACATGTATCCACCCATTACAGGGCTCTGTGTGAGCATTCCACCATGTTTCATGTCATTCCGGTTGTCATAGCTCTGCAGGATCATGCAGATCTGATTATCCTTTTTCCTGTACAGGTACTCTGGACAGATCCCTGATTGCATCATTTTCTCAAGGAGAATGTGGAAGCCTCCACTGTTTTGCTCTTGGGTGGGCATGCACATTTCCTCCATTTCTTACTCCTTCCCTTTTTGGACTTTGGACTTGGTCCACCAGTGAACACAGTTTCAAACCTTCCTCATAGGTTAGCAAACCTGTTGAAGATGCTTTTGTTCTACTTTATCAGGTAGATCTCCAGCTTCTTCCACTGGATCTTAGGAAAGGTTTGTCTGCTAGATTAAAGAAGTACAGGAGAGGTTCTGTAATTGAAAGCTCAATGCTTCTCTTCTAATCCAATGAAACATTGGGTGTAGTCTTGAAATACTAGAGTGAACGAGGGGCTACAATGCGAAGGAAGTATAAATCTATCACACACCAGAACGACCTGCTTAGTCTTTTAAAAGAAGGCAGCTGTTTTCTCTTTAAAGTCTGGCATGTTTTTATTCATTATGGGCAGCTTTTCATGAATCATTTTTAGAGTTTATGCTTAAAGTGCTCCTCTGTTTTTGTACACTCAGGAGAAGCTCACCTGTTCTCAGAATTCCTTATTGGATAGATCATAAAGGTATCCATAAGCTGATGAGCTCTGACCCAATTCTTGTTTTAAAAAACAAGCACATCTCATGCTCATCAAGTCTGGTGTTCAAAACTGCATGTAGTTTTAGGTGACCCTTGGGTTGAGTAATGTCACTGATGTACAGGCTCTCCCTTAGAGACCACCCTCTGCTTGCTGTGCTCTGTGGTAATATGCATGCTAGGGTTGCCTTTTCCATCCTAATGTTGTGAACCTTTCTCCTGCCTATTTTTTCCCATCAGCAAGAAGGAAAAGAAAGCCTGCAACTCCCCCGCACATCCACCTCCACCTCCATGAATTCACAACTGGGCTCAGAGCTGTGTGAAGAAAAACTGACAGGCTGCAATTCTGAATTCTAAAATCTTCATAAATCTCTCCTGTAATTCCTGTGTTGAGAGGGGTCGTGCGCTAAATATAAACCTTTTCAGACAACGTATGAAGAGAAACAGTCAGGGAGCTCATGGTTAGAAAAAGAAAATCTATGAACTGATGTTCTGATGGCAGATTACCAAATGCTTTATATCAATTTAACCTGCATCTAAGATCTGTTTTTAAATTGGAGTGGTGCTTTAGGTAACTTGGAGACAGGTGGCTTTAGAGGACATCTGACATTGCACTTTTGGCAAGGGGAGGACGGAGAAAGATTTCTTTTATTTTGGAATATTTCGGAACTGGCATCCAAGGGAATCTGCTCTCTGAAGTGATTTTTCATTTAGACCTGCAGTTCATCTGAACGTACACGAAGCTTGGAATAAGTTGATCAGTTGGCAGCCGCTTTGAAACCCATTATTTGTTTCTCAGACACATCAGTGGTGACAACTGATTTGCTAACAGGTAACATTATTTATAGTCCTTCTTGTAGCTATAAAAAAAATGGCTATCATTAGTGTTGGTCTTAAGGTACTAATAATGCTCATTTAAAATACTTGGCAGCACTTTTTCCCTTTCAGTTTGTCAGCAGTTCTTTGAAGTGTAATGATCAAGTTAATGCTCATTGCCAAAGCGAAGTCTTTTGACAGAATTCTGGAATTTGCATTAAAACAGAATAGGTTTTGAGTTCTAGTAGCTTTTCCTGAAAGCTTAAATGCATGCCAAAAAATCAAACTTGTAAGATATGAACAGAGAAGCTGCTGGTGTTAAGTTAGAGATTTAATTTTTTAATCAGACTAGCAAGTTGATCTAGATTTCTCTGTCAGGAAACCATCTGCATGGTCCCAAATGACAGATTTTTTTCTGAAGACAGCAAGTGCCACTTCCCTAGGATTTCTACTGTACTGTCATTCTAATCCATGATAATACTATATGTGTTTAAGAAACTACTGCTAGCTTGATTTTTAAAAGTATTCTTTAGAAAGCAACTGGGATTATGATACGGGAAATGAGAAATCTGCAAGCTGAAAAAATTGGCTGGTAGAAGGCTAGTTTATAAAAGAATATTCAGCATACCAAATATGAGCTCCTAAAGCTCTTTGACAACTGGTTTTCCAGGAGTTTTTAGGTTGACAACAAAATGAATGCTGCCTAGACAAATTTGATTTATGCTTCCAGTCTCTAGAGACTTATACAGTTGTATCAGACAGGAAAAGGTGACTTGTTCTCCCTCAGCATGCTGAGAAGGGAATGGGCAAGTGGGCAGTGGGAAGTAGCCATGCCAGTGTTACATTGAAATCAGGTCAATGACGCTTCAGGCTTCCCAGTGTCTGAAGGGGGTTGTCTTTGTAGATGACAAACATATTCTAGATGAGCTGTGTAAAGTGACAATTTTAATAAAGTATCTTTTGTCTTGTTTGACTGAAAAGATTTGCGTTAATACTTTGGGAGCTTGCTTTATCCTATAATACTTGGACTTACCCAAATACAAATTTCTACCTAAATGGATACTTTGCCTAATCTGTATAAAGGACTTTTAAGGCAAAAGGATTAGTTTTGATCCAAATTCGCTTGTGAAAGACCAGATTGTTAAAGTAGTGGGGCATCCAGGATTGTTTCTGTTCCTAGGTTGCAAATGATACCCTTTTTCTTTGCTGAACTTCTTCCTAAATTGATGATTGGCCAGAACCAATTGCAAGTGGATTCTTTTAGCTCAGGTTTGAACTATCTAGCTCTTGAGATAAATAAACAAAAAATCATTCTGACAGGTACAATAGCAAAGCAGCTTACAGCATGGATTTGTTATGCTTTCTGTACTTCAGAGCATAAAATTAAGGCATGGCGATGAAAGTGTCTTTAGACTCTGGACTCCCACCAATTCAAAATGTGGAGTGCATTGATCATGTGGCCCCCCTGAGCTGTAAAGGAACAGCTAAATATGAAACCTGCATGCCATGTTGCCTCCTGCAAAGCCATAATTCCCTCCCTTGGTGTTTTATTGTAGGGCATGAGCCAAGATTAAAGTATGTTAGTGGCAGGAGACACATCTCAGAAGGCAGAGAGTAGGAGAAAAGGTGAGTACAGTAGCAGAGCTGAGGAACTGAGACTCTTGCTTGTCCTAGATGGCTTGGAGGTCTGCAAGAAAGAATGCTGTTGAACCAGTCAGTCAATTTCAGCTGCAACTACCAAGTCAGTCACAGTTCAACATCTCAACAGTGGGACTGTCCTTTCTCTTTGAAAGGTTTTACTTTGTCTGCATATCTGGTGTTTGCCCTCAGTAGGTAACAGGCTTAATTCAAGTAAGCATGTTGAAATATCACAGTAAGACTAGCAAAACCGTATTCCCTTCTCCATGGCTTTTTACCGTATCAGCTGAGTAAACTGAACTGTGCCAGCTTTGGTGTGTTTTCCTCCTGCTCATCCTCTGAGTCGGTGATAGACAGGCCTGGCCAGCACTGGCTGTGTGGTGGCAGTGCGGGGGGGACGAGCCCCTGCAGTGCTCCCCCAGGTCCTACTGAGGAATCCAAGAAAGGTTCTTAGGAGTCATCTATTTAATGCAGCAATAAATGTTTGAGATGTAAGTCAGCTCCATATGGGGAAAAAGGGGTTATTGACAACTTGAGAGATTTTCCCTTTCTGTGTAGACGTTAGCCTATCCTTTTTGCATATGGATGAAGTAATCTAGTAATCTTTCAGAATAAACTGTCCTGCATAGCTTTAGCCATGTAGAAAATATTTTTTAAACATTACTGGGATTGAATAATTTCTAGCGATGGTCTGTATTCTTGTCAATGGCTGATAATCCTATACTCCCCTTACGTGGATAATGCAATTAAACACTTAAAATTGAAACCAACTGACCAAAAAATAGTGCAGAGTGGAGGCAACTGCACTAGAAAGCAATGATCAGAGAATGCACATCTAAAATGGAGGTGGGGAATATGAGTGCCAAATTGTTTTCTGTTTAGTTCTAGGACTGAATGTGGCCTGTTACTGCAGGCCTTGTAAATGAGCAAATGAGCAGTTCATAGGTGAACTGTATAAGGACTTTCTCCCTTTCACCAGGGGTCTGAATGGGGTAGATGCTTTGGGGTGAGAGGACAAACCTTCCTTAACTATAGGAAAAAAAACCTAGAGGACTCTCCAGTGTCTCGTTAATTTTGCTTGACTGCTGCTTGTAAGTTTTTCTCCCAGGTGAGCATTTTGGCCATATCTATAACATCACTACAGAATTCTTTACTTAAATCTCAGTTGTATGTGACTGTATAGTGTACATATGCAAACTCATTACCATTTATCTCCATGAATTTTTCTGTAACTACCTGTTAGAGTACTGAGAGAGGATATCAGGGTTATTGCTATGCATTTATTGTTTCAGAAGCCTGATTTAAGAACCATGATGCCATTATAGAGGGAGCTGCCCAAATAGCATACTAATAGCCATCAGTTATTGCAGGAGGGGATTCCATCACTGCAATGTAATGAAATGTAAAGCTGCAGGGAAGCATTTTAAAATGAGGTGTGCCATTGCTATGATGATACTGTAGATGATTTTTGGAATGAATTTGTAATTGTTCCACACTGATTTTTTCTGCTATCATGGTAGATGTTGCTATCATTTTAAAATTTAAATAAAAGTTGAAGAGCAAGTTAATAGTGCTGCTGCCATAATATATTTCTGGTTGCATGGGTCTTTGAGTCATTATCTAAATCATGTACCATTCTGAATTGTTGCTTTGCTAACTTTTCTTGAGGCATCAATTCAGCACAGGATCAGTCTTTTCAGAGTGTTTGATCTGTTGCTTTGCCTAGATTATAATCTGATTGAGATGCTAGGAACTGCCATACGTGCAAGAACCCAGCAAAATTTGCTTAGGTCTGTCCCAGCAATGTTGGATCAGATGCTTAGGAAAAGTGTATAAAATAGCACATGTAGAATGGTAATAAATTTGTTTCATACACATACCATTTTTCTGAAGTAAAACAGGACTAAAAGATTGATAGAATTATTTCAGTAGAAAAGGAGGGACACATTGATCTAGATAGTTCTTGTTAGATAAAATCACATTATAGTAATTTCTCAGCTAATTAAACCTTAGGGTCACTCTGGCCTCAGAGGCAAAGGTGCCTTGCAAAGTTTTAAAGAACTTAACATCCAGAAGGAAGAGCCCTTTAAAAAAAGACACAAGGAGCTAGCAAGTCTGAACGATTTTGTGCAATCTTACTGATATCACAGTACTTCAAAAATGAGGAACTAAGACATCTGAAGAGGAGGAACTAACATATTTTGAGTATATATTTACCCCCACATACTTCTCTGGGTGTCAGGTGCTTTTATAGAACTTAAGTACAGATATGGAACTGGGTAGCAGAAGGCAGTTCAAGTTCCTTAGTCCATAATTCATGTAAGTATATATTATGCAGAGCTTCAGATCAGATTTTCCATTAGAACAAAAGCGCTTTAATCTCATGAACACAGAAAAGCAGGGAAATCTTCCTGAGTATCTTCTAAGTTGTGCTTAAAGCTAGTTCAGATTGCTAGGCCAAAGTTAAGTGGAAGAGGTGACAAATGGGGTTTGCTGAACAAGATAGGTTTTGGTAAGGTGCTATCAAACAATTTGGCATACATTCTCTGAGCTGACATCTGCCTGACTGCCTAAATTTAGACTCCGAAATGCATACTTGGAAGCAGATATAGATATTATTTTTTCCCAATATTTGTATGAGGTCTTACTGGTTTTGTCACTGTACTATTAAATATCTGAAAGAAAGGGGTCTATAGCTCAAATTCTCTATTTAAACAATTAGTCTAATTTTTTAATGGTTAAAGGAAAATGTCATATGGATATGTAAAGAACAATGAGCTTAGAAGGAATATTTAGAAAATACTGAATAATTAACTACATGAGGATTTTGAAGGCTGCTAATATGTGAAAGCTTTAATAAATCAGCACAAGCTGATGAACAGAGCTCTGCTTCAGACTTGTGCCCTTATAGGTTTGCTGGAAAATGGCCAACCTTCAGGAGCAAAACCAACCAAACAAAAAAAACAACCTGCAGAACCCATTTTCTATGTGTACCCCTCTTTGATTGTGGGTATCTCCAAAGAGCCACTGGAAATGAAAAGGAGCCCAGCTGCCTGGCTCCACTGAGAAATGAAGCTCGGATATATAGGGAGCTGAAAATGTTTGCAGTTTCCAGGAACCACTGGTATAAGACAAATATTTGCTTAGCAGGGGAACTAAGCATCACATGTAAGTGAGGGAACCAGACAGAAGACGCACATGTAAGACAAGTGACTGAATAGTAGTGTAGCATGGGCATGGAAAATGCTCAACAGAACAAATGCATGAAAGAATAAATATAGAAAGGAGATTTGATTAATGTACTGGAAACTAGCTGCAGATGATGTGATCTGCTCTGGACACTCTGTTCTCTGCTCTTGTATCATCCCCATGGTATCTAGGCACTTAACTGGCAGATGAGTCACTCTGTGCTGCAGCTTTTCTCCATTAAATAAAGGTATTCTTTCTGCTCCTGGAGTGATGCTAAAAAGGATTGATCTGTAAAGTGCTTTGAAGATATACTAACGTTCATTGACCCTCTAAAACCTAAGAATTGTGGAGCTGCAGATATATTTTTATAGCAACAAAAATACATAATTGCAGTAATTCTGGTTATTTTTGACATTCCTGATACCTAAGATGATGAAAAGACTGGTCAAATTGGTTAGGATAGCATAATATCACTGAACACATTTACTCCACAATGGGGCTAAAGAAAATCACTGGTGGGGAATAACATTGCGTTTTTCCCAGACTAGCACTGCTTCAAGGCTAATCTGTTTCTTTAGCTGATTATGGGATGTTACACTTCAATCTTAACTTTGCTGTGTGTGAGTGGCAAACTAGTATGGTGAAATGATTCTGAATTAAAGTCTGGCCTGATGGCATGCAACCATAATATAGCTCCTCTTGGTATGTTAGATAAATAGTTCAGTTGGAAGGGACCTACAAAGATCTAGTCAAACTGCCTGAGCTCTTCAGGGCTAACCATAAGCTAAAGTGTATTCATGAGGGCGTTGTCCAAATGCCTCCTGAGCACTGACAGGCATGGGGCATCAACCACTTCTCTAGCAAGCCTGTTCCAGGGTTTGACCACCCTCACAGTAGAGACATTTTTCCTAATGTCCAGTCTGACCCTCCCTGGGCACAGCTTTGTGCTGTTCCTGTGTCCTGTCAGCGGTGACCAGGGAGCAGAGGCCAGCACCTCCCTCTCCACTTCCCCTCCTCAGGAAGCTGCAGAGAGCAGTGAGGTCGCCTCTCAGCCTCCTTTTCTCCAGACTGGACAACCCAAGCGTCCTCAGCCTCTCCTCACAGGACATGCCTTCCAGCCCTTTTACCAGCTTTGTTGCCCTCCTCTGGATGCTTTCAAGGACCTCAACATCCTTTTTACGTTGTGGAGCCCAGGACTGCACACGATATTCAAGATGAAGCTAAATATAGCTGGAGAATTGCCTCTTTTTGACTGGCTGGCTGTGCTGTGTTTAATGCACCCCAAAATGTGGTTTGCCCTCTTGGCTGCCAGGGCACACTGCTGGCTCACGCTGAGCCTGCTGTCACCAGCACCCCCAGATCCCATTCTGCTGAGNATTGATAAAAATGTTGAACAGGACTGGCCCTCGAATTGAGCCCTGGGGAACACCTCTAGTGACCGGCTGCCAGCTGGATGTAGCCAGTCACTGTGACCCTTTCAGCTCTGCCGTTCAGCCAGTTCATCACCCAGCATAGCGTGGACCTGTTCATCTCACTGTTGGGCAGTTTGTCCAGAAGGATGCTGTGAGGGATGGTATCAAAGGCCATACTAAAATCCAGAAGGATTATGTCCACTGCCTCCCCTTCATCCACCGAGCAGATGACCTTATCACAGGAGATCAAATTACCAAGGCAGGGCTTTCCCTTCATGAACCTGTGTTGACTATGCCTGATAATACCTATTCTCCATTCTAGTCTACAAATTCTCCTGCATCACTGTTTTAAGCTCTACTTTAACTCTGTAAAAGCAAAAGAGCAACTGTTTTCCTGATGATCCCATAACCAGTAAATGGAAATTGTAATCTTAGAGTAATTAGGGATTTAAATGAACTCACATTGTCTAAAAGTCATTATTTACAGCTAGTGGGTTCCTTTTCCTTGCTGAACACATCTAGAAAACAAAGTTGGTATTATCTGACCATCTGCAAATGTAGTCATTCTGCATAAAATCAAAGTCTCAGGAAAGCTTGGCTAGAATTACTTGAAAACCTGCCATAAGGACTATTACTTATAAAGAACTTTGGTATTTGCAGCACACAAGTTAAGTAGCTATTATAGCTCTTAAAGCTTATAATAATTAATGAAGCTCTTCACTTTGGTATTAATTAGTGCTATTAATGATTAAATGTGTCTAGTAGAAACATATGATGATATAGTTATGATCCCACCACCTAAAAGGAGATATGTGGTCCTTGCTGTACTTGACATTTAGTGGACCTCATTCCTACATACTGACTTGATTTATCCTAGTGAAGCACCGAAGAATGACTTGAAATGTTTTACAGTGTGTTTTAGGTCACTTCCATTGTGTTATACCATTGTAAATGGGCCTTTATAAAGCTTAGTCAAAGCAAGTAATTTTTCAGAAGCCCAAATGATGTCATCTCTTACTGGAAGGAAAGTACCACAGTTCAGGTTTTTGTCAGAAAGACTTCTCCACCGAATTTGGCCAAAGGTAGTATCAGATCTCATGGTAACAAAAAATCTCAGCTTTATTGGTATTTTGATGCTCTCGCTGGGGGGAAGACAGGGTGTGTCAGTAATATATCCACTAAATCCAGAGGAATTCTAATAACTACAGTTTGTGAACTTCACCTGCACTTGTTTCTAACCTGTGCAAGGTGAATATGCTATGAACTCATTCTGATAAAAACAATATTCTTTGTTAGAGAAAAGGTCAAAAAAGCGAATTACAAAGTTTTTTTAGACTGTCTGTAACGGAGATCTGTAGCTGGCTGTGTACCGGCTTCCATTCAAAACAAACGCAACATCAAAGTAACCAAATAGGACTTCATGGGGAAACACTCTTCACTTTTAATTTAAGAAAGCTACTGCATTATGGTTCTTTCTCTTTTAGAGACTGGAAGCACAATGACTACAGATAAAAGCCATAGGCTTTAGACAGCCTCAAAACAAAAGGCTCTTCCTAGTCTTCCTTTTCTGCTTGGAAGTCACAAGTTGTACGCTTACCAGTTTCTCCTTTCCTGGATAGCATGACATGCTATTCTTAATTCTTTCAATTGAAATCGAATTAGATTTTTAAAATTCCTTAATGTTGTCCCGTATTGTAATCACCTGTAAGAAAAGTAGCAGCTACATGACAATGCTGATAGTGCCGTTTCTAATATTGTTGTCTTCTATCAGAGACCAAGTGACAGTAATAAAAAAAAAAAAGTCAGATTTAGGAGCAGAGCACTTAGTGCAAATTTTTTTGCACCATTGTCTCCCTTGCTGTTCACGTGAGGAATTTCCTGTGTTTCTGGCACTAAGTTTCTGCTCCTGTTTGTTCTTCCTTCCTGGAGGTAAAGGAATGGGCTGGGATGATGGTCTGCATGGGCTCCACGTGCTCCCAAGTAGGTCTGAGGTCTGTGCACCAAACCCAGAACTGTTAAAATTGTGAGCTAGAAACAAGGTGGAGAATGGGAGATTTAATGTGTCAAACTTATTTTTCCTTTGAATTTCCTGAAAAATGGCCTAAAACTGAAATGTCAGCCTAAGCTACACAAATTGCTTAAGAACATCAAAGAAGATTCGACTCTTTTAACTTCTCCCTGATTTTCCTTGTGCCTTTTGTTTAGCTACTAGGGTTAAAAAAAAAAAGATCTGGAATAGCCTTCAACTTTCCCCACTTTTTGGGAAAAGGTATGATAAATATTTTAATATTTAATTTTACTGCCCCCTTCTGAAGTGAGAGAGGGATAAAGAATTTTTCTAGTGTCTACAGAGAAGCTGTAAAAAAAAAAGAGAGAAAAAGAAAAGAAAAGCTATTTGGATATGACATTTCTAAAACTTAAAGTTCAGATATCCAGGTGCTGAGGTGGATTATTAGGCAGCTGCTACTTAAAATCTTGAGTGGTACTAATGCAAAGATGCCTTGTTAAAATGAGAACTGTTCTAATGCTAAGTCTTCTAAGCTTCTTCAAAAATCTTAATACTTAGCTTTTCAGTTTCCTGAAGACTTTTTAAAAGGTATTCTGAGCATTAATTCTATAAACTGATTTGTATTTTCAGAGGGGTTCTTCTCATTTTTATTTAGTTTGGGGCCTTTGTCATATTGCTGCTCTTTAAATTTCTTGTAATTAGATTAAATCATAAACCGGCTTAATTCCAGCATGCAAGTTCCTTTTAAAGCAAAAGGACTAGCTTGAGTGCTTAGACTGTATGAAGTAAATAAAGTTTCTTCCACAAATTTCATGTGACAGTAGATTTCATGTGATGATAGTTCAGACTTCGCCTGCAGAAGCAGGATGAGGTACCAAACGTTTGATTTCTTTTCTCATGCTGTTTAAAAACTAGTATTGTATAGCCAGCTGTGCCCTGTAAAATAATTCGGTTCTACTGCTGGTAAAACTGATGTTTTCTTGCTTGGACAGACTTATTCTGCTCCCAACTCCAGCGTGTTTAGCCTGCCCAGTGTTCCATAAAACATTGTTATGGGGAAACAGTGCTATTGCTCAGGTGTGCTTCTCTTAATGTTGCAATTTCTAATACTCTCTCAACAGAAAATTTAGGGTTCAGAAAATTTTGCATGTCATAAGAATCCACTTTTCTGTGACTACTGGAGTCAGTGAAGCTAATGCTGTTCATGTCAAGTTAACAAGTTTGGCTCTGAGGAGCCTAATTCAATATTCCATTCTCTCTGCTCTAAATACGGCATTTTTAAAGCAAAATCACACTAACTTCCATGGAAAACCCTCTATGAAGATAGGGCTTCCCTTCTACATTTTGTCTTCTACGGAGATGTTTTCTACCTACAGAGATGTCTGTCTTCTGAAAAATATAACCTTTGGATCACTGCAGTTGACTCTAAAGCTCTCCTTGTGCTGGATTGTTTTTGCCTGCATGTTTAATTAGAGTGAAATTTCAAGTTCCATTTATCCTAAAATCCTGTTAGGAAAAACCAGTAAGAGCATTGATGCGGTCTTCAGTGTGTGTTGCGCTTATCTATGACCTTTTCATATAATCACATACTTTTGCCCTTGTGCTTTCCACATATATGCTTACAGTAGCTCTAAAATATTAAATAAGATCATGTCATATTGTTAATTTATGGAAGAAAGTATCTTAATGATTATTAAGCAATGTAAGTCTTTCTACATAGTTACATACCAGATATAAATTGTTGTAGTCAGACTATCTGAAAGTACACAATACAGACAGGACAGACTCAACTGTTGCTATTTACTTCTTAGTTGTCTATGAGAATTATTCTTTCATCAAGGAAAAATGAGGCTTTCCTGATATTAACAGGAGATGTGCATGTGTTACAAGGCAGACAGCTGCTTGATTTGGTATTGAATAAAATACATGATTTTATTGTGCAGATAGGCAGTGCACCCCTCCTGTACACATACAGTAACATACAGTAATAGATCACTTGGTCTTGGTGTTACATGCTGCGTATAAATTACTTCAAGAGCATACCTAGTCCTCTCTAAGTCACCAGTCTGTTGTTCAGAAATGCAATAACCATGTTAAGTATAGTGATGCTTGGTGCTTTTCTAAGTTACATTTTTCTCATATTGCAGAACACAAATCAAAGCTGTTGAGATACTGATACAGTTTGGGGAATGATGGTATTAGTTTGCAAGAAGATAACAATCTCATTTTGTTTAAATGAATTTTTTCTTCTCTTACTACTTGACTACTATACAGCAATCACCCCTATAATGAAAGCCATTTTAGTCCATAAGATAAGAACCAAAACAGTATTTCACTTCAAAGCCATTTAATTCTAGAGTTCAAGAAAGTGGGAATCTTCATAAAGTCTCCACACTGATCTAATTCAATTTGTTATACCAGTTTATTAAATACTGTATAGCATCCTACCTATTCTTTTAAGCTTAGTGTCATAGTTCCACTGAAATATGGCAAACTTAGTTTTAAAAATATTTACTTTAGCAAAGTAAAACCATAAGCAGTAAAAACCTCCTTCTGCTATACAGTATAAAGCCTGTATTGCAGTAAATAGCATAGTGCCCACCCCTAGGAAAGCTGTTCCTTTCCATAATATAATGTTGGACACGCATGGATAACATGGATAAACATGTTAATGCTTAACCCAGAGTTCGTCTTGCATCATATGATTACAGGAGCTATCTTCTTTCCCATATGAGCTGGACACTCCAGAATTATTTCTTATACTTCTGAAATACCTGATTGTAAACATCTTTGCACACAATACTTAGCATATTTCCATTGTGACCTGAAACATCTCTCCCTTCTTTTCTGCGACTTGTGATCTCTTCATAAAGTGGCTGAATTGCTTTCCTCACTTCTAACTGATCACTAAGGAATGGAGTATGTTGCATTTAAGGGGAGGAAGGGTTAAGACTGTAAATCACTGCTAATAAAATGCTTTGGCAAACGGGAGTAATACTGCAGGTAATATATTCAACACAGCTTGTTCGAAGAGTTGTATTATAAGAGCAGTTCGCATTGCAAACAGCCATGTTTGTGTCCACATTCATTCTGTATCATCAAAAGCTTGCCTGAAAAGTGATTTAAAGGATTCATAGCCTATAAATTTGCAAGTTTGTTTGTTATACTTAGTAGAGTGTGAGAGATTTCCTTCTCAGGTCACGGCTTCCATGTAATTGCTACATGCAAGTATTTGAAGCCCCTAATCTATTAGAAAAATATTTGAAGGAATTGGAGCATTTAAATGATATGTCAATAGCAGAGATGTGAAGCTAGTACATTAAGTAGGCAGAGGAGGTGGACTTTGATTTTTCTTTTGATCTTTTGCTACTTTGCGGTATATCTTTGAGTATAAAAATAAGAAAAAAGTACTGTGCATAAGGAGAGTACGTCCTGAGATGGCATTATAATTGCCTTCCACTTGGACCTGGGTTTTCATGCTAAACTTGTACAGAGTTCTTGCAGTAAATGAGGACTGCAGCATATCGTAGATCTAGGAACAATCCCTGTAAGCTTTTACTGAAGGGAAGGTAAAACTTTACGTATTGAAAGAAACATTTTCTAACTTCAGACCAAATGCTGAATGGGCCAGGGAGACTGAAAAACACCTCCTTTCTCCTAGAGACGGTGGCCAGGCATTAGTGGAAGAGCATAACTTCAGGATTACTTAGGGAAACCGGTTACTTGCAAGTAATACAGGCACCGTCAAACAGCTGTGTTCTCCAGCTGGCAGTGTTAGAGATGCCTATCCCCAAAAGAAATGCAGCTTGTAAGAACTTATAATAGCTGTTATCTAATTCATATTTGTTGGGTAATGAACTTTCAAAGAAGTAGGTAGGAAGACACCAGTGAATATCCGGGTATAATATTGCCCTCACTAGAATGAATTGTTACTACATTTTAATTTTGTGTTACTCATTGAAGTTGATGAAGCATTCTGATCACTGCTTCTTTAAAGTCTAATTTTTTTCCTGAAAAAAAAAAAATCACAAGATTCTTCTGATTGGAGTATCTGATAGCTGCTTCAGGCACGCTTTTGAGGGCAAGTTGAAGGGTTTTTTTATCTGGGAAGAAACCTCTCAACATAGTGCGTTTAAGATTTTCTCTCACTTCCACTGCAGCAACCTTTTCCCCCCACTGCTTTAGTGCATGTGCATAGAATAACATCATTCACAGCACTTCAGTTCTTAAGTTTTGATTCTCTACCCCTGATTTTTTAATTTGATATAAAACTGTGCTTTCAGAAAGTTGGCTTTTCACATTAACATCAAAAGATTTTTGTCATGATATCTGACTTTTTAGTAGTCATTGTTTTATCTGATGGAGAGGTCCAATGTGGAACAATGTTGTACTTAAGAAAAAAAAAAGGGCATGAGAAGTTCAGTAGTTAATTCATGAAGCCGTTGAATAATTCATTGCAGATAATTTAAATGGGAGTTTAAAGGGCTGTTAATAATGAGTAGTTCATTCCCAAGACCTCTGCTACGTGTGTCCAATATAGAAAGTACAAGTAGGAAAAGCTCAGTAAGGAATCATGTTTTATCTGTAAAATTTTACCTATTGCAAACTTATTTTTTCTTTTGTCTTTTTATACTCTTCACACATTTTAAAAGTACTAGCTCTTTAAGAATTGCTACTGCTTTCACCATCCCGCATGGCTATGTAGCTGAAAAAGGCATTTAACTGAAGGATAATCACAATATTTAATTGGAAAAAAACAGTAGTATATTAATGTCTCTTCCATGCTCTTGCTGTTTTTCCTTAAATAAGCTATTTTAAAATAGTATGAGCAAAAGCATCCTACTCTGGAAAATAAGATTTTTATTTTGCAGAGATTAGAAATAAGCAGCTAGTATGTTTCTTGAGCAAAATTCTTGTTAAACTATAGACTTTCCCTACTAAAGGTGTGAGTGCAATGTGCACCTTGGGTATGAAGAACTCAGGGTTCAAGGAAATTAGTTGTCCCTCCTCCCTGGTATTGCTTCCAGCTCCAAGTAGGGGGATAAAAGGAAAATGATACTTGGATATCCCAGGACTTCCTGACTGAAGAAAACCAGTCCTCCAAACATCCTCAGTGAAGGTGGTGAGGCAGATAAAGCTTCAGTGAGATAGAATTGGGCAGGGAGTTTTAGCAAATAATAAAGTTGTGATTTTATTCATCTGGAAACATGACAGGCTTTAAACTGCATCTTCCAAAAGCTCAGGGAGAAATGTTCAGGGTAATAATCAGGGAAAAAAAAAAAAAAAAAAAAAAAAAAGCTGGTGTAAGAAAAGCATTCATCTGTATCTCTGCCTCATAGCCTACAGCTTATGCATTTTGCTAAGCTGTTAGACTCCTAGCTTGTATTATTCATTTTCCAGGGCAAAGTGCCCTAATAACCAATAAAACTTTTCTTTAAAGTTAAATCTCTCATTTCTATTGCAACACAATAGAATCACAGAATATTTCAGGATGAAAGGGACCTCAGGAGGTCTGTAGTCCAAACTCCTGCTCAAAACAGTCAGCTCTGAGGCCAGAATTATTTGGGGTTTTATCCCGTCAGATCTTGAAAGCCTATAAGAAGATTCCACAATCTAGATTTTGCATGAATATTATTTATTGTGGCAGAGGCTGAAACTTGAATGACTCACCCACAGGTGAAATGCTTCATTGTTTGGCTAGAAAGTTATTCTAATGCTGTGCTCTAATGCTGGATAATACAGGCACTTGCCATACAAAGCAAAATAGTTCTGGCAAGAGGGCCTAAGACAGCATTTGTCTGCAGGAGAAAGATGTAAATTCAGATCCTGGCCCTAAATGAGTTGGCCATCATAAATAACAACGGAGTACCAAGTGGAGGGATGCTTCCGCCAGCATTTTCAGTGTGTTTTTTAAGCAACCGCTACTGCTTCCTCTGTTCTTGAAAGTGCTCGCAGATGCCAATCTAAGTGCGACACTATACTGCACTACGCTTTTCCATTGTGGCCTTGGAAAAAACGAAAATAAGGTTTCGCTGCTGCAAAATGAATCTCAGACAAATGTGAATTGCATCTGGCAGGTGGTAGATTGAAAATAAGCGACAGAAGACAGAAGAAGTAGACATAAGGTCTTTCGCAAAGGTAAGTTGCCTCCAGGAGACCTCTGCCCGCTGAAGGGCCGGGACAGGCACGTGCGTGGTGGCAGTACAGCTGCAGCAGTAGGCAGGCGCGCGGCCAGTGGCTTCACGTGGTAGCTTCTGGATGAGGCCTACATGGTTGACTCGCTCATCACGCTGAAGGCCACCCTACTCGGTGAACAGTCGCCTACAACCATGGGCCCGGCTTGCTGCTGTCACTTTCCTATTGCTTGAAAGCCTGTGCACTCAGGGCTATCCAGCGTCCACATGCTTGCAGAGGACGCTGTTCTGGTTCTTTGAAATGTGCTGTATTGATCGATTATTGAGGGCTTAAGGTGTAAATGCAGCATGCTCACTAATGAAGGGTGAGGAGAATGTTATGTACATGAGCTTTGTCACAGTTAATTATTCAACTCAGTTATCAGAGATGGTTCACTTGATTTGACTTTTGCCTTTTGTTTTCAAGTGGGTTTCCGTAACAAGCAAATGCTACTTCCAGAATCATTTAACCTCCTACACAGCTATATTTCATCGTTTCTTGCTCCTCACACCCTTCTGATATTTAAAAGGCTAAAGATTTCTCCCTAATAGTTATTGGCATTACTGTTTGAATTTGCTAGTGTTAAAACTAAACTTGTCAAAAAACACCTTTGCGACAAATCATTGCTCTCTGTTCATAACGGAAAGCCATTGTGATCTTTGCATACGCCAACCACCTTTCCTCATGTTCTTACAAAAATATTCTTTGTGTAAAGTGAAAAGCAAATGAAATAAGAATGGTTGGACACAATCAGATTAATTTCCTCTAGTTTAATATCCTCTCTCTCTCTGCTTTTGGAAATAAAGTAAGGACGAATTGAATCCTGCTTGCTAGTGGTCTGGTACACAGATCATGGAATTGATCAAAGATCAGGAGTTTAGATCTTAAAATTGATTATTTGCTTCCAGTGCAGGTTCGCTGTACAGGGTTTGCTTGCTCTAGACAAACCAACACTTTCCTCGCACTGCTGTAAGTGCCTGTGCAATTTTGGAACATTTCTCTGTGTAGTGGCCTATCTAGCTTGCACAGTCTTTGTGCATGAGACTGCATTGGTTGGGAATATTAGCACTGTTACACAGCCCGTGGACCCAGGCCTAGCTGGTTCTGTAGGAAAGCTGAGAGCCAAGGTAGCTGCATGTGTAAAATCTCAGACTGCTGTCAAATGATACCTATGTAATTTTTTTCATCATCTCAGCTGTGATGCTCTGTGCTGAGCTTGAGATAGTTCTGGGAGATGTGCTTGGCTCAGGCAAGTGTCCTCCAGCAGATGTCTTTCCCTGCCCCAGGGTATGTATATTGGTTCTCTGGTTTTTCAGCAGTGATGGGGAAGGGGAGCTCTGCTCTATTTTGCAAAGGTTGTGCTCCCTACTCAAGGTCATGTATGAGTCATCTCTGGGCAGATAGGATTCTATCTATGCAGACTGCAGCGAATAGGGCAGAGGAAAGGGAGGTTAATAAGGGGATTGGCTAGGCTCTAGCAAACCACTTGACTCTTACTAAATACTTGGATAGTGTCATCAGTGCATCAGAGGTGACTTAATGTGTTGTCTTTGCCTCTGTTTTACCCTTGCATGACAGCTGTTACAAATCATCACAAGACAATTTATGGCCATTAACCAGAAAACAAGTTCAGCTGGAGTTTGCAATAAAATAGCATTGGCAATGGTAGATGACAGATGAAGCAGAATGAATTATTTGGTTATTCATAAGGCAAGTGACCCCTGAAAGACAGCAGTAAAAAGCAGTAGAAGATATGCTCTAAGTAAATAACATGGGGCTGCAGGCAATGCAACTTACCATGGGTCAACCAGCAGTCAGAACATGCTGGTTTATGTGCTTTATGTGCTCTTGAATGCATTTTGGCATGGGGCTGGGGGGACATCAACCTGCTGAGACCTGTTCTCCACTGTTTGAGGGCAGCATATCTTGTGATAATATTTTAGAGAACAGGGTAAGTGACAGACTTCACTGTCCATCAGCTCACCTGTGCCACAAGTGAACTGTGGGGTGAAGGAGGACCCAGTATCACCCACATTGTTTGCACGCTACCAGTTTATCTTGCCTCTCCTTGGATCTCCCTTGCACACCAACTCCCCGTGGTGCTGCAAGTAACCCTCTTTGGAAAAAAACAACCTTGTGAGGCCAAGCTGGAGCCAGTCCTCATCTAGCTTCTAGTTCCTGAGCTGGATGTTTCAATATCTTCAGAGCAGTGAAAAGTATAGAAAAGAATATTTTGTAATATTTCCTCAGAAATAATATACTGATTATTTGAAATGCCTTCACTTGTGCCTGGCGAAAATTGATATTTCAATGAAACTTGAATGAAAAAAAGTGCATGTGGCTTGTTCTGCTCTAGGTGGCTTGTGCATTTCTATCCTAATGTTCACCGTCTTAAACATATGGGTGTTAACTGTGTACTGTGGTGCTTTCACTTGCTGTTTTTTTGTTTGGAAGAGCTGTTTGCATTTCACTTGGCAGGTTGAAAGTGATACTATTTTTGTACAGTGTTTTGTAAAGCACTATACAAATGTCATAGAGAAAGATGTCCCACATTTAAGGAACCTTTCTAACTTTAAAGAGAACTAACTAGTAATTTTTATGCCAAGTCACTGTTGTAGCCTCCATTTATCAGCAAGTCTCGGAAATAGATGCCATGTGCTCATACACCAAATTGAAGCTTTGTTCCCCAGAATTTTTGTCCTTACATTTTTGGTTTATGTAGGTCTCTGCCTGTTAAGTTTTTTCAGAGGCTGAATAATGTGAATTTAATGTAACCAATTCAGATAGTTACCTGAGGCTGCTAAGACAATATCTCCCAGGGAATGTGAACTTCTTATTCATCTATGAACTGTTGTAGATAAAACTTACAAAATTGCCAAAAATAAACATTAGTTAGTTGTTCTAGGATGCATCTAATGGAAAGTATTTCAGCTTTAAACTTATAAGCCAAATCAAAATAAATTAATTGTATAGGTATTTACTAGTATGAGATAAGGGGTGGGGGCCCATGGATTCACCTTATTTTCCACATTAAAGCTAATGTAGGCATCCATATCAGAATACACAATCCAAAATTAAATCTTATATTAAGAGAAAGTGATCTGTAGGTCTAACTGCCTGTAGCCCTATTTAAAACTAGGCAAAATAAAGACATAGGAAAGAGAGCAATTTACAGACATCTTGGCATTTGTGAGAATTCTTTTTGCTCTTCAGCAAGAATGAGGCAAGGGAAATAACAGAGTTTATGGTTCTATCCAGGTCTCTTCTAGGAGGAACTCAAAGGACATATCTGAGCAGGATCTGAACATCTGTATGTGTATTTATTAGCAGCATCTACTCAAATCCTAGCTAGGTCTGCCTTTGTAGCTAACAATATCAGGAATCTTCCCTTTCCTCACCAAAACGCTTGGCAAAATGGCTCCAGCTTGTCAAATGAAAAGTCACTTGTCCAGGCTTCATGAAAGTGTTTTTTCTGTATCAGGACTTTGTAGTGTTTGCAAAAATGAGAAATTATATCACAAGCCAGGAATTAGCCTTTCATCTACAGTTTCAAATTGAGATTGTGGTTATGCTGGTGTAAGTCAACTGTAAGTAATGAAGTTTGGTTCCCTACATGTTAGTGTGAAGCTTGGATTTTAACTCCTCCTGTTCCATCAGTACACATGATTATAGAAAAATTGATTTCTTTTCTTTAAACAGAACTTGTATTAATATAGGATGTGTTATCATGTTTCTACTCTTTTCTTCTACCTTATGATACATGTAAAAACAGTGTCTTTAGTATTTAAGGAAATGGGGAAAACAAGGTGGTATTAAAAAAAAAAAAATCCTGTATAATTATTCATGAAATATCTCTGGGGTCTTGTAAGTGAATGAAGAAATCTTAGTATATGCTAAGGTGGTTTCACTGGAGAAGTATGTTGATGTGTTTTCTATAAAATGACTTGAATTCATAAACAAGACCAGTCAGTGTAAAGAAATACTGTGTTCAGTACTTGCCTCTGTTTATAAACACTTTAACTGTACTAACACAGCCCATAAAATGCAATATTCATTTAATTCAATGCAGTTGTGTGCATAAAATTTAAATATAGCTGTTATTTTAATTTAGAAACTGAAAAAACTCAGTTTAATGGTAGTTGAGAAAAAAAAAAGAGCGAGAGAATGTGTTCTCCATGTTCATAAATCACCTCAGTGTTCGATTTACTCAAACACTGAATTAGGCTCTCAGGGCACTGGAGAAAACAACACTGCTTTCATTAATAGCTTTCAGTATGCAAATTAATAGTCAACTGTAAATGGCTTTGCAGAAAGATTGGTTTAGAAATTAAAAATTGAAAAAGCATTATTTAGGTAGTGGAAAAAGTCCATCTCCTCTCCTACCTCTCAAGTTCCTATATATAAAACAAATTGTTCTGACACCTAGTGAAGAAAACTTCAAATTACCCAATCTAAAACTAGAAACATAACTTCCATTTGATCTCAAATAATAACTTACTGAAATTAGTGAGATATTAGTGTGTATCGATGTGGGAGAGAATTCCATAGCATTTGTTAACATTACAGTACTGCCTATTAGAGAGCTTTTGCAGAATGATAGTCTTCTGCTTTAATAAAATACTTAACCTATTTAATAAGCTAGGATCCAATCCAACAAGAAAAACTTAGCAGTTTCACTGTGCTTTGGACGTTAGCTTTATTGCTTGAGGCTCTACGTCTGTCCGCTTCATTGGTGTACCTCATAAATTATGTACCTAAACACATGTCCTGTAGAAAGGCTTGGCTCAGCAAAGCTGTTCAGCTCACACTTAAATTCACCTATGTGCATCAGGGCCTCTGCTTTACGTTTAAACGTTATCTTCATTCAGCGAACCTTTTCAATGAGAACACTGAGTCAGCAGAGGAGGGGCTCCTGGCCTTGGCCAGCAGCAGCAGGCTCCCTGCTATTTGAAACAATCAAATAGTGGAAAACTCATTAAAACGGGGATAGTGCCTGCAATATATGTATTATATACAAAAAGCAGACAACCCATATGACTTAAAATGCTTTTCCTTCTGGAAAAAAAAATAAAACTTAAATACACACAGATAAACATGCAGAATATGGTATCTGATGCAGCGACTAGAGACAGAGACCTGTTATTTGTTTCTCAAGGACCACAAAATATAAGGACAAAACTGTGCTTAAAGTGACTTTTATAGAAGTATGTTCTATAGTGGCAGAAGCTGTATTGATTTAACTGAAATAAGCTTGCATTATATGAGGGGAGGGGTTGTAAAATAATAAAAGCTAATAAACACATTGATCCTATGGTTTAGCTGTATGCTGTTCCCGAACACTGGTCATACAGTGATCCAACACTTTCACAATTTCTTCATTCCTTATTTTTCATGCTTGAAGCACCTCAGCTTAAGAGGCCTGCATGTAAAATTTCTAAAATGCTTCTTGTTAGTCTTGGCCAGACACTCTTCAGTAATTTGAGTGGTCCTTCCAGAAATGAGTAAGCTGATATGACAGCCCATTTCAAAAGAACTCTGATTATTTGTAGAAGCTCTGACTTTGCAGCTAGAGAGTGATACCTGTTTAGTAACAAATAGGGTTGACATTTACTGCATTAATTTCATGGGCAACTGGCAAAATAAGCTTCAAGTAGAGTTGCACTAGGCTTCCAGAGTGGTGGCACCTCCTGCATTTCTGATGCACAGAAGAGATCCACCAGCATGTGTGTCTCCAGTAGTTCCACAGGACCCTTTGGACTAGGCCCAGGTTCACCTGGAAGCTGTGTAACTGAGTTTTCTGCAACCTTGCTTGCCCATACTTGTGCTATGAGGGGAAGTGTAATTTGATGTGCAATCTAGCTGCGTTTCACTTTGAAGAGAAGGGAGGTACTTGAGCTGAAAGTGAAACTTCATGATGAAGACCCAGTGAACCTTTTCCAGACTCCCTTATGCATGGATACTAGCCTGTGCTGATGGTTAGGCTGTGGATGGATGTTGTATTCATCCCTGTGGAGGAACAGAGAAAGTTTACCCCTCACATGTTGTGATCCATACCCCTGCCTGAGGAATGAACTTTTGGGAAGGGTCAGGAATCTTGCTCCTCATCCCGCCTTCCTGCCATGTCCTGTGGGATGCTGGGCAATAGGATCTGCTGAGGCAAAACCTCTCTGGTGTGTGTAGGTGTCTAGAAGGTACAGGCAACACCAGCCCACTGCCAGAGGAGTTTATTTCAGCAGTTTGGAGAACAGAAGAGAAATACTGTAAAAATAGAACCAATATTTTTCTCAACTTGTACATCTCAATTTTCCCCAGAAATTGCTATTAATAGTAAATATTTGGATCCCCTGTGATTAAGCAATCTTTTGTTCTCATCTGCTAGGACAAGTATAAGATCTCCAGTGTAGTTCTTCTGGTACTTGTCTTAGTTGGGAAAGCCTCCTTTAATAGACCAGAATGTGAAGAGCAGAGAGGTCTTTAGGTCTCCTCAATTCCTCTTTCAGCCCGTTAAAGTCTTCAGAAGGTTTCTGCATGTAGAATGTCCAGTCGGGTTCTGTGCTGTTCTTGATAACTGGTGATTAGATCAGCAAAACAGCATCTCAGCCTTTTCTGAAAACATTGGAAAAGGTGGCAGAAGCTGTGCCACAATGGGGACGATGCCTTGAGGGTCTCTGGTTTTGCAGCCTGCCCTGTTTGCACAGCTCTGTCTTTGTCCTGGTTCTCTTGCTGGTCGCTCTAAACAAGTTTTCCTCTGTTCAGAGGGGAACAGTGCTTTGTTGCTCTACATGAAAACACTTATTGGATATTTGAGATCAAGACACCATGAGAACAAACTTTGTGTGCAGGAATATGCTCTCTCCTCATAACAAGATCAAAGTGACCCAAAGTCAGGATTTCCTGCTTCGGACAGCAAAGCCTNTACCTGGGTAAGTATATTCCAGTCCTCTACTGATTGCCAGGATGCTGCAGACAGATAAATATAAATCTTTCCTATCAATTTGATATTGTATGGTGCTGAACAATAATGCTGAAAATGGTTTATAGTTTGTCCTATTTTGGTTAATGTACCTGGTTTTTATACAGTAAATTCTACAGGATTTTATATTACCTTTAAAGCAAGCTTGCAGATGCAAGACAATTGAAAATTCTTTGTACTGCTCCTCAAACTAAATATATTTAATCATTATTATCAGAGTTAAGAGGAGCAATCCTGTAATTAAATATTTATTGTTTGAGCTAGTGTTGTCTCTATTGTAGGAAGCATCCTTAAGCAATGTGATGAAAGTGCTCAGAAAACATTCTTAAACCCCCCGAACTATTAACAATTCTTTTGAATTAAACAATAAAAAAGAAGTTTAAACTTAATTTTTTAATATTGCAGTGCATTTTAAAAATGGCTTTGTCCTAAGAAACAGGATGAATTCAAAGGATATTTTGAAAGCGGATTTGTACTTTTATAACAAAGTACTTAAACATGGTTTTGCATAGCAATGTTTTCAACATTACAACTAATCTCAATTCTTCAGTGCATTTTTTCCGA
Organism: Chauna torquata; assembly: GCA_013399475.1. NCBI lineage: Eukaryota > Metazoa > Chordata > Aves > Anseriformes > Anhimidae > Chauna > Chauna torquata. Next base: position 381,665 of record VXAL01018914.1, read on the forward strand.
ATATTAACAGTCTTCATGTTCCCCACTTAAAACCACTGGCCAGGCTGAGTCCAAATGACACGGTGTGTACTTCAGTGAAATTATAACTGTCTTCTAAATAACATAAATAGTACTCAAAGGTGGGTTAATTTTCTTTTCATGTGTGGGGGGAAAAAAAATGGAATGTTTTAAAACAATAGATACCATGATCATTTTAACACTTGCCAAAAGAAAAGGATGTTTGTTGCCATTTCACTGAAAGCAGGATAGGTCAATACAAAATAATGCAAAATCCAAATTCAACTTCTTTAGCCTTTATGAATCTGTTCGGAACAACTTACATAAACCGAACTGCGTGATAGCTCCCTTACCTTCTTTCGAAATTTGTCCATGGCCAAATTGTTATATCGTAAAAGATGGGTGAAAGCCTACTGAAAATAATTTGAGACGAGCTTTACCCTATCTGAGACCATTTGATCTACCTGTACAGAAATCCTAGTAAATCTCTTCATACTATGAATTTTCTGAATGAATTTGTACCCAGTCTCATTTGTACGCACTGAGAGCACTGCAAAAGGACACTGAGAAAGCTATGTACTCCTAGCTGTCAATATTTCTGCCGTATGCCAGGCTGACCTTTTGGATGATAATCTTTGTATTTGTGGAGTGAAAAGAGATTGATTTTGTTGCTTTATTCTAATTACACTATAATGTGGCAGTACTACATGCTTTTGAAGGGTATTCAGGAACTGAAATGTCAACAACACAAACAACTTTCCATCTGCTCCCAATTTAATCTGAATTGAGTTTGTGGTTTTATAGGAGGTTATTTCTGCCACTGGCAGTTGAAAGGTGGTAATCAGTTAATCAAAATGCATTGATTGCTCTAATTATTGCATCTTGAATAGTTTTTTTATGAATCTTAGTCACCCACAGTTGAGTTTTGGCATGTTTTGCTTTCCATCCAAGGCAAATCTATGGTTTGAAATAAAGAAAAAACAAAAAAAACAAAGCAAAAAAAAAAAACCCAACCCTTCAACTTTATCGTGAATAGCTCTTTTACTGAAAGTTAGGGCCAGACCCACCACTTTGTGCTGATAATGTTGCACCAGGCCAGTTATGTAAACTGGCTGGAAACCAAGCAGTAAAATCCTCTTGATTAGTAACTCTGCACATGTTCCAAAGACACTGAGTGTACTAGTGAATCAGTCTGAGTCTGTATTCCTTGGAGCACAGAATATCATATATAAAACAAACTTCTTTCCTGTGTGGACTCCAAGCTTTATCTACAGTTTTTCATTTCTCAACAGAACAAATCATCATTGTGTTATTGTTAATACTGCAGCGTTAATGCAGGTGGCGGGGGGAGTGAGCAAGAATCCATTTGCCTTTTATCGTGGGCCATAGTTTAAAACTGGCACTTGTCCATTATGTTTGTATACATTGGTCAAAAATAACACTGCTTCATTTCCCCATTCCCAGGTTAGATTCAGACTTAGGGGGCTACCGGTTTAAAAAAGCACACCTCTTAGTGCTGAGGAAACGTGAAGTAGAAACTTCTTCCAAGGGGATAAATACAAAGTCAGTGAGGCTTTGCCTGAGTGCAGATGTAAGCCCACAGGAAACTGATTCCAGGTTTAAGGTCTTAGAAATACCGACCCTACTGAGTAAACAAATGAGTATTTGAAACTAAATTAGTAAACGGTCGTGTATTATTTGTGTGAGTAAAAGCTAAGGTTACGGATTAAATAGTTGAATAGCAATCACTTTTCAGATATTAATATTAAAGCATTTTATAGAAAAAGAGCACATATACATACTCAAACTATGTATAAGCAGAAATGCCCACTCACAGAGGTGTGTAAAAAATATACCTGGAAGGTTCATTTCAGTAACATTTGGATGAAACCTTTAGTGATGCTGGTATTCGGGTTAGGAATCTGATGGCTTAGTAATTTTTTTATTACCTTGAGAGAAATGCTACATGGCAATAACGGGCTGGGAGAACGTGAATTTAGCATAGTCCATCAAATATAAACCAGATCAATCATGCCTTATCCAAAATAGTTATAAAGGGTCCTAAATGATCAAAATCAAGTCCTGAAACAATTAGCAGAAATCAAGAGTAAACTATTTGTTCACAAGAAAGATCTCTCTACAATTTAGTGAGCTATCCTTAGAGCAATATCCATGTTGCCAGAACTGAACTTAGCCAGGAATTGCATTAAAATAAGGGTGAAACTCCACCTTGGAGACCAGAGACTGCTGGTCTCATTCGATATGACAGTGATAACAAGGAACCAGAGCAGGTTGTCTAGACGTTAATGAAGCAGTCTGTCCATCAATACAATGTTCAAAAGCTGAAGCAGACCTATTGCAAGTGTGGACTAAATGGCAAACTTGCAAAGCCTCATCTGTCTGAAGAGTACACAGAAAGATGAAGAGAAGATAGTGTGAGAGCCTGGAGAGAAGGGGTTAATGATGAGAGAAAGGAGGAATGAAGCTAATGTTACCACAAGAGTTGCAGCTAGTGAAGATAAACCTTTAAGGTATTTGCCTGTGGAGAGCCCAAGGACAAGTAAAATTGCTCAAAGTGGTGAAGCAGCTGGAAACTGAGAACTGCCTTGGCTGCTGGAAAATGGTTCTACCACTGCTTTCCTCCATGGTGTGATGAATATGCCCATCTAGTGAAAAGGATGATAATTTCTGTTTTGAAAAAGTGAATCTTGAGGTTGCACTGAAATCAGCCAGACTTCGAAGTATTAAGCCTGTGGTAAGAGCTACAAAGGGCCAGTGTGACTTCCTTATGCTGCCAATTTATGATATCTGGCTTCAGTCCTGATGCTTGGTAGATCCTGCTTTGCATGGAATCATGATGATTGAGGACACACCGGTGGAAAAACGGGTAGAGAGCAGAGGACTGGCTTATTATGCACCACTTTATATAGTTATCCTGGAAGGGAAAATGCTAAAAGCATATATGCTTTTGGCAAGTGATGGGGAGTAACAAGTACAAGTTTCCTTGTGGCTTCATTAAAAGGTCTCTGCTAAAATCTGTGAGCTTTTTACAAATCTGGAAAACTTGAGTTAAAATTACGAATGCGTTGTAAGTCTGGGCTATGTGTCCTACCTGACACAGTTCTGCAAGACCTGCCAGACAGATGAAGACTTGAACCTGTGTGAGGATGGAGAATCAGTGAAATAAAAATTTCCTATTTATTAAGAGTCAGAAAAGTAGATACTTAATAGGATTTGGAATTTGAAATGAGCTTTGCAGTGTCTGCTGGACTCAAGGAATAGTAAAATTACCTTTGTATTCAGGAAATTTTATTGAAAAAAAAACATTCTGGAGTGGCAAAGTGACTATTTCAGATACTCCATCAACAAAAATAATTTAAGGAGCTACAAATTAAAATCAGAGGAGGTATCTAGATGTGACACACTGAAGATTTGGAAGTGAGTTTTATTATTTGAAACGTCTAGTGGTGTAACCTAGAGGTGGTAGTTGAAAATCATTTGGAAATTATACTGGGCTCTCTCTGACAGCTTGGTTGACTTGAGCTCTTTCCTAAGACTGGGCTTCTGATTTCAGAGGAAAATGCATTTCCTTGTTGTTTCCTAGTTAAGCAAGCATGGTTTCAGGTGTGGCCAGACAGTTACAAGCTGCAGAAGTCTCCCACATTGATTATGTGTGGGTGGATGGTACCAAAAACTCCAGTCAGAAAATATTAATAATCTTTTTATCTCCAATAGATAAAAATATTTCTCCTTGTAGATACAACTGATTATTCAGCTAGCTTTAAAAAAAAAAAAAAGTTTTTGTGTATAAATGTTCTGCACCCAAATGCGCACCATGACTGCTTTCAAATGGCATGTTCTAGAGCTAGGAGGGCCAGTCTTCTACCCTTGGTTTCAGTGCAGGTTCTACCTTTGAAAGGTTTTTGAAATTTAGATTTGAATTAGTGCTTCTCAGAAACTCTTCTTCCCTTGTGGATATCATGTTATTAAAACAAGTAGTAGGTTATTGATATGGGTAAGGCAGTACTGCATAGAAAACAGAAGGCTGACATTTAAAGTTGTGTATTAAAAGCCATCCTCAGGCCTTTTCCATATAAAAGCAAAGTTGTCACAAGATCTGCTGTTCACAAATCCATGTTGCTATTTATTCTATACTCTGCCAATTAAAAAGAACAAGCTGTATTCCTTGTTGTCTGAAAAGGTAAATCTTTCCACCTGCCTAATTCCACAAACCTGGGCTAGATCAAATATTGCCTGAACTACGCTCATACTTGTAACATAACCCTCTCTTTCCAAACCCACAGGAAGATGGAATATTTTAAGATAAGCAGTGGAATAGGCAAAGGCTCTTTATAAGGTCTTCACTGGAGCCAAGACACAAAGGAACTAAGCACCTGTCAACATCATATCTCAAGATGAGAAGCCTCAAGCAACTGCCCTATCTTTCATTCCTCCTTTTATTAAATATTGAACTTTAGCTTAAGTAATCAAGCCTATTTTAATTCCCATACTTATAATTATTGAATGGCAGAGGGTTTTTTTAAAGAGATGCAGTTCATCAATACTTATTAATAGTTTATACAGTCTTACAGCTTAAGCCATATCAAATTAGCACTGGTAGCTTTGGAAAGGAAAAAAAGGTTGATGATGCTTCACTGGCAGAGGCGTTCATACAACATCCTTTGTCATTACATAAGCTCTGTCAGCAATATGTCATTGCCAATGGGACGCCTGACAGTTTAACATTTACCTGCTGGTAGGAAAGAATCACACTGACCAGATTTTCTTAAACTATGTAAATAGAACATATCACCTGCACTGAGCACCTGCAAATTAACAGGCTTGTATTACAGCAAGGAAGATTGTTTAATAATAGACACAGTGATATGTTGAAAAAGATGAGCTATGGAGGTTGTGGAGTCTCTGTTATGATGATCCCTTAAAAGCAGCTTCATGAATTTGTCAGAAATGACAAAAAAAAGAGTTGATCTTCCCTTGGGGAGAGAAGGATACATTAAAGCATCTTCTACGAAATGTCCCTCCTAGCCTTGAAGATCCTCGCTTCTAGGCTAAAGCAAAGTGGAACTGATATACACTGGCCTTGCCTACTGACCTTGCTACCTTGGAGACTCACTGCTGAATAAATAAATTTTTACTTCAGCGACAAGCTGCAGTAGCAGATGTCCCTGTGTCATAGGACACAAAAAACCTGTGTTGTTCTCACTGTGCAGAATCAAATCAAAACTATGTTTTTCTTCTGATGGCCTAAAGCCAGCAATGTAACTCTGCATTCTTCTGCTCCTGCTCCAGAAGCAGGTGGAGTCTGGACCTCTGTTAACCTGGTATTGGATACCAGCCAGCATCTCTCCCTCGCCTTCACTTTGTGCAGTATAACTCAGTCTAAGTTCTCCTTTTTTGTGTGATCTGTGACAAAAAAATGAGTTTTCTTCAACGATTCTGTATGAGAAAGATACCAATATTTTCTGTAGCTGCAGAAAATTGATTTTATGTTGCTTTTTAGAGCCAGAACTGTCAAACATCTGCTTGTTTACGTTTGAAATTTATTAGCAAGCTATAAAAATAAAGGAGAGGGGGGGAAGTAATCTCTGATACCTTTGATGAGTGATGCACAGCTTAGAGCACAGGTTTAGAAATTGAAGCTTTATTGAGTTCTGACCCTGACTTAGAGTGGTCTTAGAGATAGCACATATTTACCAGTAATCTATTACAGGAGTATTAGATATGTTTGTAAAAGGATCTTCAAAGGTGGATACAGCCCTATGAAGTTGTCCCATTGTGGTGGTTTGACCCAGCTAAACAGCCGACCTCCACCACAACCGCTCGCTCACTCCCCCTCCTCAAAGAAACAGGGGGAGAAAATATGATGGACCAGGGCTTAAGGGTCGAGATAAGGACAAGCAGGTTACTCACTATTTATCGTCATGTTCATGGGCAAAACAGACTCAACATAGGGAGATTAATATAATTTATTACTATAACTAGCAAACTAGAGCAGTGAGAAACTAAAAGCAAACTACAAACACCTTCCCCCCATCCACCCTCTTCTACCTCCTCCCCCCGAGCGGTGCAGGGGAACGGGGAATGGGGGCTGCGGTCGAATAGTATCGCTGTGTCTCTGCCCCTCCTTCGTGGTC
>VXAL01018914.1:387887-403433 GCA_013399475.1 Chauna torquata
TGGGCTGCAGCCTCCTTCAGGCCAGATCCGCCTGCTCCACTGTGGGCTCCTCCGTGGGCTGCAGTGTGGAGATCTGCTCCATGTGGTACCCCATGGGCTGCAGGGGGACAGCCTGCTCGACCATGGGCCTCACCACGGGCTGCAGGGGAACTTCTGCTCCGGCGCCTGGAGCACCTCCTGCCCTCCTTCTTCACTGACCTTGGTGTCTGCAGGGCTGTTCCTCACTCCTCTCACTCCCAGCTGCTGTTGCGCAGCAGTTTTTTCCCCTTCTTAAATATGCTCTCACAGAGGCGCAAACAACTTCGCTCATTGGTTCAGGTCTGGCCAGCGGTGCGTCCCTTTTAGAGCTGGCTCTTATCTGACACGGGGCAGCTTCTGGAATCTTCTCACAGAAGCCACCCCTGTGGCCCCCCCCTGCTACCAAACCTTTACCACGTAAACCCAATACACCCATTTGTGATGTCTGCAGGCTGATTTTGAAATGTGTCAATAAGGTACAAGGCAAATTGGTCCTTAGACTAGATATTCTGACAAAATTGGACAGAAGTAGGAAGAAAAAGGTTCTCCTCCATCTTGCTTTAGCTGTAGCCACGCATAGGGTTCCCATACTTTCCAAGTGCTATTATTCACTGTTATGATGGGATGTATAAAACTCCTCTCTGACAGCTCTATTGCTTAACATGTTGACCTTGAAGCAAAACATGATTATTGTCCTCTCCTCTTCCCTCAGCCTCGCACCTTATTCATTTCTACCTTCCATTTATTAAGCCTTAAAGCTAATGTACTGGGCTGAATTTACCAGCATACTCTCATTGTTTTGTGCAGCCTTGGTGATGCAGGAGAGCTGTAAACTTATACCAGCCAGGCTAAGTCAGTTTTATAGCCTCTGAGTATTGCCAGAGAAGGGCAAAGCAGCTGGAGTGCATCAGTGAATACAACCCACCATCTTAAATGCTGAGCTCTTTAGTGCGCCTAAGTACCCTGACAAATATTGGTTAAAATGATTTATAATTGGTTAATCTTCCTTCACCAGAGAATTCTGTCATTCCTGAAGAAAAGTTTGGTTTGTTCTGAAGGCCTGAAATTGCTCTTGGTTTTTAATAAAATTGACCTGAAGAGATTTGTGTGGGGAGACAGCAGTTACAGCAATTATTTGGAAAGAGCAGTTCCTCCCTCCTGCATTTCCTCATCCATCTGGTTCACAGTTCATGGTCTTTTTATCTTTTTAAAAGTACTAACTATAAGTCACTGTTATCTTCCTCCCACTGCCTGCAAAACAAATGATAGAACTCTTGGCTCAGCCTGTTTCTTAGTGGAAGCCTAATCAAGTAGCATACCAACAGCACTGCACTTAATAGTAGTTTCAGCAAAATAGTCAAGCATTCAAAGGCCTTGCTAAGAGGATTTGCTTTAAAGGAGAGCTGGACTCTCTTCCCACTCCATCCAGATGCAGTTTCCAGTGGTCACTGCGGGACATCTCATCAGGATGCTCAGGCTTTAGCTGCTTAGCTTATCTAAGGATAAAGTGGAGCTACCTCTCAGGGACAGTAAGTGCAACATCACCAGTGCTTATTTGAAAGATGAGTTTGATCTTCAGCTCCCACCATACTGATGGGTTTGGGGAATACCCTGCACCGCCTGATTCCTTGAAATTTATTATTGGGACTTACTCCTTTCTTTCCTGCAAGCAAGAATTTGTAACTGGCATGAAGACATGCTAGCCCTTCCTTAGGGAAAAACATGGCCTTAAACTACTGATGTGAGAGCTTTGTTTTGGACAGTCATCTAAGCAGTTCATCGAGGTTAAATCAGTGACCTCTGCAGCTTCTCTATCCCCATTTCAAGAGCTGCTGTGCAGATTTTTTTTTAATATTGCTCTATATAAGCTAACCTGTATCTTAAAGAGATTGGTATTTCTTTACTTTTCACCTGCAGCGCTTAATCTCTTGTAAATGACATTGGCTTTTAACAGAACATTTATTTTTCCAGCACCATTATTGCTATGTCCTTTTTACAGTCAAAATTAGAAATGAAATTACCTAGGAAGCAATATATCCTGTACTTCACAGGGAACCCAGGGTTTGAGCTATGCTTACAAACAGTAAAGTAAGTGTATCTTAAAAAGCAAGTGAAACTTCCACTAATTTATCTTTTCAGATAGAGGGAAAAAAAGGCAGTCATTAGGGAGTTCAACACTTAAAATTTCAGACTTCTTCAAAAGTTTATCTAATGCTCTTGGCCAGGTGAAATGTTGAGTTTATATATAAATAGGAACAAATCATTACGATTCTGCTAGACAAAGATTGCAAAAAGCTAAGGATTGATGATTTTTTTTTCTTGTTTGAGGAAAAGGTATTATAATCTGAGTTTTAAATTGGAAAGATAGTAGATTTTCTTTATAAATGAATGAATGTCAACCAAAATATTGAATATTTCAGGATTCTAGGGGTTTATGACAATAAGCTTAAAATTCCCAAATTGTCTGATCTATTAAGGAACTCAAAACTGCAGAGATTGTCAAAGTAATCCAAGGTTTTGCTGTGAGAATAAAGTGATTTCCTTGTCAGAGATGTTTGATTCAGAGACTTCAGAAAATCCAAGACTTTCAGAGCTTTGTAGCTATACCTTTTACACATGTAAATATTAGAGGAATTAAATGCATCTCCTTTACTTAAAAAAAAAAAAAAAAAAGAAAGAAAGAAAAAGAAATTAATAGGTTTTTTTAATACCCCTAGAAATGTTGACAGATACTTTCTATATTTACAAGTACATGTGACTAAGATCAAGGCAGATCTTAAGTTCTGATAGGGTTTAGCTGTGCTCGTGCAGTTTAATTCTCATATTAAATTTTGTTCAGTACTTTAATACAGTTAATATTCAGCAAGGAAGTGCACTGGAACTCACAGTGGATTGTGTTTTGTTGTTACATGGCAGAAAGGAAACATCCCATTCTGTTACACTTAAACTGAATTTCTACAAGTCCTGAACAAATCAGTGGATTTCATCTTACACATATGCTTGAGAGAATGGGCAAATATACAGTTTCCCCCCTGCCCCGCAGCTGATAGTCAATAGCCTTGCTACTGCAATGTTAATGTGCTCAAAGGCTGCTAATGATTTGTCTCTGATCTTTTTTACCCTGTGAAAGAAATCAGAGGGAGCTGCTTGACTTCATAAATGTGAGACCTGAAGTGAGGTCCACTTCTTCTGGATTTGTGGTATTCATAGTTGCAGGCTGACTGAATCTGGGAGATCTGAAGGAAAGTTCCTTGTTTTTTAAGCTTCCCCGTGAGCTACCCAAAGTTAGGCCACAAATCCTGGGAGGGAGGTGGGGGAACCTGTGCTGCTCTGTCATTTGTTGTTGAAAGGTTATAAATAACTTGAGAACTGCAGGAACCATTTTGAGTAATGATGATGGGATTATGCATGCCGAAGCTCCTAGGTGGCAAGAGGCACATAGAAGAGCAGTCCCATCCTCCAGCTAGCTGTTTTGGCTCCCTCTTTGAGGGCTCCTTCTGGTTACAGTAATGGAAACTCTAGTGGTTAATGGCAGTGACTTAGAGAAGGAGTCAGACACCAGCTACCATGTCCTGCAGACATGTCTCCCAGGTGGAAAATTCTCCAGTGGGAGTGCTTCAAGCCAGGTGTCTGGAGTCAACTGTTGATTTTGCTATGGTTCCTAACTCTAGCTGGTGCTGTCGGTGACCTCGTCAAGCAATTGCTGGGCAATGGCACACAGGTAGTTTAGCAACAACTGGGGTAGATGGATTACCTTGCATATTACTTTCACCCCAAATGAGTGTCTTTGAGCAATTGGGAATGCTAGGCTTGATCACCTACACCAAGAAGGTAAGTAGTTAGCCTCTTAATTAGCCCGTTGAAAAGGATCTGAGATTCCTTTCTTCACCTGTCCAAATGAGGTCCTGGAAACATTAGAATAGCTCAGAAGATCCCATTTTGGACAGGCCAGCTTTGGTGATAACTGCCAATCATGTTTGTGACTGCTGACAAGCCTGCAAAGCTGCTGTATTAGAAATGGTCCCTTGCTAGCTCTTTAGCTGAGGTCAGTGCTGACTGCAATGCTGGAAGCTGCAGCGAGACCTACTGCTACCCTTGTTACTCTCTGAACCCTACCAACATTGCTTTCTCTTCCCTTTATTCTATCATTTTGCCATGAGCTGGGGAACAGCTTTATGGTTCTGTACAGTGTGGATGAGCATTTCCACTGTAAGCACAAACTATGTGCTTTGTAGAAGTCTGCTTTCATTGGGCTCAGCTGTAGTGCTCAAGAAAAATGATGAGATAATAATCAGCCCAAAGCTTTGTTTTCCTCCCCTCTAAGCTCAATAGTTTCCTCTTTCAGGGTTGCTCAGCCTAGAATGATGCTTACAACTCTGTTTCCATGCAGCCATTTCCACCACCACCTTATCCAGATGGACTGTCAGGTTAGGCTTCAGCAAAGCCGCAGAACCTACCAAACTTGTACCAACTTTTTAACGAGGCAAAATGTAGATAAATAAACTTGAAGGGTCTGTTGCGGCTGTTGAATTGCTCTCTAACTAAAACCAGTAAGAATAAGCAATCACCAAATTTCTTACCAGAAGATTGAGCTAGAACATAAAATCTTGGCAGTTCCTACAGATTTAAACATGCTTGTCTTCCACAACACATTAGTGCAGTGAACTCTGAGTCTTCCTCTTCCCAGTGGAAGCTTTGAGGATAGTACATTTGCATCTTTTTACATCACTGTCTGCAGATCAGCCTGGATCAGTAATGGTATGTGTTGAGCTGAATAAAAGTGATTAAATCTTGCTTATCAATTACATTTTGTTGTTGGAAAAATACTTATGATGATTCAAGGAAGGAGGAATATTCCTTGATTCTTTTTACTCTCTCCATATATGCTGCTAGCCACATCCTTCCTCAGAGCTTTGCCAGAACAGTGTTGCTCCCACTTCTGTGCTGCTGTAGCAGCATAAGATATTCAAGTATATTTTCCAGTACTTCTGGAATGTCCAGTTCATCCAAAGATACAGTGCCTTGCCAAAATGGCTGGGCCTTTCCTAGTAAGTGGTTTAGCTGCACATGTAATAGGGTAAGATATTCTTTGTCTTGGCTTCTGTCCCTAGTCCAGCTCAGTAGATTTAGAGTCTTATAAAAACAGACTTAAAAGTATTTAATGTTTCTAGCTGTCTGAGTTTGTCCCTAATTATATTTTCTATTTCCTGCAGTAACAGTGAAATACTTTCTTGTATTGACTTCCCATGTTGCTATTGTATTCCCAGTTGCTTTCACTAGAAATAGTCTTCCTATAACAGTATTAAGTCGTGGTGATTATCTGATAGTGTAATGTTGTATTTTGGGAATATCAACTCCCACGGTCTCATCAAAAGACGATGGGCCTCATTATTCTAGGGAATGCGTGAAATAAGGAATGGCAGGTATTGAAGAGATGAGGACACCAATTTCAGTACTGTGAAAGTGTGCTGACGTATATTCAAAGCACTGGAGGTGCAGGTGTGTATTGTCCCAGCTGAAGGACCCTTGCGGCATTAACCAACAAATAGCTTCTGAAAACCAGATGTAGATTAACAAGCTATGGCCTTGTTCATAATTGCAAAAGTTCTCTACAGTAAACAAGATGGTTACCATAGTCACTATACAATGCAGTTCTTAGCGATTCTTACTAATGGACTCTTGCTCACTAGCTCCTATAGGCTGAGCTCAGAGTGTGTGTAAGGGACTTCTCCCATTCTTGCATTTCTGTTGTGGCTTATGTGCACCTTGTCTAAGGAAGGTGCCTTGTGTGTTCTCTTCTACCTGCTGTTGCATGCTGTGATCCATGAGTAGCCCCATTTTCCTCCTGATCCCTCTATTGAGCCCTTTCTGGAGAGTCCCTATAAGCCCTCATTCCTGCATCTCTCATTCTTCTGAGGCCAGAGGCTGCATGCCTGTTCCTATTTGCCTTTTCCTCACTCATAATCTTTCTAGGAGAGAAGCCATTAAAAATGCTTCTACTGGGAAGACAGACAGAGCTGAAAGGTGAGTATAGGTAGGCAGAAAATTGCTAATGGATGTGATCATCTGGTTCTTTGATCAATAGGTGGAGGGAAGGTTGTAGCAACTGGACAGAGAATCCGGGAAAGAAGACTGAGGCTCATTTCCCACTTCTGGTTCTCTGATTGCTCTTCCCAAAATCAACATAATTCTCTCTAAAATGCTTTGACTACATATGCTCTCCAAATGTCAGCCTACTGCGAAAGAGGAATGCCATCGAGTTGAGCCTAGCTTGTTGTTTTGTCTGGTTTTGGCCAATAAAATGCTTTTGTCACTGTTACCCTAGAGGCATGCTGTGGAAAATAAACTCCAGCAGGGCATGAAACAAAGCAGGGAGGGCATCTGTTTTCGGGTAGGTAGCAAACCATGTGAGCTAGGGTATTTTAGCAATTCTGTAAGATAGAGGGGGAAAGACATTTGAAACTATTGGTGTTTAAAAAAATGAGGGCTTCCTACAGTAAGTCCATTTAAGAATCCTAACAAATGGAGATATCAACCTTCCCTTTCTCATTAGGTAGAATATTGAGATCTTATAGCTTTAAAAGTTTAACTTTAAAACTTGGAACGCTAGGATGCTTGCTATTTCATGTGTGTTGCAAACTAAAAGTATGATGTCTATACTGATCAAAGTTCAGTAGATGATGATAAACATCGCGTCAGCATTCACCACAGTCCTGCAAGTGCCCTACAAACTGTTGTTTTTAGGAGGATATCTGCAGGTTATGGAAAATACTGACATTTCATTCTATTGTACTGTAATAATTTAACTGTAATATCGTAGTTAATACTAAAATAGCGTTATAGCTAATTCAATGACTTTATTTCATTTGAGAAATGCTGCCACTATTTTGGAAATGTCTGTTCAGTTACACTACTAATGCAGCATCGATGACTAAGAGGCAGCCTTGCACCCTTCAGAAGCACAGGAATTATCCCTGAGTGCTGCCACAGGCCAATTGTGTGACTTCCAAAAAGATGTAGCTTCTTTCTTTGCCACAGTACCCCATCTCTGCAGTAATTCCTAAAAGTGCCGTGGGAGCTGGATGAAAATTTAGTTGCTAATGTGTAGCTAGTATCAGGCAGGAGAAAACTGCTGGTCTATCTAGAAAGATCAATATATTGCTCTGGATAAATTAATCCATCTTTCTAAATAGAGAACAGAAGAGGGATTTAGATGCCCAACCATTGATGCCTAATGCTATTTTAGGTGCACAAGGCTAGCTGCCTGGCCTCCAGCTGTGTCAGTGAAAGATGCACATCTCTCATAGCTCCTACCTGATATCTGCCAGACCTTTACAGACTTCTCAGATACCCTGGAGCATCCAAAATGGCATAGGACATCTCTATGTATACACTTGAATTGCTCCCTAAACCTGCTATGGAGTTAATTGTGTGAACTGGAATTAACTTAAAATCTGAAGTCCTAATTATCTTGTATAGTCATTAAGCATTCAGAGTTGGGTTTACTTCTGCTCTGTGTCAGGAGAAGAGAGGAAGGGCTGGCATTTACCACCTCCTTCTATTATTCAGCACGTTATGTGCTCAGTGGTTGCAGCCCTCCAGCCTGGTTTTCAAAGGCATGGTATTCTTCAGCATGAAAATAAAATGTAAAAATGAGAAATATTACATGCTTTGCTCTGTAGTTTTTGTGCTGGTGCTTTGGGTTGTTTTACCTGTTATTTCTGTTGGTAGCACAAATGTTCTAGCATATGCAAAGGATGCTGTCATTGCAGCTTTTTCTCTTGTTCCTGGCAAGGCCAAGATTCACATCTCCTGGGGACCTTCCAAATGAGAATGCTGGTGGGATATGTAGAAAAGGTTACCTGTCCTTTCCCTCTCTTCTTCCTGTCTTTTTCTTCTTTCTTAAGCTAACAAGAATGAAAAGAGTAGGCAGTCTTTCCTCAAAATATGGACTTCAGGAGGCATTTCATAGGCAAATGATAATGAATTAATTCACTGCAAGATCTAATCATTGGAAATGAGAAAGGTACGTTTATTCTGTCTTGAAAAGGAAATAAAAATCAACTGCAAATAATGTTCAAAAAAAATCACGTGATTAGATCCATTGAAAGGCTTTGTTTCGAGTTTTGTCTCAAACAAAAACTTTATATCCTCTGTATCAGGTTCTTTTTGTGAAAATACACTGTGCTTAATGTGTAAAAAACTGTCTCCCCGGCCATGATTCTGCAGTTGTGATGGCTATTTGTGCACAGGTAACATGAGGGGAAATTTGTGCCAGACTTCCCTTCCTCTGATCCTCAGCAGTCTTTTCTCTCAGATCCCGGAAGTTACCTGCTTATGCCTGATTTTGCTATTCTTATCTGAAGATTTATTTTCAAATACAAGTCCTTTAACAAGAGATGGACATTATTTCCACGTCAGTAATCCATATACTAGCTACATGTATTACAAATCCGAAACAGTTTAAGAAAAATGTTTCATTTAGAAAAATGTTAAAACAAGGCATTTCAACAGTATTAGTGGAAAGATACATTTTCCAAATATTTTTATTTAGATCTGCTCCTTTCTAAAAAGCCTTAGCTTTGATTGGGCACTTTTTGATGAAAAATATTTCTATAGAAAATTTCTGACCAGATTTGCTTATATTAAAGGAGCTAATTCTTTCTTCTTTGAAATGGGATAATATGCAATGCAAAACTATCACCTGTCATCAATAGCGTTTGACTAAAATAATATAAAAGCCTAGCATTAGCCTAAGTTAGTAACTTATCTGGAAAAATACTGTATTTTTTCACATACCTACTCAATATATATGAAATAAAAAATATAACAATTAGCTGAATGAAAAAAAATCAGAGCACATTACAAGTTATAATCCCAGTTTATCTGTAGGATTGTCTTCTGCTCTAAGGACTGTAATTGACCCGAAAATGTAAGTGAATTATCTGAACGAAGTTGAGCTGTGTCCAGTTTTGCCTCAAGCTTACTGAGTAAGTCAATTTACAATGAAAGTCGGATCCAGTTCTGGACAAACAAAAAAGCTTCTGTTGATTGCCGTGGCCCCCAGATCATGGCCTTCACCACAGAGTTTTTTGCAGATTGACTTGGACTGCTTTGGCAGGTGTCAGTGTACAGATATGGGTCAAAAGATCAAACCCAACCATCTGGGCGCAAATAAAAGGGACAGGAAATGACAAATAGTTATAGTTCTCTTTATTGTAAGAGCTTCTATGTTTTTTTCTACTTTATCAATCTGAAATATGTATATAAATGAAAATTAAGATCAGGGCACATAATCTGCAAATAGATATTATCAAAGTCCCAAGTTCTTGCCTAAATAAACAGTGCTCATATCCTAATATATGCAACATCCTTCACAGAAATAATATGTATGGTTTTTGTCAGTGACTGACTTGGTGTGTTTATTGCCATAGAAAGATAAGCATGAATGCTTCTTTCCTCTCTCGTGCTAGTATGTATGGCAATATTCTAATACTTAACATCTGAAGTAGAATATATCCTTCCATGGGTAAAAAAGACTGGTGGAGCTCTGTTGCAGTTTCCCATTATGGTAGGCTCTGAGTAAAAATAAAAAGTGTGTGCTGCACCAGCTCAAAACATTTTGGTTGCACAGAGTATGTCAGAAGAACAAGGAAATATAAATATAGAGAGGGTTTTTTTAATGCACCATTAGCCGATCTCTGCTCTTATTGAAGTCAGTGACTCTCATGTCAGCACTGACCAGGCAGTGCTACTTAGTGAAGCTCATGGAAATATCGACCTAATTATTAAACAGTGAATTCTCAGCCTCAAGAAATACTACTTGACATAATCCCTGTAGCACAAAGAGAGCGACCCTGGTGGGTGATGGATGCAGCACGCTTTATTTGCATTACTTTTCTATAATACCACATATTGGTGAAGTGGAAAGGCAGATGGCTCAGTGGCTGGCAATAGCAAGGCACTGCCATCCATTTCTTTTAACCTCCCAATTCTAGTCCCAGAGTCTGGATTCATTTAACTTTAGGCTATACCCACCTTTATCTCACAGTAGGTGTCATATTGAATGCCTGTTAAGAGCAGGCAAGCACGATAGGATTTAAATGTCCTGAAGTGCAAAGTAGCAGTGTACATGCAGTGAGATGCTAACACAGCATGAAGATGGCCATGGGAGCTGCCTTGTTTCTCAGGAGACAGCCCAATGGGCTCATGCACGCAGCACTGGGCCCTTCTTTCCAAATTGCTCTTCAACAAGAGTGCATTTGCTTTTCCAGAGATCTGATCTTTTGCTTGCGCATGGGCTGAGAGGCAGGGTGCGTGTTAGTGCAATTAGGGTGCTGCGTCCCTAATGTGGGTCTGCTGCAAGCGACAATTCGAGCAACACAGGTGGTTTCAACACATGGGCGCATAATCCAACAGCAGGAAAGCAATTTATCAGCACTTATGTTTTTTTAATTAGAAGCACAGTTTTCAGCCATTTGGTCATTTTGATGAAACAGAAGTTATTTTACTAGACAAAGCACAGAGAGCACGGTCAGCGAAGGTCAGCATTTGTGGTGGCGTCGCTGAGCGGTGTAGGCTTAAACACGCTGGCTGGTCTAAAACAGATCTGAAGTAAAGCTTCTCCCTGAGTTTAGCATCAATCATTATGGCTAGAGCAAAAAAAGGTCCCTTCACCACCTTGGAAAATTCTGGGGCTATTTATACACCAATACAAAACATCTGACCCCCACACTCCATACATCTGACAACCGCCTTGTGGCTGCGGTGGGGTCAGGGCTGGAGGAGGTGCAGAGGGTGCTGGTGGTGTACTGCAGCCTTTCAAGCCATGCTACAGCTTGACCCACAGGAAGATGCTGATCAGCTCCTATGCAGTGAATGCCTGGAGCGTGGCCACTCTCAGCGCTACCCCTGCTGCCCTGCGGGAGGGAGAGGAGGGTGGAGTGAGCCCATGGTCGCAGGTGGAACGCCACTCAGGATCTAGAAATAGATGGGCCCAAATGAAAACCTTGTGTCCAAACATGGGAAGCCCAGAAATAGACCTGGATGCCAACCCTTGCACAAATTGGGACTGTCTCTTCTTGCTGCTTGCGTTTTTCACTTTTACTAGGTAAATTGGAAAGCTCTGCTGGCTGAGCTGACAGCGTCACAGCACGTTACTGCAAAGCAGTCACAGCAAAACAGTGATAACAAAGAGTAGCAGGAAAATTACTTTTCCTTTTTGTCCATGGATGAAGAATGATTTTTTTTTTTTTTCCTACACAGAAGATTGGTGTGTATGCAGGAGTGTGCTGGGAGGGCGAAGGTGGCAGGAGGGGGAAGGAGAGAGGGAGGAGGTATAAATGAACTAAATTAATAATCTCCATGAATCTTCTAGTGTCTTAATGAAACTGCTGATATGCTTGATTTGAATCCATTCCCTTTTTTTCTCATCTGAGCAACATTAATGTGTCTCTTTCTATGGGATTTCCTGCTTGCAATAAAACAAATTATCACTTTCCAATTTCACTTTTTATTCGATGGTTAATATTACTTCAGTATTGGAAGTTTTCACTATATTTAGTAGAGGTTGCACCTAACAACTACAGAAATAATATTAAATCATTTTAGTGAAGGCAGTTGGGAGTACATAGGCAATTAAAGTCAATGACTGTAATAAATATTTTAAATGGCAACCAGTAGAAGTGTTTAAACATGTAAACATACAGGAATATATCAAAAATTGAGATTTTTCAATAGGACCCACTTGGACTTCAATAAGCCCATGTCTTCAGCTCCAAAAATTTGATTTGCTTGGAGTTTGGAAAATTTAGTAGAGCATATCAATACTAGGTTTTGATAGGCACTAATTAACCCAACCCTTTCATCTCATCTATCTTACTGAAGTCCACAACTCCCTACTCTAATATCTCTTCAAGCACCTTACTGTTGCCCCTTGTCTGCTGCCTTCTAGTTGTGCCTAACTAAACCTGCCACCATTCTTCAGCATTTTGAATGCTGGGCAGGAAGAAGTGACATTCAAAACTCAAATGTATGTTTAAGAAAAGAAAATGAAGAGATTCAGTATCTGCCTACAGTACCATCAGTGTTTGGAATTGTCTTGCACTCAGATTGGCCATGCTTTTGATATCTAATTACCCAAGATGTTCATCGGACATGTCCATCCTCAACTATGGACAACTATGAACATAGCTGTATTTACTAAAAGAGTGATGTCTTGAATCGGTTTAGGTAGGGCTTCAGACATCTCTTCAGATAAATGTACGTTTTAAATGCGTGAAGGGAAATCTGCTTTCTGTGTGCTTGCTGATGTCTGCAGAAAGGCCAGGAGGGCAATATTTTGACCAAGGTGGTGGAAGCCACAAACAATTCAAGAAAAATGGCTTTAAAAAGGAGTTTTTAATACTTTTTGGTGGGAAAGCAGTTTCCCCACACGAGGTCCGCAGCCACTTTAAAGTCACTAGTCTAGCCTTAGGACTACTTGGTGGATGTTGTTTACTGACATCATGCCATTGCAGGCTAATCAGTCAGGTTGTCCCTTCCAATCCAGCTCTATCCAGCACAGTTCTGAAGAAGGTCTTGTATCTCAAGTGCTAAGGAGTGATCCAGACACGATACTGGAATTATATCATTGTATGATTAGCTCTTGGATTCCTGTGTGGTAATCCTAAACCTCTGGGTTCATTTTCCTTGCTTGTCCTCCATCTGACACTAGGATGAAGGGATGGCTACAAAGTCTAAAGCTTTAAGGAAATAGTCACTTATTTCTGTTAACATAAGAAATTTTTTTCAGTCCTGTATTTGGTGGTTTTGAATTATGAGTAAGTTAAAGATGTCACTATCAGCATGACATTACATTTTTTAAGATGCTAAATGGTTTAATATATGGTTTAATCTAAATATGAATACAGTTCTGGTCAGTATCTCTCTTTGGAGAATTATCAGTCCTCATCTGGGTCTTAATCCCATAGGATCTATTTTGCTGCCAGAAAGGACTGAACTTCTAATTTTACATAGACAGTGGGGAGCTCTAAAGTACTTCCATGTAGGAAAGAGATCATAGAGGTGTAACAGGAGTCCTAGGAAGGTGACTGCTCAGAGACGATCAAAATTTGGATGTTTTATGTTATTAGGAAAACAGCAGAAAGCAGAAGTAAATAGCTTTGTATACATTTGTGATGTGCTCGTGTCTTTAATGCTAAACGTAATTCTGTTTTCCCACCTTTCTATTTTAGCTAGTGTGTAGTGGTATTCCTAGAAAAGAAGTAGGGAGTGGGAGGCAGTGATCAGCGGTACGATATGGATTCTATACCATGACTGTAGGCTCAAGACGAAAAGGTTGCACAAAGGCAGACTTTAGAGAGAAGCAAAAGGCCTCAAGCATGCAGGCATTTCTGCTAGGTACTACTGCTTCTTTCTCAAAAGTTTAGAAAATGCCTTGATCTCTATGCAGTTTTCTTTGTACATTGCTGTTTTCATTTCCTCTGTCTTCTGAAACCTTCTTTGGAATGGGTTCAGGTAGTCGAGAGCAATCCATGGTTTTTCTGTGTAGCCAGTGTGGCTTCTAAATTGATTGGTCCCTCCCAGCCCAGACGACCTCCTAGGTCACCTCACTGTAAAACTATTTGTTCTTCTCCCAGCTCTAAAACAATTTTCTTTCTTCTCTTTCCGGTGTTTCCTGTGTGTCTTTTCTCTGACAGCCCTTTTCGAACCCTCCTTTGTCAACTCATCTCACTTAGGGAACTTCAGAAGTTGGTGGCTTGTTGACTGTTCTTTTGTCTAATGGCTTCTCAGAAATGAGTAAACTACATACAGATTTCTACAAATTACTCTGGACCTGCATGAGCAACATTAGATTAGCATTTTTGGTCTGAACATAACTGAGATTTTTCTTTCTTATTACTTAAAGGACCTTAACCAGTGACTAGAATTTGTGCAGAGCTTCTTTTAAATGGTTATGAATTTATCCATAGAAGGTCCTGAGGTCCTTACTGGAGTCCCTTTTCACCCCCATTTATACATCAGTGTTTTTTATTTTAGCTGTTAAAAGTAGGGATATTTGTGTTCTTCTATTTCCAATATTTTTAATAATTTGTTTTTGTTTTATATTGACCTTCTTAGAAAGTTGCCTGATTCAATTCTGCCATGCTATAGAAGTTACAGAATTCTGATTTTAGTTTTCTCATACTGCATCTCTATTAGAGAAATACTCTTTTCTAGACAGTTAACCTTTACTATCACTTTTCTGACTGAATCATCAGCAATTATTTTGTCCCTGAGGAGTGTTTTTGTGGCTTCCCAGAGATTTATGGGTAACCATCTTATGGTAACATATTCACAGAAAGGGTTTTATTTCTACTTTTTTAAAAATAGTTCAGATGTGCATCACCTAAAAACAAATTAATGAGCCTCCATCAGTTGGTATATGAGCTAGTCATTGTCTGCAGTAGTAAGTAGGGTGATGTGAGCCACGAGAAAATGGAGGAGGACTTTGCAGTCTAGTATTATTATGTGGATCCTTTTTACTAATTAGGAATAAGCTTTTTTTTTTTTTTTCCCGAGGCTGTTCTGCATGCAGCTGAAAAACTGGTGTAATTCTTCCTTCTGGCACCTGTGTCAGTATGACTTACTTCTTTCATGAAATTAAGCATCTATGAGCCCTATCTTGTGAGTCCTTGGGGAACAACTTCTCTGTGATGGAGCAGGGGGTGTAGTTATAATCTTTTTTTCAGATGAGGTTACAATTTTCATTCAGGTTGGAGACCCAGCTAGATATAGTCTTATAAAAATTGTGGAATTATTATCAAGGCATACATTCCATAACTGGAGGACAGTAACCCTGGATCATAAAGCCTCCAAGAGCATTTAATCCAGCTGCATTAGATGAGAATGGGATTTGTTGGCATAAAACTAGCACTCCCCTTCTTCCTGCCCTCTAATTCAGTGCAGGAAAAAAAAAAAAAAAAAGAGGAAAATGTAAGTTTTGACTGATGAGCCCTGGTAAATCTCACTGTTAAGGTTTAAGATGTTACCCAGCTTTCTCTCCAGTTTCACTGCCAGAGGTTACCAGCCCTCTAATGCAGCCTGCAAGGGAACCTGCGCCTTTACCTGTGCAGTTTCAGTGCAGGTTTCAGTATTTTGTCTTAAACCAGTGAGTGTGTCCTGAGATATCAGGCTCTTAGCAGGCGCAGCTGGTTCATTTCTGCTGACTTTCCCTTGCAGCAGCCTCCACCAGAAGGGCTGGGCAGGCAGCTAGCAGTGCTGGTACCTTAAACTGCTAACAGCAAGATTTGACAGAGCTCGTCTGTCAAAGCTGTGCGTGTCATGCAGCTTCTTTTTGTGTATCTCGTACTCATCTATAGCCTCTGCTACCAGGAAGAAACAGAAGAGTATTGAAAAAGAATAGAAATGAAAAACAAAGTTAAACAGCAAAGGTTTGTTCCTATTTACAGACTTGATGAAAATTCAGGAAATCAGTTTCAGCTAAGAAAGGTTATGTATCCCTAGATATGGTCCCTGTTAACCATT
>VXAL01018914.1:403444-470391 GCA_013399475.1 Chauna torquata
TTGAAGGGCAGTTTGTCTTCACAGAGGGCAGAATGTGGTGCACTTGTGAAATTCTGTTCAGGTGCGGAGGTGAGGTCAGTCCAACTGGCATCTGGATGCGGCCCCTAGGCAGCCACTGCACAAAGTAAGGACAGACGTACGACGCGCTGCGTCACCCAGTGTCCCGGTGCTGAGATAAAACCTGCAACCATTTCAAGTCGTTTGCTTTTGTTAGTGTTGCTGTAGTTTCTCTGAACGAGAAGAGCTTGTGGTAAACTGTTCCTTGGGTTTGCAACTTCTTCAAAAATCCATACAAAAATTTTCTTCCTTCACCCTTCCCAGAAGTAGCTGCTGCGTGTTTTAACACGCAGTTAGGAATCTGGGTCCCACTGTTTTTCAGTGAGTTTTAGTCCCTTGAATGTCCAAGTCAGCTATGAGGTAGGATCTGGGGCCCTGCTTCCTTAGCTGCTTATGGAAGTGCTTAGCCTGAAACACTTCATTATCCAGCACTGTAATTATTCAATACCTGCTGAAGTATTTGAAATCCTACTGTAAACATGTAATATTATTTGAATACATTTTTAAAGTGTGCCAAAAGCATAGCTGAATAAATTTCAAGAGCCTGATCCAAAACACAGTGAAATTTCAGTCATTTCTGGAGGCTTAGCTGAGGACTCAATTGAGTAATATTGTCTGGTTTTGCTAGTCTCTGGAAATGTCATTTTGAAAAGCTGATGTCTATTAAACATTCAAGGCCTATATGATAAATTTTGTACAATATTTCCCTTTTTGTGACTCTAATATTTTTCACTTCAAAATCCAAATTAGTTATAATGCATATAAAACAACCTGATAGTAAGTTAGAATGAATACAACTTTACCTGTTTATCTAGCTATATAGTTCTTATACTGAGGTGATTAAAATTAGATGTCAGAGACAGAAAAACACAGATATGATAAAGCAAAGTAACTCACGTAACATTAATGATGATGACGGACTAATGGCTTCTAGATTATATGACAGAATTGACTCTTCCAACCCATTTGTTTAACCATCTGTTTAAATTTAATAACTGACCCCAAAGTAGGCCACGACCAATGCACACTGCCATAAATAAGGTTAAGCAATGTAGCCCCAAGTTTATAGCCTCTTTAAGGCATCTTCCTTTTTTAACACTGTGTTTTCCTGGTGCAGACTGAGTTTTCAGTCTGTGCTGGGTACCATGGGCCCAACTTTGAAACATACAAAAAATAAACTTGTGATACCAAGATAGTGAGATGCTGTAATAACTAAGATAGTAAAAATCTTCAGATTACAGTTTTTAATCTTTTTTCCAGAATTTGAGTAGGGGAAAATGTTTGCTACCTTAGAAAAATAAGGATTTTTGTTGAATAACTGGCCATGACTTGGTGATGTTATCAAGTGACAAGACAAAACAAAAATAAAAGACAGTAATTGAATTCAGAGACATCTGTACTCAATATTTTTTTTTATTTGTCATTAAATGTTTTAATGGAATGGTAAGAGTAAATAGGTGGAACTCCGCACTCATTTTAACAATAAAGTAAAGCCAGAAGTGAAATTTTAACCCTTGTCCTCTGAAAATTCCCTTGCTGGTCGCAGAGCACTTGTTCTCCATTTATTGGCATCATTTAATGTTCAGCAGGTAGAGTATCCGACTCTGGATATGGCATCACAGTAATGCATCTATGTCTTATTGGAAGATGACAAATACTAGGAAACTGTGTAATGTGAGCTTACAGATCTCCAGGATTTCCACTTTTTCCAGTCTGCGTGGCTGGTCTTAGCACATCTGCAGTGTGTTATCTAGACAAACACAAAGCAATTTGTTTCTAAAATATTGCAAAGCAACAACACGAAATAAAGAAACAGTTTTAAGTACTAGGAAAACAACTGGTTTTAATGTTTAATACAACATAGTTATAACAAGACTATACAAAATATTTACTTGACCTTTTTCAGTCTGGTTCATCATGTATTATAAAAAGCTTTTAACAAGTTGCATGCAGTACTGACAGTATCTGCCCACTGCTTACATAAATAGCATACCTGGGAATAATAAACTGCAAGCTTTCTTTAACAGTATTGTAAATGGATATATAGCAGAAGGAAGAGTTATTGTTAAGTAGCTCTTAAGACCCTTACTGAACCCGGGCTTTGTACACAAGTTTAGTCTCAGTGCTAAAGGGGACATTTTACAAACTCTAGTGCAGCATCATTTCTCCATGCTGTTTCAGGCTGTTATTTCTCAGACACGCTCAGCTACCCATCTTCCTCGAGGTAACACTTCCGTATGAAGTGTCATTTGGGACTCTGAAATACCGTAGGCAGGTCACACAGCGCCGCTCTCCAGCACGGCACAAAATAACGATGGCTAATCTTTGGCGTGCCACACCTTCCCACCACCGCCCGGCAACTGCAAGCACTGGGAGAGGTGTGCAAGGCTGCGTCTGGCCTGTGAGCCAGGAGCTCCCCTTTTTCTATCCTAAAAGAAGTGCTAAGCACATCACTGACGGGAACTGCTAAACGGTTGTAACTGAGGATACAAAGAGTGTTTTCAAATAGCTATAAAACATCCTGCCAAAAGCCTGCGAAAATGACCCTAATTCTGGAAGGGCTTTTAAGCATGGAGCTTAAAAGTACAGCATACATTACTGAAGTCCGTGCTTCAGTCCTTGTTACAGGGTCCTCTATTTATTTTTGAAAGAACTCTTTGTATCTTGATATGTTGTATCTGCTTTTCATTTATGGCGTGGTCCCTAAAGCTTGCTGCGAGAGACTAGAGGGTATTCAAGCCCATTGGCTCAGCATAGGAATGCTCATTTAAGTAGGAGCTGGGAATGCTGTACTTTGTAGAAACTGGATTATAACGGTTGAGCAGCTTTGACCCAAATAGCGAGCAGTGCATGGTACTAACAACCCTCCCCTGGGATCATCGTGTCTTCTGGAAGCTGGCCCTGTGTCACGATGCTGTGGAATTGCGTGATAATGTGGAATAACAGTCAAAGAATCTGACATACCAGAAAGGGAATATGGACTTGCTGAGACCATCCGTAGACAATGAAAACCTGGCAACAGAGGTGGGAAGTGGGCTGGAAGCTGAGCGCTGCTGCACCAGGAAGATCTGCTTTGGAGGAGCAGGGCAGAGGGTATCTGTGTTGTTTGTCTGCAGAACACAGTAGGGATAACTTCTGGTGGACACAAGCAGCCGGGAAACAGTGTATGTACAAAATAAATACGGTCTGGCTTGTTAGAAACTACTTTTTGTGGTGCCTTCACCCCACCCCCTTGGTATTTTAAAAGCTTAATTTAATCAACTCAGCCAAGAGAGCCAGTGGATTGCACGTTTAAGCATCCAGCTACCTATAAACTGACAAAATGCATATCTGTGTCATTTGTTAAAGAGGGATGGACAAAAGAGCATGCTTAACGTTAAATAAGTAAACCCTGTTGAGGACTCCTGTGGTTATTATGGGAAGACTTCAGATGAGAGAAGTTTTGGTAGTGCTTTTCTGTTTGCCTCGCACATATATGCAATATCTTAAAGTTGTAGAGGCGGTACGCCAGCCCCCAGGAGCAGAAACTAGCTCTAGTTTGTGACCTTGCTGGGTTTCTGCCCACCTTATAGACAAACCAGATGACTGCCAGAAGCTGTGAGCACCAGCATCCAGTCTCTCTGCAGCCACGGCTCTCTCTGAGGGAGGGAGAACCAGCAGCTTGCAAACCCACTGCAGGTTGTTCTCGTTTCAGTTCATCATAACAGAAGCTGAAAATGGCCCCAGCTGAGGTGCTGGTTCAGGAGCAGATCAGATAGCCTGGCCTGAGGATGGACAACATCTTCCAGCAGGGTGAGATGGTTGGCAAGGGCAGTGTGCAGGACCTCTTTGTGCCTGGGAGCCTCTCACAGCCCAGCATCCTTTCTGCAGAGATATTAGGATGTCAGACAAATACTCCTGGCTGCTCCTTCATTCATTCATCCTGAGCAGGGCAGTTGAGAGACCCATTAAATAAGGTTTATTGTTTCAATGGCCAAGTGCTGTGCTTGCCCTGCCAGGCTGAGTTGACAGCTGATGGGAACGGAGCCTAAAACTGCACAAATGCACGGTGTAGAAGGATGCCCCAGGGTCCGGGATGGAGGAAGTGAAGGTCCCCACAGTGATGTCTACTGGAGAGGCATGAATTGTGCATTTAGAAAGTGGCAGCAAAGAAAGAGACAAGTATCTTATTATAAGAAACCGAATTAAATTGTCAGAATAATGATAGTGTACCAAAAGGAGAAACATCCACTCTCTCTCTCTTATAGATATATCCTGGAGAATTGTATATGTCTGTGAGCGAGAACTTACATTAATGCTTTATAGTGGAAAGATCCAACTCAAATTTATGAGATCTTAAAATATGATCTGTTAGATCAATCTGTAAGATTTATTTACTGTAAATGGGCAAACAATGTGAAGGGATATAATATGATACAAATGTCTGAGAAGGCAAAAATACAGGGGAAAGAATCTTTTCAGTCTAGGGAGCACAGACAAAACACACAACAGTGGCTAAATGACCACGATACTGAATTCAGTGTGCCAGGCTGGGACCCAGCAGGTTTTGCTCAGTCCTTGCTTCCGCTGCACATTTCTGCAGGATCTGCAGTTGCCTGTGTTGACGCAGGCCTTTAAAGACAACGCCTCTTTGGGCATTTGGCTCGTACTGACATCATCTCCTAGCTGAACAGAAGTTCTCAGCCTACTTGGGATTAACTTTGTGCACCTCACTTCTCACGAAGCTGAAGCTGATTTTGGAACAGACCCACCAGCTACCCAAGTTCAGTGCTGGTGGTGCAGAAGCTCTCCAGTGCGGTGCGTTCCCAGCAGAGCTGGAGCTGAGGGAGCCCCCAGCCAGCATGGGTCTCCAACCACTGTTTAAAGAGTGAAAACATTTGGCATGATGCTACACAGTGTTACACTGCTGCGATCAAACAGTTGGTTAGCGTGCAACTATATCCAATGCTACAGGCATCGTTGAGCCCTCTCCTTCCATAACCTCAATGTATCTTTTCTTCTCAGCACCCTCATGTGGCATCAGAATTGCTCCACCGAGCAAGTTCTCCTACTATTCAGCTTACTGACATAGCGAAAGTCAAATATAACTCTTGTTAACATCACACTGCTATCGGCACCTTTAGCGTTTCAAGTATCTGTTATCAATTTCAGTTCTAAGAAAAAATCCTAGCTGCATATCAGTAGTTCAGTGCCCTGACTATTGCTATAAATTTCTTAATTGAATTTGCTACATGTGCTGAATTGATTCCTGTTATCTTTACACTTCAGCATCAAATAAACAGGGCGATCTGTGCTTTATTCTTTTTAGTAACTGCAGTTAAGACATGCATCTGTTGCTACAGACCAGAAAAAGCATAGTTGCTTTACAGTGGAAAAACTTCTTTCACAGATTACTTGGGAAGGTTTGTTGATTCATGAGTTAAGGGCCACATTTTCCCCAGGCACAAGATGAGCTGACCACCAGTAAAATGGTTTCAACTTATACCAGGTGAGTGGCTGTCCTAAAAATCATCAGTTTGAGAAGCAAGATCAGATGAAGCAAAATTATTCTTATGGCAATATTGCATGAGAGAAAAATGTAAGCACGCAGCTCAGCTGACCTCCCTCAAGCACATTGCCTTGACAATCCTAAACTACGCAGAAAAAGCAATTTTAAAAATAAAATAATGCTGATGCTAGGCTGAGTCCTTCAAAAACTTACTGCTTAGGGCAATTGTGAGGGGAGGAGGATTGCAATAAAAAGAGGGGGAAAAAAACAGGCTGTTGAATAAGCAATGAGATATGCCATTGTCAAGGAAAATGTATAGCTAGTAGCAAAGAAAGGAGGACAAGCAATATATTTCACTTGATGTCATCTGACTGCGGTCTCTCTTTGCTGCAGCGTTATGTACCTATCCCATCCAGTAGCTCCACTGCTCTCCGCAACCAGGTCACAGACAGCAACCTTCCTCTACCCTTGAATACAAAATGCACCTGCACAGGGCTATGAGACTGTACCCATGGGTGCCCCAGGTATTCTCAGAAACTCCTGCTGAAAATTGTCTTAACAGGCTATAGAGAGAAATGCAGATCTCCTATAAATGCCTTGTATTCTGATCATTGCCGGCCCTCGTCTGCCCTCTCTACTCTAGATGTAATTGCGTGTTGGTACTGAAATCTTGGTGCTGACATACATTTTGAAACCAAACTCAAAGATTCAGAATACCTTCCATAACTTTGTGGGCTGCTTGAGAACAAGTGAATTTTGTCATCAGGAAGCATTTTTGAAAATCTGATGCAACTAATTCACTAAATTTCATATGCTGATGCCTGCATCTGCATTCACTGAATGAACACCCCAAAGCTGCACTACTGATGCAGGATCAGACTGAAAATAAAGGACAAAGCCAGAGTCTTAAGGAGAGCTGAGATCTGGAGGCAAAGGAACGTCTAACCAATGCCCAGACACCATTTATTTCTATAGCCAACTCTACCGTATTTGAAGGTCACTGTTGAGGTTGCATGCAAACAAAATCCCGTTCTGCATAGACTTGTACTTTCTTTTATGTGAGGCTTATGTAGACTTTCCACTTTTATCTTTGGGATAACAGCAGTTTTGGAGAAAGACTATTAAAATATAACATCCCGATGTCTACCACTGCATGAGCTCCTAGTTTAGCAATTATTCAAATATATATATGTTGAAACCATCCAGATATGTCAGCAGCAGCAACTTATTTTTGTGGTGTTAAATTAATTTCTATATTGCATTCATAATATGACAAGAAATATAAAAGAGCTAATCACAGACTGTAGGTGGAATGTATTCATGATAGTAATGTAGAACAGCAAAGATAAATGTAATAGTCTTAAAATGAGATCATGAAACATAATAATAGGTTTTCAGTACGTGATCATAAAACAGGAACAATACTATCATATAAATTAAATTAGTGTATTTGAACAGTTACATGAGCTTGTGAGTGAATAATATAACTAAAGAATATTTTAAACATTTCTGTATCTTAGGCAGGAGGAAGCTGGCTATAATCAGCTTTCTTTGGGAGCTTCTTTCAGTGTTAAATATTTTTAATAACATGAAACATACTGTAATAATAACCCTGAATGATGATAATCAGCCAATGATAAAAGTTCCTTTGCAGCTCAAGATAATCAAAAATTCTGGAATTATATCTTGCAAAAAAATGCAAGCTTTTTAAAAACAGTCTCCTGGACTGAGTCAAAAATAGGTTTTTTCTTCAAGTGACAGGATTCTCAGAAATACTGATTTCAGTTCATCAGTTGCTCACCTTTCAACAGGGCATTTGTTTTTAAATGTTTAAGGATTTTTGTTTCCTTTTTGCAAAATTAAAATTATCTCATTGAACCATTCAGGCTAGCACAAACAGCATTTGTAGGAGGAGAGGGAAAGATGGATGAAGCCTAACCAGCTCTAATTTGCTACACCTATTTACATTTGTGTTTTATGAGCAATGATAGATGTAGAAAGCAATATTATGATGGGACAGAATTTATTACAAGAGTCTCTATGAGGAAAAAAAGGATCAGGGCTTCTGTGAGTGAATTGTATATGAATTTAAATGAACATAAGGTGTGGAATGTGGCTCTTAATCTACTTTTTTCTCACCCTTAAGTAAGAAAGGTCCAAAACAGAATCTAGGGAATGTTGTTGTAAAGACCATCCTACCTCTTACAATATCCAAATGCAATCTGCCATAAAAAAAAAAGCATTGATCTTTTTTTTTTTTCTTCCTGTTAACATGCATCCTTCTTTGTACAAATTTTGCAAAAGATTCAGGCTTTGACTGTTATCCTTGCTCTTGGGTAGTACAGCTGTTGGTTAGAATAGGAATAGTTAATGCATCTCCATAGCACATAACCGCTTTCTTTTTAGGAGGCCAGAAATGCTGAGATTTTAAGAAATTATCACCAAAACAATGCCGAGATAGGTTTTCCTTCAGGAAGAGATCTCTATGATTAGAAGCAACACAAATAGTAAATTATTAAATATAGTATCTGGAAATGAATGTGTTGCAAGTGCACAGCAGGGACACAGAAGGTCTGTAATCTCATCACCTGGAAACCACATCTCAGCGTTTTGTCATTATGTAGCTTCTTATCCAAGGATAAGTAGATGTTCTGCACACTGCACGTATGTGATTTAGTTGTTGGGAGCTACCGCGGCTTGTTTGCTTGTTTTGAAAAAACAGGTGATTAGGAACTCTGCTAACCTAAGACTTCCTAAAGTTGTCTAATTCTTTAGAGTTTTGAAGAAAGATGTTGTTTCAAGGTGCTAGTAGGTGGACACCAAAAATTATTAGTTGCTTTGGAAAAATGATAGTTCAGGCTTAAAAGCAATATAAAAAATGGCATACAGCCTTGTTTTCTGAGCTCTTTCTAATTGAAAAGTATCCACAGCAAGAAGAGCAGAATATTACACATAAAAATAGTAACCACCAGCCAGAAGATGAAAGAGATCTTCTTTTCCCAAAGGTAATCTCTCCCAAAATGAGTACATGCTTTCATTCTGCTCCATGTAGCAAAGAATAATACTTCCTGTATGAGGACAAGTTAGGAATGTCCCTGCGGGTTGTTGGGTTTGTTTTCTTTTCATAAAAATAATGCATTTATGACATGCATCCCAACCAAACACCTCTCATGTAAAACCTGGTGAGGAAATGAGAGGCCCCCCAGTCCTTTAGCTGCCTAACAAAGCAGTGTGCGAAGCCATGGCTTTAGTACCATAACCACAGCTATCCACAGAGTTAGCTCGGGAGCAGATGCTGCAGCTGCAAGATAATTTTCTGCAGCTTGGCATGAGGGTGTTAAATTGTTATTGAAAGGCTGAAAAGGGTTGGTGAAGTACTGCAGGATGAGAAAACCATATGAAATACAAGTATTTAATTAGTATTTAGCATGATAGGGATATCATGGTAAATACTGTCTAGCCTACCCATAGCATAACAAGCTAGTATTTAAAACAATTTAATTGTCACCCATCTGCAGTGCAGCAAGCATCTCCCTTTTTTCTTTTGTTCATAAATATCTACAACCTTTTATAATGTCAATGTATTGCTACAGCTAGGATGGCTGCCTGACTTATTTTGGAGACATTCAGCAGTAACCAGGCTTACAGTACTTTTGATATATAAACACCTGTTAACCCTCAGAAGGAAAAAAAAAATCTCGTATGAAACAGAAACTGATTCATCAAACCTGAGTGCTAAATGTTCATCTGTGAATCCTCACCTGATGGCTTTTGCCAGTGTAACCTGATCTAGCATCTCAGTTTTTCCTCTGCCCTTGACTTTCCCTGACACGGCCAGGAGCTATGAACAGTAAACTACTGAAGACAAGGTTTGCTGCATGCTAAGGTTAGGAGTCTTTTGCAGAACATCTTTGTAGTAAATCATTTACCTTGCAGCAAAAAAAAAAAAAGAAAAGAAAAAAAAAAACTAACAACAGGACGTAGCTTAGACAGTAGCTTTTAACCAAAACAACAATGAGATTTGGGCATTTTAAAGTTCCTAAAGCAAAGTTCATCAGCTCAGATACATGAACTTTGAGTCTGATTTATCATAAGCCATACCTGTTTTTTCCTAGTTATTCCCTTTTGAAAAATCTTGGTTTGCAGGCAAATGGTGAACTTCACAAGTGGAACAAAGTTCATGTTTGTAAAAGAAACCTCTTAGACGTTACTGTTAAGTCTCCTTCCTTGTGATTTTTTGCTTGATACGATTTTACTACATTAGCGGTTCCCCTTGGCTAGCTCTGTGCAGCGGTCAGAAGAGAAAAGAGATTTTGCTCTACCTGTCTCTCTCCAAACTGAATGCAAAGCTTATGAAAATCAAGGGTTTGCTTTTCCTTTCATTTCAATGGGCTGTGACTCTCCCTCTCAGTGTGTGTGTTTAATGAATGCCATTAGTGTTTATATGTACCAGGAGAAGGCTATGCCTCTCAAGCTTTCTGCAATTCCAGTATATTAAGTGACAGAATAAGCAATATCCTTCTGAATAGTGTTTTCGCATACTTCATTCTTCTGACCTAATACAGATCTTTCTGTACAATGGATGCTTTATGGAGGAGTATATTTAAGTGGAGAATAAAACGCCTAGTGAATAGAACATCAAATCTGCCTTAAGAAGCATGAGCTCTAATTCCTAGTTCTGGGGTTGTCTGCTGAACAGCTTGATGAACAACTTCATCTCACCAAGTGCCCGTTCCCCTCCCTGTAAAATGGAGACATTTATATGTTCCTCCTCTGCAGTGTTCGGAGACAACTCTATGGGGACACTAGGCTTTGGTTTCATGCGACAGACCTTATCTACTTCATGTTGCATATCATCAGTATGGTTAAATAATAACCATATATACATTAATCATATTCATTACTCCCAAATCTTTCCATCTTTTTTTCTTTTCTCTCTCAGTACTTTGTACACAATTTTGTTGCAAGTGTGGGAGGTGATTCCTCAATAGCAACCCTTCATGTATACATTGAAAACTTTGCATTATGTTTGACTAATACCCTTCAGAAAGTCCCTTCTGTTTCTATATTGCATTATCTATCCATCTGCTTTAATTAAGAAGCCCCTTTGGAAAGACAGGCAAGTCTTCTGCTTATACCCTGCAAACTGAACAAAGTTGGACAGCTCAAAAAATGTTAAATGGCCATCAGCAAGGCAGTACTGCCTAGGATCTTTTACTTGACAGAGCTGTATCTCGTTTATGCCCTGTGTCTGTATCAGTGAGCTGAAAAGACTGTATGACAGGTAACTTCCTCAAATGGTGGTTGAACTTGGCATTTCTTTATTTTGTCGTGAACTCCAGTGAAAAGCAAAGATTGAGAAGCCAAAAACTACAACTGAGTCTTTGCTCCAGTCAGTACCAGGAAAAATACCTCTAGCTTGGTGTACGCAAGAGCTACAAATGGCTTCACCTTGTTGTCCTGATGATTAATGCTTTCTCTCTCTGCATGCAGTCATTGAGATGGTTGGTGTCAGCAGAGTAAGCCTCGCTACTTAACTCAATAAATCACTGTTATCTTTACAGAGGAATAGCAGCAGTTTGTACCCGGCCCCTCTCTGGCCAGTTCCGTGTAGTGAGCAATTTTCCACACACTGTGTCGGACCAGTCCATTGCGATAACTGGGTGCAGTAACTGCAGTGTCACCAGATACCATGGACCACGTTTCTTCCTCTAGTTCAGTGGCTCACATCTCATATCACCAGAGAATCCATAAAAGTAAGACGCTTGGGGTCGTCGCACAGAATCAAAAGTGAGCTATCAGCATTGTAGCTTAGTAAATAACACTGAATAAACTGATGAGCTGAATTTTACATTTTTTTGCTCACTTTTCAGTCTTCAAATCATAGACATTTGCATATTATTTCAATGAATTACTTTACAGTTCATAAATCAAAAAGACAGTCCCAAACTGGAGCTCATGACAAATAACTACACTTTGAGTGAAGCCCTCAATGTAATTTGATGGATTTTTTTTTTTTTAACCATTTTTCATTTTCCTGCTTAAGTGACAAAAATAATGTTTCCTTGTCTGGGTTTAATTTTT
This sequence comes from Chauna torquata, assembly GCA_013399475.1. Lineage (NCBI taxonomy): Eukaryota > Metazoa > Chordata > Aves > Anseriformes > Anhimidae > Chauna > Chauna torquata. Next base: position 415,074 of record VXAL01018914.1, read on the forward strand.
TTATTTCCTATTGCCTCCCCCTTTCCCTGTTTTTCTACCCTTACAAAAGACAGAAGGTATAAGGGAAAGGATGAAGAAAGGAACAAATGTATGGTCTCACTTTTATTGGTTATTCTTGGCAGAAACACGTAATCAATTATTTGTTGGTTATTTTTTGTTTGTTTGCTTGTTTTTGTATTAAAAAAAAAAAAAAAAGGAATTTCATAGAAGAAAGAATGAAACTCCAAACTAGCTGGAGCGCTGGGAGCATGAACAGGAGAACGTTAAAACAACAACAACAACAGAACAGAGAAAGCTTTGAAGGGGATGAAAACAGAGGACTTTGTAAACAAGTATTCTCCTTTACCCAATGCATCCCACAAGGCAGGTCCTTTCCTCCAGTCATGCTCACTGTCCACCAGCTGTTAGGCTGCTGTAAACTCCATGTCGCCACCCCCAAGGATCCCTGTGGAAAGCACCTTACGTCTCACATTGCCTCTGTGACCTGCTCTTCCTGAGGGCATGGCTGCTCCTGACTGATTGCTCTCTAAGGCAAGGTGATCTGCCTTTCCTCTCTAGGAAGTCAGTAGTTTCTTGAGTACCATGAAAATGAAAAACAATGCTTTGGAAAACCAAAATAGAAGATAAGGTCTAGGGTGCCTCCCATATGTGAAAGGGACAAAAGAAAGTGATAGGAAGGAGGCAGAAGGGTGAATGTGAGAGGTGACGTTCATCTTTTCATTTAGTTGCTTTCCTTTGCCGTTTTTTTCTACAAGGTATTTTAGTAAATAAGTCTTTCTAAGTGGTGTAGATGTGCTTCATTCTGTTATGACATGGCAGTTTATAAATGTTTTCTTTTCCTTGTAGATCTATTTCTTTTCCATATTTCAGTAGTTGTTCAAAATAAAGGAAAGTGAAAAGTCTGAAGACATGTTATAAGGAGAACAATGAATTTAATTTCAATGAAAAGCTGCTTTTGTGTTGTAAGGGGAAGAGCAAAAATGCGTCAGTCTCGTGACTTTGAAATTCCCTGACAAGTTCAGGCATGTTTTTTCAAGATTTTTCAGCTCATTTATAGCCTGACCTAAAACCATCAGAGGTGATGGGAGACTTTGCATTGCCTTTAATGTGCTCTGAGTCAGGATCTTGGGCCCTGAGACCCCAGCTCAGTTGTACCAACATTGTGCAGTGCTTAATTAAATGGAGACACTCAAGTATGCAGTGAACCACCTGCAAGATCCCTGTACAGCAATAAGGCTCTTAATAGCAAAAAGGAATCATGTTTTCAGTACCCAGCTTTCTCAAATGATTTCTTTTACAATTACATGGGAGGTATTTTGTCCCTCAAAGTGCTAGGTTTTGCTTCAGTCCAGCTCTCACACAATATATATATATGTTATTCTCAAGACTTTTATTTTTATCAAGCAGTTGTGTATGTCAAAAAGGGCTTAGGGAAGCAGAGGAAATATCTCATTCAGTCTCTATTCTGATAGGTGTTGTAAAGGTACAAATTTTCCTTTGCTGTCTGAAGTCCTCAAGTCTAGTATGAAAGAAAGTAGTCCCACCAAAATGAGTGAAACTAACTGCAGTGAGTAAATTTAAATATATCCTGCGTTTTTTTCTAACATTAGTTTTTCACAGACCTCACTGTTCCTAAGTATTCAGTCAGGCATTCACTGAAATGGTGTTGTCCTAGAAACTCACAACTAGTAAAGACTGTATGAACCACTCCATCGCTAGGAAAATCTAAATTTAGATCCATGTTTTTGAACTGGCCTTTCTTTATCCACTCAGGCAGCAAAAAGATCCATTAAAAGAAACCTAAGCTGCCACAGAAGCTCCCGATGTGCTGCCCTGGCACGTGCCAGGAACCTGAGGCCTGCCACTCAGTGGGAGTCGTTACGCAGCAGAGCGCAAGCGTGGTCACCTGCCCGGGCAAGGTATTTCTAAGTAGTCCTCCCTGCAAACCCATGACTGGGACCATCTCAAAAACAAAGCTAGAGCTAGGATACAGTAATAGCCACTGAGTCCGTGACATCTTCTTGAAAAACCTCTGTACTGTTCATTGTAACTACAGAGACTAGAAGCATAACCGTCAGAAACAGAATATATTCCCTTTCTGCTGGTTCCTCTTCCCTCCCTACCTGAATAATGTTACTTCTTCATGATAACAAATGCCATTGTTTCTACCAGAAAATGTGCTCGAGTAGCATAAATCATGGTCACTGCTTATACAAGATTGCTTTCCTATTTGCATATTGATAATAATGCTGAGAAATAAGGAGCCATTAAAGCCAACTCTAAATGAAAATGTTTCAGAATTATAACCAACACATTTTTCATTTCTATGCAGTACTTCCTAGAACGTAGTGTCAGTAAATGTGAAATTTCCATGAGCAGCCTTGCTGATAACTTACTGTGATTCTCCCCACACCAGGACCACTGAATCAATGGAGTGAGTTAATTACCTCTTGACTGCAGGCTGCACTTTCGAAAAGGACCTTTGGACTAGTCAACATTTTCCTAATTTTGTTTGTTTTCCAGCAACCGTTTTCCAGTGATTGTCAGTGACAGAGCTTAAGAAGCAAGCACACTTCACTGCTGAGCTTCCTATAGAAGAAAATAAGTATGCGGTCCTTTTGATTTAAGTTCAGTTTGTCAAGGAGAAATGTAAGCTGGAAGCCACCAAATGTTATGCGATAAGAAGATAATGAGACGATTTATAACTGTGAAACACAAGTGGATTGAAACAGCACTTAAAGTACAATTATACTCTTGAGATGTGACTTTGGGAAAAGTCACCATCTGACTGAAGAGTTCTGCTATTTAGACTCATTCAGAGTCCTGTTCTGATTTAGACTGAAGCTTAATGTAATTTTTGTGTCACTATATCTTTTTTTTCCTAGCATATAATTCAAGAAATATACTCCTTGTTTTAACAACACATTTACACTGATAAAATTTGATAGAGTATAGCTAACTAAACAGTGTCAGTTGGAACCCTAATACTTTCCTGTTTTTATAGCTACCTTTGTATACATACATATATGCAAATATATATGTATTGCATAAATAGCATAAATTGACACAAAAGCCCTGATCAAATCTAATAGAAATAACATGGCTATGAGAGAGAGGTATAGCGTTTGTCACAGTATCAGCAGAAATATTGAGTCTCATACCCATTCTGCTCTCAGCTACAGACAGGTCTTTATGCCCTTTTGAAGGCAATTGAGATGAGAGTGAAGGCACTGCAAGCAGTGTGCTCAAGAACGTGCAGACTTCATACGGTGTCAGTCAGCAGAGAAATATCCAGCTCACTGTTGTCCTCCAGCAGAGGAGCTAAGTCATCCACATGTTAAAACTGAGTACATGGTAGTTCCACTGGAATGGGTAGTTACGCTTCTCTGACCAGACATATCCACAAGTATATGATAGAACTGGAACCTGAGTTTCAGCAAAGTAAATTCATGGTATGGGTGAGTGGAGGGGCTGTATGTGTGTGCATTTTTGTGTGGGTAGAGGAGAAGCAAGTGGATAGTCATGGTGAGCACACTTGCTTTGAAAGGCATTTAAAAAAAGATTACTGCAGACTTTCCAATGTATTTGATCCTCATAAAGTGTTCAAACTGACGCTCAACACAAATAACCATTTTGTTATTACACACTTTTCAGTTACATTAAAAATTTTAGAATAAAACTAGTTTGTAGGCTATAGCTCTCTCAGTCAGCAAGGACCACACCGGAATGTTTTCAGTATTCTCTTTTACCTGTCCATGTAAGACACTTTCCAGGTGTTCAGCTTATGAAGGTCAGCAATGCTGCCTCCTGGGCTTGGTTAATCCATGTGAGCTATTTGACTTAGTATCTAATAATATACTAGCTGCCCCTTGTAGCACCACAGGAAAATGTCAAATGTGTCATCTTTGCCCCTACTGCATTTGTGATGCCCTGGGGTGTCTGGGACATCCGTGTGGCAGATGTGACACGGGATCTGCAGGAGGCCTGTGCTCTTCTGGTGCGGCAGGTGGTTGCCAGGCAGGATGCCTGAGGCACTGAAGACTTACATGTGCACAGCTGGATCGAACCTTCTGTGTCTGGATATTTCAATGTTAGGCTGAATCAGAAGGACCAATCTCCAGTTCTCTTAACATCTTCTTCAAAACAGGCTCTCCGTGCTAAGCCGCAAACTGCTTTGGACAGAGTACATTGGCATTGCTGAATTGGTCCAAGCAGATATACCTTAGTATCTCTTTTGAGTTAAAATATCAACTTCCACTAGATCTTTCAAAAAAAAAAAAAAAAAAGCTGATATCCCTGAATGCAAATAAAGCTAGAGAGTAAAATCCTCATCCTGTTGAGTGTGTCAAATGCAGTGATAAAGCTCCCACTAACATGACCAGAGTGAGGTTTTGATCAGTTATCAGAATTTTTGTTATTGCTTAAACCCTATATGCACAGGCCTCAGAATCTCATTTTTAACTAACAACCCAACACAGATGTGTTGGCTCAACCTTCATTTGGATGCAACAGATTCATCTGAGGAGTAGCTAAGGCAAGCAACTAATTGCACATGCCAAGAGGCTGATTTAGACTTTACTTCCCAGAGATTCTCAAATGATTTCAGAATCTTGAAATATAACTAGGAAAATGTTTTGTAAATAGTAGACATCTCTCAACATAACTACTCAGTGCATTCATAATTTGGCATCATTATTTTTAACAATAAAGGCATAAAAATTCAGGTTCACTACAATTTTTATCTTAAAAATTCCAAAATTCTCTAAAGTCAGGAATGGAAAGTGTCTAAGTGAGATTTCTCAAAATTCAAATAAATGAAGAGACATTCAGCTGAGATTATTGAACCCTGCTGCAGAAAAGCTGTTTTATTCTTTTGTGAAGGCAATTTAAGTCTGGCACGTATATTGTGTGAAACATTCTCCAGCTCATCTGTAAGAAGTCTGCAGGAGTCATGTCCTGTCCAAATCCTGGGAAGAGGAATTAGGATGAGAAAATTATCCCTAACACGGCTCTTGAGTTCGTGTTGTTTTTACTCCATTCTTGTTGCATAAAGAAATACAAAGAAGTCTTTTGAGTGGAAAAGCATCAGATGGTTCAAGTATTAAACCTTCGTTATGTACTAGCTAACAGCTTTACTTGTTACATCTTTGCTCCACTATGAAATCGAGAATGGGAGAGCAGGAAGAGCATCTGACTTAGCCGAAGCTGCCTTTTCCACCCTCCAGAGCTGTACTACAGTGAGATGCAAGAGAGCAGTAGGCTTCTTATGCCAACAGCTGGGGCATCCAGAGGTGCAGAGCAAGGTACTCAGCTCTCTACAGAGTGGGGGTGCCCTAGGCACCGACTCCTAGGGCACCCCGCGCTTCTGGTCAAATACCCTTGATGCAGCAGCCTTGCAAACTGCGAATGCTCCCAGCCGTGCTCATCCCTCCCTCCCATCTGTTCCCATGGCTGCCAAACCCTGGATACCACACAGCACAAAGCACTTCCACTGCATTTTGCTGCACCATTAGCACAGCAGGGTACACCTAGAGGGTATGAGTCATCACAAAGGGCATTTTGGCAGCAGCTCTTGAAGTCACAATCCTGCACGCAATGTACTCCTTAGCCAAGTACAGGTGATGCGAGCTGGACGGTCTCTTTTTTCATTCACAGTGGTTCTGGCAAAGGTGTCCATGCATGCCATTAAAGCCCTCTTTGCAAAGCTCCTTCAAGAGGACAATGTGGGGAGCTTTTCCCAACAGCATAGACAGAGGGAAGTTACAGTTACCTGAAGGAAATTGTTACCTGAAGGAAAGTGCTTCAGGCTTTCCAGTTTTGAAATGGCAAGCCGTGGTCATCTATGGCTATCCTGCTCTTCCTTCCCCTTGTCCTCATTCCACCCTAGCTCTTCTTCCTCAGATCTGTTACTTGCATCTCTCTAACATGCCCATATTTCATCCTTACACATTGGCCTTATTAGAAGCAATGTCACCACAAATTGCCTGAACTCTGTACAGCGTAAAGCACTTTAGAGATGTGGTCTTTCGAGAGTAGTCTTGCCTGTCATCTGGACTCAGTCCCAGTCTAATGCAGCAACACATCTATAGGTGATTTGTGCCCAGGTGCTTGAACTGCACTGCGCAGGTATGCCCATAGTCATATTGGATGCAGCATCAATGCTAATACTGGTCCAATGGGATTATAAATTGAGCATGATATATGCTAGCACTTCAGATGAGTATTCCAGCTTGCTAAACTTGCAGTCCCATCTTGGCATGAGGTTACAGCAGCAAAGTCCTAGTAAATAAATCACTAATTGCATATCCAACTGTCCTGCTTCACTTCTTCCCCCTTTCTAAATAAAAGGGAGACAGATGAATTTCCATCCTTCACCAAATGAAAGACTGCCTTGCAGCAAGCAGCATCTTCCTTAACAGTATTTGCGTTAACCATGAGCAGGCTAAAGCCTTCCATTTTTTTTATGAGCTTAGCAAAGCAAACTGTTGCACTGGTGACTCATCCAATTTACAAACAGGTATAGCGCTCACCACCTTTTCCTTGCTTCTTCTGTAGACAGTTCCTACTACTGTTCTTCCAGTTTATATGTAGATTTAACTGTTTGGTAGCCCAGACAAGTGAAACAATCCGTCCTTATTCTGCTGGTAGAATACTTTCCCCTTCCTTTTTCCTTTTCCTTTTGCTTTTCCATTTCCATTTCTGTTTCTGTTTCCTTTTATTTTTCCCCTTTTCCTTTCTTATCTTTCTCTTTTTCTTTCTTTCTTTTTCTTTTTCTCTCTTTTCTCTATATTTTCCTTTTTTTATCACCTTCATAGTGTTCATGCTTGTGACTGTATCAATAGACTGTGTTCAGTCTATTATGTGTGCGTACCATATCATTACATACAATGACAGCAATATAATTATAATGTAACAGAAAACATTTGCTGTGTAGAGAAGCCCTTAACAGAAGTTTGAGTGCTGTGAGTTAACCCACTCATTCTCCTCCACAACCAAGTCTGGGCCTTTTCTTGAGAGAAAAAGTCATTTGTTATCAGTTATGTTCACCCTTTACCAAAGTCAAGCAATTAGCTTCTATTGCTATCTAAATCAGACATTTTACTTAATTCAGGAATATACCAGGATAAACAAAAATATTTCAGCACTGTTTGAATAGTAATGAAGTTGCTTTGTTCATCTCCATTATGGGATAAGAACTGTTTGGATCAGTTTTTATTCCAGTTAAACCCTACCTGTCTTCTAAAAACACATCTGAGCTATGCTGGCGTCTAGAAGTTTGTGCAGGTGTTGCACCATATACATTCCTATTGCCTTAGCCCCACTCTTAGTTGGGTCTGCATATATATTACTGTCACTGGAGGGTTTCAGTTCATCAATAGCAGCAGTCCCAGCCCCTCTGACTCTCTGAGGGAGTTAACAGCTCTTGTTAACAGCTGGCAGACTATTACTGCAGCACTCTATTATCTTATCTAACAGAGGATTTTATGGCTATATTTAGTTTAATTGAGGAATGTCCTAGAAAAGGACTAATGGCAAGTTTCATTATCAATATACCAATTCACATACTGACAAAATTTGTAAAAGAAGGGGGGGTGAGGGGGAGATTGAAATGGAACCAGAAATTACTTCTGACAGTGACATTTTTTGCTAATGTATTTAGCATTTTGTTGATATGTTGCTTGTATCTAGTCGCTGGCTGATACGATCCACGACTAGATCTTTTTCTCCTAGGCATTTTGACACTAATGGTCAAAACCATGCTCACTTCCATTGGATAAGCATTTATTTACGGCAATAATCTCACTGAATTGAAATGAATTTCCCATGGAGGCAACTTGTTTGCAATATATTACAAAATCTGACTTCCAGACAAAAAAAAAATCTTTACTTTGCCCTGTACCTGCAAGAAAAAGCGTTCTCTTCAGGGCAAAAGCTAGCAGAAATCAGGCACGTGGTTTTTACTGGTAGGAAGTCATTTCAGGTTTTTGTTACCAGGTTTCACAATGGTTTGTTTATAGTACCATAAGATAATTCAAGTTGGAAAGGACTTCAGGAGGTCGCCAGCCATCCTCCGGTTTGGGATGACCTCTGAGACCTCAGGGCACATCTTCACAGTGTAAAGGGTCAGGCAGAGACAAATCCAGCCTGTGTGCTGGGAGGTGAATTACCATGCCACCCTGCCCAGGTTCATTTGCCTGGCTGAGAAGGCATATTTCATTAAGGGGGTTATACTGTTTCTGACGGAGAGCTAGCTTAGGCACCTCAGCCCGGTGCTTTTGTGGTGACAAGCAGCCGTGCTCTATCTCATTTTCTAATGCCAGCACCTGTAAAGAGGAACTCGCCAAAGGTGCTGGTGGAGGACTGGCTGAGTCTGCCACGCTGAGAGGTGTTTCTTTCCTGTAACAAACACTGTACTTAACACTATGGGTATAAATATCTTACTGGGCCTATGAAGGGTGGGGAAGGATGGTGCTGGCTGATCGTCACAGGAACCTTCATAGGTCTGGGTACTTATCAGAGTTTCTGTGGATGGACATCTGCAAGCCCCTTAGGCCTTTTTGGTGCTCTGGAATTGTTATTTTCATCTTTTCTCTTTGTTTTCCCTGAGATGAGGCTAAGTTCCCTGCATTTTATAGGCTTCCTGAACGCACGCTGCTTGCCTCTATAATAGACAGGCTTTAGTTCATGAACCCCATATATCTTAGGAAAGCTGCATTAGCTGCAGCAGAGTTTATGCTGCAGGACCAGTTACATCGTCCTCCTGTTGTCAACTCATTTACGTACCTCATGAATACAGTTTCCGCCCCAGCATGTGTTGTACTATTCTCGTTTCATATATGGAGGCAGTTTTTCCCCTGCTGATCTTACTTTGCAGGGAATGGATGAGAGCACAATGAAAACTGTTTGGACACTTAGTGATTTAAGAGCCTGCTGGCTTGAGGCTCATGCTGTGAAAATGTCACATATCCTAATCCTTGATCTCAGGCATCCACAGCATTGCAACAAAGAAAAGGAAGCACCACAGCTTTAAACCTGGCTGAGGTGAACTATGAATTGCCTTCAACAGTCTCTGCTAGTGGAGCTGCAATGCTTCCCTGTTCCAGCAGCCTCAGCCAGCTTAACACTTCAGCCTCTAATGTCATTTCACAGGTAACAACTGCCTTTTCTTCTAGATTGTCTAAACGATTAACATAACCAGTCTAACACAGAGAAGTCTGCTAACTTCTATTTATACTCGGTTCCATTTAGCTTTAAAGGCTGTTGCTTCCACTTAAGAATTTAAGAAGGGCTTCTGTGCCCATAAGCTTTTCTTTTTCTTTTTTGTTTTTTTCTTTTCTCTTTCTTTCTTTTTTTTTTTTTTCACTGCTGTTAGTGCTAGGGTTTTCACTGAGTGGAAACATTTAACATCATGTGAAACCAATGCTTGGCTCTGTGGTATTACATATTGCTTTTCTCCCATACCCTAAGGAAAAACTAAACTGCTATTTAATATGTATTAGCACTATTCTTCCAATGAAAAATCTAGAAAATGGCTCTTTTAACAATAACAATATCTGTCATTATTTACTGAAACAACTGCTCTGTCTTTAACGAAAAGGGCTATCTGAAACGGGAAAAATGTTTCCATTATCAGTGTACCATTGATGTGCCGTGTATTCACCTCCATGTTGAAGTGAGACATCTCTGGTAAGCCATATAGTAAATGTATCTGCTGGCATGTGCACATACAGTGTTTACCAAAATCTAACCATAACCATAAGCTTGGGCATGTGTTCTAATACCATGATAAAATGTTTTCCCTTTGAAATCTTGAAACACAGTAGAGAAGGCAACTGAGAAGCAATTTTTGCTGTGCTTCATTGGTATTTGCAGTCCCCATTTGTCCTTTCTAATATCACTGAAGATATTAATTCAGATTCTTAGAAGTATCCTTGATCAAATTATTTGGTATGGTCACGAAAGCTTTGATTGTAAGGGTGTTCCGAACTTTTCAATGGCTTTTCTTGTGCTTCGTAAGTTAGTACTTTATGGAAAAAAGCCCAGAATTTGTGCAAAAATAGTAATACGCTCTATGAATCTTACACTTTCCACCGGTTGTCAGTAAAACATGTTGCTTCAATATCAGACAAAATTTCGAAGATTTAGCTTACACAAAGGTATACACTGTATATCATCTGCTCACTGAAAGCTTTCTAGGTCCCCAAAAGAAGGAAGAGCTGGGCCTGAATGACATCTCTGTAGAAGCTATTTGGATCAGCTGCCTTTAAAATCTTGATGTGATAATAACCCTGACAGTCAGAGTGCTTATCCAGCTACCTAAATAAGAATGCGAGCCCTACATTCAGGCACAGATAACTCTGTCCCTGGAGTATTCTTTTATGGATTGTCAGCCAGACAATTAAATTAGCCGTGTCTTTGCTTTATGATAGCAGAACAAACCAAGACAAGGGATGGTGAAGATCAGAACGTGGATGTTAATAGTCCAGATTCACTCTTCATGAAGGATAATGGACTTTAGCTGAAGATTCAAGAATTAAATTATTCTGATAGATGCAAGATTTTTTTTTCTTTCCTTCGTTTTGGTGACCACATCCTAGCGGTGCATCACAGGAGTTGGCAGTGAAGTCATTACCTCCCAGAAAGTACCCACAGGATAAGACTTCTAGCAATTATTGCCCAATTCCCTGTTTCACCAAGTGCTCACAAAGTAAGGAGTGTTGTGTGTGAGCAGGTGGTAGGAAATGCAAAGGGTGATCTGTCAGGGAGTTTGGTATGAGTGTGCTGCCTTCATCCCCCTGAATTTTGCAGGGCCACACAGCAGCTTTATAGAAGCTGCAGTATTATGCTAACCTTTGGCAATTGGTGATGATCCTCAAGGGAGCAGGAGCAAGCTGAGCACAAGCAGAGCAAGTATAGCAGTTTATATTTTCATTTTCCAACCTGCCTTATACAGCAGGAGATACTATAGGGAAAACCTCTATATGGGTCTTCTAGGGAATTATATACAGGGGATCTAGGCTGGTGCAACCTGTCTCTGCCGCCTCTAAAAAATAAGTGGGGAACATAGTCTTCCTGTAGCTGTCTACCCCAAATCCTGCTATCAGGAGAGGACATTAATACACACAAAAATGATAAGTCTTAACAGACAGCAGGCTTTTCACATAGCTGTCAGCAACACAACCTACTCTGCGTACATTTCAAACAACAAATGCAAACTATTAGATTAAATAACGCTAAGCAAAGGCAAAGGTGGATAATTTTAAAGTCATGTGAATTGCTCTATAAATGTCTGTTATCCTCAGTGAGGCTTTTATGTCAATATAAAATGCCATACAGTGTAGCAATGTTTGTTTGTTTCATTCTGCAAAGGCCAATTCTTGAGGCAAGACAAATGACAGATGAGCACATCCTTGTAGCCAAATATTTACCAAAAGGAAAATCAATCTTTCTCCCTTTTCTTTTTTTTTTTCTTCTCTTGCCTGCAATAGTTCACTTCAAAGCTAAGCAGAAGCCTGAAGTAATATCCCTTATTTCCTGCACCCCATTTCAGCCAGTGCAATGCCTGATGCAGGAGGTCAGGCTCCTTAACTGCTCTAGGAAGCCCTGGTGATTTATTTGGCCAATAACGTGGTTGATAATAATGACTCCTCAGACATGGGTTTTGTACCATTATCAAAAGGTGAATCTTGGAAACCATCCTGTCCCCAGCCTCCCCTCAGAGGGTGAGTTTTTTCCTCAGAAGGAACACTTCCTATCCCTTTGACATCTCCATCTCCTCTCGCGTAAAGCTAGATCAGATTCCAGATGCCTCCACGCCAAGAGGAGGGCTGGAGACTGCATTTAGCTGGCTGCGTTGAAAAGGGGAAGATGATTCAGGAAGTCTTTTTTTTTTTTTTTTTTAATCTTTTCTTCTAGTGCTGCCCAGTTCCCTAACCCCTTTACAGAAAGCAAAGGGTGATTTGGTTCAGGCTGAGCCCTCTGCTCCATGTGCGGTGGAGGCCCGGCAGGTGGCTGGCTCTGTGGAAGACGTGGGTGGCCGACTGCTAGCGCAATCAGCAGTGTCACCTGGGGCGGAGGAGTCCCAGCCTGAGCAGTGGCCAGGACTAGCCAAGCCAGGAGACTGAAGCCTGCTCAAAGCAAACTCACTTCATTTGACAAGCTGAAGGGGAAATGTGTGAGCCTTTTCGTTGTTGCCGTCCATACAGCACCTGACAAAAAAAGAGCTGAGCCCTCAGGATTAAAGCAGCTGTTATTTTTGACAGTCACTGGACTGGGGGGGGAATAAGCAAACAAAAAACCCTGTAGCTTTCTATAGTTTACATAACTCTTTCGAAGATATGCTTAGTTTCCTTCCTTGTAAAAGGTATCCAGCCCTGTCTCACAGGTTACCCTGTGTCATTTTATTTATGACATCTAAGGAATCTGTCATTCTAAATTTCTTTTGGAAAGAAGGACAAGGGCAGGGATGTGCTTGCCAAATGCAGATTAATTCAAGATATTAACAGTGCATCCAACCCATTTATAATGAAATGGCTTAATATTAATCCCCTCATTAGTAGTATAATTCTCTAAAAATGTATGAGAGAGAAGACAGTTAAGAAGAGCTATGTTCCAGGGTTTGGAAGTGAATCTTATAAGCAGTAATAGCCTTTAAAGCTATTGAAATTTAATTAGAAAGATGCCCACAATGTAAAGCCACCTATAGAACCTGAGCTGAACCTGAGCTGAGTGGAATCCACATCCATTGCCACCTCTTTGGAAAGGTCTGGACACTTCCATTGCTCCTTTGCATAGCAATTTACCCACATTTGAGTATTAATTAACCCTCAACAAGATGCCCCTTCCAGAAATAGGAGGGAAGGGAAGGGAAGGGAAGGGAAGGGAAGGGAAGGGAAGGAGCATCTGGTCCTAGGGAGCCTCTAAATAGTGTGAAGACTCAACTAGAATGGATTTTGCACATGCAGGTCTGGGTATTATCTCTTGTTATCCCACCCAAATCTGCAATGTTTTGAAAGAAAAACTAATGGAAGCTTCTGTCAATGTATACTGAAAAATGTTCACAAATATTTTCCACGACGTAGCTCATTTGGGAGGAAACACATCTCACATAGTAAGGGAAATTCAGTTCAATACCAGATGCTTCTAATCTAAATATGTGAATTAAGACCTTGAAAGCACAAAAACAAGCTGTGTTTTATCTTTTTGTTTTGTTCAGATTATGTAATGCCTTTCTTTTTAGAATTTCAATATGAGGGTAAGTGTCCTGAATTGAATTCTGGGTTTGCCACTTCAAAATTCTTATGTTTCCCATGTTGTGACTTACAGAAAAGCTTCCCTCCCTCTCAGATCTCTGTCACATAATTCCTTTCTTTACCTCCATTCCTGGTCAGAGGGAAACATTTCAGAATTTGAGGCAGACTTTCCCTGCACGCGTGTGGCAGGGTGTGAAGGGACTGCATAAACCATCACTATGTCAGGCAGGGATTGCTGCCTCTCACTGCTAGTGCACATACAGTCTATGGGAAGAAGGAGTAGCAAAGTACGACAGAAAAAGCAGCACCATGGAAGAGATTAGGGCCATGGTGTGAACCATGCCTGACTGAAAACACAGCAGTAGTGTGTATAGATTTACATACCTGCAGATGTTTAAATCCTGCTGTGTGTTTCTTTGTGTTTTTGTTGTTGTTGTTGTTGCTTTTTACAAACAGTTTAATTGCTTTAACAGTGCTCTCTTCCATATTAAAATAACCTTTCTCAAGATCATTGGTAATTGGCCTTATCTGCTTTGGTTCAGTAATTATTTATTACTGCAGTAAGGGAGGAGGCTTGATTTTGTTCGACTTGGTATACCCCACTAAAAGACCTTGTCCTTACCCCAGGAAGTCTACAAAAGCAATCTCTTTCTTACTTTTGCACTAACGTCACTTCACCCCAGCTCTGACAGCATAAGAAAAGTAGGATATTGCTTTATGACTTACAATTATTAAATTAACACCACTTTGCAAATTTCTGTTTGCCAGTGTGTTCATGCTTTTTTTAATCCACTTTAACTGAGAAGTAAAATTAGCGTAAAGGAACTATGCACTCATATTAGCTAGCATACATCAAAGGCTACAGATTATCATGGTACCCTGCTGATGTGCAGTAACTTAAATCCCAGTACTTCAGATGCTCTGGATTATATGACCACGGGCTTACACTCATCTTAGCACAGTTTTTGTGCTGGTGTAACTATTATAGCTAAGGAGGGATTTGTTTATGGTTATACTAATAGAAACCTTAGTATGGATCCATTCACTTGTTGTCAACACCTCTTTCTTTGCTCTATACATAAAAGTAATAATGAAATAGCGATCTATATGTCCATATAGCCATGCTATGGGAAGGAGTCTGCCTTATATATTATACTTTGTAGTGAAAGTAGTTCAATATGTGTATAAAAACAGGAACAAGCTGTTGAAATGGGTGCAGGAGTAATGCTTTTTAAAGCAGAAGTTTGACTATTACAGCAGCAGCAGCCCCACGGCGGGGAGACCCTGGAGGTCTTTGCAATGCAGAGGAGCACGGCTCTGCCTGTTCCCCTGAGCAGGAAGTTGAGGCTGGGATGAGCAGAGCTGGTGCTGAAGGCCACGACATGCTTGTGGCCAAGCTGGGAAAGCAGATCTGGTCTCCCAAGCCCCACTCTGATGCTTTGCACAATTTCTCAGTATAGAGCTTTGTGAAACCCAATTTTTTTACTGCTTTTGTGGGCATGAGGTCTCTGAAAATGGAGACTGGTTGCTATCCAGTTCTGTCTGATGTTTAACCTCACATATATCAGATATGACACATCTGCTTAAGCTCACACATCTCTGTGACACTGACCCAGCAACTTCTGTGGAGATTTTCTTTCTACTAACAGTCTCCCTAAGAGCTGGGGCTTGATTTTCTCTTTTCCATCTCTTTGCTGTGAAGCAAGGTGCTTTGTGTGGCAATTAGTTTTTATGAGGTCTGTAATTGTCTTCAAACTGATGAATCCCACAGAACAACCTTTCACTTTAACAAATCAAGCTGTATAAACCACATCCACGCGTAACATGCACTTTGACTGGGGAGTGCTCACCAACCAGTCCTGAATGGCAAAGCCAACTTTGTCCCTGGTTTTATTCTTTCACCACCTTTGAGAGTTGCCATCCCAGCAGTAAATCCTTTGCAGCTGGTGGTGTCCAGAAACACACTTTGGAGAGGTGTTAGAAAGGGCTGCAAATACTTTTCTCCATAGGTAGCACTACAAACTTTTTTTTGCAATAGAGTTTTGGAAATCTCTGTTCACCTTCTTGAAAGTCTTCAGTCTCTTTGTAAGTTACATTATTAATAATGCATAATTCAATTTTTCTATTACTGGCTTACAAAAAAAAGAAATAAAAATTTAAAGACTGCATTAATGTGTGATGTATGAGATGAAAGCTGATCAGAGGAAATTCATTAACAGTCACAATTCATTTTCTGCTTCTCCCTGGTGCCTCCATTTTGTATCCCTGGTCATAAGTAATACTGGCCAAACTTGAGTATTAATGGCCAAACTTTCTTTGACCGGATTTTGTCACTCTCAACAGTGACAGGTACCATTGTCAGGTGCTGTACACATGAGCAGGGGAAAGGGCAGCTCTGTTTGAACTTCTGCATCCTAAGCACTTATGCTTGGACATAAGTGGGCTTGTACCTGTCCCAGCCCTACTTCATGGGACATCTTGCATTTTCCAAGACATCTCTTGCAGGGATGCTCAGCCTCACCAAACTGCTGGACCACTTAATGCTTTTCACTTTGCCTGTGCTGTTAAATGAATCAGGATTCAATTCCCAGCTGCCAAGACAGCTGCACAGTACAGGCACAGCTCTGTGAAACAGTTTGTATACCATAGTTTGACAGCCCCTGACATAGTGCAAGATAAAGTCAGAGGTGAAAGCTACTTCAGAGACTGTGTTGATTCCTGGGTTTATTTTGCAAGAACCGGGACTGGTAACTATTGAGAGCAATAGAAAAGGTCCTCTTCCACAGGCAGTGCAGCAGGGCTTTCTGTGTGAGGAGTCTGTCAAATTGATAGCCTTGCAGACCAAACCCTCTCATTCACAGGAAAGTGACATCATACACTAGTACAGACAGTAGGAGCTCTTCCCTCTCTTACCAATATGCTGTGGTTCTCAGCCAAAAGGCATCATTTGCAGGGAGAATATTTTGTGTGCATCCTGAATGGAGTCCTGAGTATTTCTGCTGTGTTTCAGAGGCCTAGAAAGAGAAAGTTTGCTATTTCCCTTAGCGTGATACTTAGTTTGATTTTAATGGCATGTGTTTGGGTTACTTTTTTATAATTCAGTGTGATATTGTATAATCCCTGAACATCATCTTTTTATTCCCTTCCACCAAATACACAGAAAAGGTTTTCCAGCTCCTTATCCTATCAGTGCCTGAGAAGGGGTCTTCAATCTTCTGTCTCAGTAAGAGCTAATACTTAATTACATGCCTCCTAATTTGATCAGCAGAGGTGAAGAGGACCCTTTTTATTTAAATCAGCTCTCTGGGACTGCAAGCCATGTTGCAACAAAAGGCTGTACAAGGTGCAGTTGACTGCTGTGGCAATCTTCCAGTGCTGTTGGTGCTGACATACAAAAGTGTTCCTCTGTTCCACCTATCAGTCTGTTGTCTGGAAATAAACTCAGTAAGATATACACATCTTGTTCTTCCTCCAAAAGTGTTTTCTAGAAAAGTTAACTCTCACAAGCACCAACCTTTCCTTTAAAGAAAGAGATGGTAAGCGTTGGTGCCCTGCAGTTGACTGTTGTTGGAAGACACCTGTAACAAATGTGTTGAAGTTTTATCTGGTGTCGCTCAGAAATGGCAGCAGTAAACTTCAGTTCTTTGATACCGAAACAAGCCACCTTATTCACTGAATCACAAAATGGCTGAGGTTGGAAGACACCTCTGGAGATCATCTGGTCCAAGCCCCAAGCTGAAGCCGGGCCACCTGGAGCAGGTTGCCCAGGACCACGTCCAGGCAGCTTTTGAAGATGTCCAAGGATGGAGGCTCCACAACCTCTCTGGGCAACCTGTTCCAGTGCTATGTCACCCTCACAGTATTAAAAAAAAAAAAAAAGTCTTATGTTTAAACAGGATTTCTTGTATTTCAATTTATATCCATTGTCTCTTGTCTGCAGTCCCACTCAGTCAATATTTATATACATTTGTAAGTTCTCCCCTAAGCCTTATCTTCTCCAGGCTAAATGATCCCAAATCTCTCAGCCTGTCCTTGTATGACTGGTGCTCCAGTCCCTTAATCATCTTCATAGCCTTTCACGGGACTCATTCAAGTATGTACATGTCTCTCTTGTACTGGGAACAAACAGCCGGACCCAGCACTCCAGAGACATCTCGCCACTGCTGAACAGAGAAGGATCAGCTCCCTCAGTCTGCTGGCAATGTTCTTCTAATGCAACCCAGGAGGCGATTGGCCTTTTTGCTGCAAGGACACTTCACTGGTTCATTTTCGATTTGGTGTCCATCAGGACCACTAAGTCCTTTTCTGTAGAACTGCTTTCCAGCCAGTCAGCCTGCAGTATATACTGGTGCAGGGGGTTATTCCACCAAAGATGCAGGACTTTGCATTTCCGTTTCCTGAACTTCATGAGATTTCTGCTGGCTCTTTTCTCCAGCCTGTTGAGGTTCTGAACAACAACACAACCTTCTGGTGCATCAGTCACTCCTCACAGTTTTGTACTGTCTTCAAATCTGCCGAGGGTGCACTCTGTCCCATTAACTCAGTCATTAATGAGGAGGTTAAAAAGTACTGGACCCAATATCAAACTCTTTAGTACACCAGTAGTGACTGGCCTCCAGCTCGACTTTGTGCTGCTGATCACAGCCCTTTGAGCCTGGAAGTTCAGCCAGTTTTCAGACCACCTCACTGTCCACTTCTCTAGCCTGTACTTCATCAGTTTGTCTATGAGCTTGTTATATGAGACAGTGCTGAAAACCTTGCTAAAGTCAAAATAAGCCACATGCCCAGCTCTCAGCTCATTCACCAAGCCAGTCATCTCATTTTAGAAGGCTGTCAGGTTCATCAGGCATGATTTCCCCTTCACAAACCCATGCCGGCTAATCCCAATCATCTTCTTGTCCTGTCCTAGTCAATAAACGACTTCCAGGAGGATTTGTTCCATCACCTTCCCAAGGACTGAGCTGAAGCTGTCCGGCATGTAGTTCCCTAGATCTTCCTTCACTTCCACAGCTGTCATTGAAAGACCGCTCACAGTGCTGGTGGTGACAGCTAGCATGGAGCTTGCTTATTGATTGACGAGCCAAAGAACATTGCAGCACCTTTCCCTCCTCTCCAGGGATCAGCTGGTGCCATGTGCACCCTCAGTCACAAGTCTGCGGGGACCAGGCCTCTGTGGATCTCTCTCCCCATATCCCCAGAACAGTGGCACCCCAGCTTTTCCTAACAGAAACCTTCCAGTCTGTGCTGAAGGAGTATCCCATTTTACAGCACAGGGCTTATGGCAGTACAGCTTAGCAGTTTTGATCATACAAAATGCAATGCTGTGCTCCAGGTAGTTCCACAAATAACAGAATGCAGTAGAAGGCAATGTTTGTTCTTTGAAGGATGGAATATAGCAGACTCCCTGCTAATAGAAGTTTTCAGTAAATGGGACAAGATCCTTTAAGATTACAATGGTTGCTAATACAATGTTCTCTGTTACTTGGAAATGTAGTCAGATCTCAAGTGTAAAGCAGTGTTCATTGGGCTATGAGGGACTGAGGAGTAGCTCATGGATACATAGCTCTTCTATTGAATTCAGGCAAATTACGAGCCTAGATTTTATTTAGAAGTTGAGAAAATTTATAAATTCAGTGCAAAACACAGCTGAACCTACAAAACTTTGCATGATTTCTAGTGAAGCCATGCAATTACACAGAGCTAACCTTGATCTCTTTCCCAAGCCATAATGTGGATTAATGCTCATAAAATTCAGCCCAGTTTTGCTGAAAGTTTTATGAACTTCATTCAACCTGGAAACTAACTCAATTTTCAGACAGATAACATAATACCTAGATAGACAGTGTGTGGGTGGGAAGATGGATATGTGGCAATGACACAGGTTTTCTTACTGCTTGAATTATATTTTAGAAAACAAGAACATTAATAACAGCTGAAAAACTAACTTCAGAATCAATTTTGTTCAACGTAGCTTGGGTCGAGTATCTGCAGCTCAAAGCTTGTGGGAATTTCTGTCTCTGATACCACTGCCTGGAAACAAAAAGTGAATATTCAAACTGCATCTAGAGAGGGAACCGCTTCCTGGCACTCCCACGTACCCACTCTTCTTCAAAAACTGAAATAACTGAAACTCCCACAAGACAGATTATATGCTTTGGGTCAATTTATTTCTGATTGATGATAAAATCCTACTGTCAAAGATGGTGAAGAAAGCCAAAGATGTTTACCAAGCAAATAAAAAGTGTAGAAATAAGGAACTGAAGGTTGTGGGAGTCCCATCAGCCTGTTGCTGGCAGGGGGAAGTGCAGGCAGGCAGAGTATTTCCAGTTTATACCTTCTCTCTCATAGATCACCTGTCAAATTGTTCTTTCCTGATGTTTAATGATTAGATCAATCCTAGTTTAGGGCTCTATATTTTCCTTCTCTCTCCACCTCTTCGTGATGATAAAGAGAGCAAAGGTGCCACTATTCTTGCCAAACTCCAGCATAAAATAATTTCTGTTCTCTGGCAGGTTCAGATTATTATGTCCGTGCCCTGCATGGCTGGGTGGCCTGGATGGGTGCTGTTGCTGTTGTGAGCAGAGAGCTGCGTGAGTCCTAGATGGCTGGCACATATACGGCATGCCTGTAGTGGTCACTGTGCCTAACAGCTGACACATCTGGGCAGAGCTCCCCGTGTAAAGGACCGGGACTGTGCATGTTCAGCGACTCATTAAAGGTAGACTCACTCTGTAAATGTGCACTCTTCATAGGGCATTTTCCCTTGCTGTGTATTTTCTTTGGTTGGTGCATCATAAATCAAAAATCAGTTAATGTGTGTAAATCATGTAAAATCCTTTGTGCAATGAAATAATTTTCAAAATTATATTCGTTGTCATTAGGGCAGTTTTTCACCATGAAATCATTTTTCGAACTTGACTCCATAGATAAAAGAAGCAGTTGCAGTAACAAGGCACCATTCTTGTCTCAACTGCTGATTAGAAAGTTGAAAGGTAAGAGCTCCGTGATGTTTTAAATGACTGAATTGCAGAAAAGACTGTAGTTATTTTTGACTGTTATAAAATAAGCTAGTTGTTTTTTTGAGGTGTATTATCAAATTCTTTCCCCAGTTCATATATGAAGGATATTTAAACCTCTGCATCCTGAATGAAAGAGAATTGTAGCTTCCCTTACTCAGTGAAAGAATAGAAGTTGTCCTTCAGAGAATTTTTTAAAACTACAAAAAAATGTGAATTTACTTCCAAGTTTTCCTTCACTGCAGTATTATGCAAAATGTTGGCTTTCAGAATTCTTAAGGAACCACACTGTCAGTGCAGAAGAAACTATTTTTTCTTCCTTACAAAAGATCTGCCACCATTTTTTGGCCTATTTTAACAAGTTGTTTTGTCATGGTAGGGGAAAAAGTAGAAGTTCATAAATAATTCGGTTGTATGTGTTTACACGAAAGCTTCACAGAAATGAATCAGAACTTAGGATGTACCCACACGTTGCCAGCATTGCTTCCGCCTCCACCTTTCAGGGCAAAATAAATGTGTGGGTCAAGCACTGCGAGCGCTCGGTAGAAACAACACAAATCTGACCGCTGCAGCCAGCGCTGCTGGACAGGGAGCATTGCAGCTGCGTGCTTGCCAACAGGGCTCTGCTGTGACCTGCCTTTCCTCACCACCCGGGGAAGTTAGAAGCTTCTTCGAGCTTTATTCCCTCTTTTGGGGCCCTCCTTGTAGCAGAAGAGCGGAGAGAGCAAGTGGGGCCAGAGCTTCCTGCAGAGCTGAGGAGGATGGGAAGAGTTGTCCGGGCGTGGACTTGGACATGGGTTGTCTTCCCTAAGCAGCGAGAGAGGGGATGCAGAGGAGGGCACTGCAGTTATGGCCCAGCTCTGGAGCAACCTGGTACCGTCCCTAGGAAGAGAACGTGGCCTCGGCATTGTCTTTGTTCGTTCCTAGTGTCTTGGGGCACCTGAACTCAAACTAAGGCAACGCTAAGCGTAGTTTCAAACAAAGAACAAAAGTAGTATGTAGTCTGCCAAACAATATGGTTTCATGGATGGGTCCAGAGCTTATGGCTGGTCTTTTCGCACTTGAAAGCCAGGTCAGATTCAAGCACGAATGTAAAAGGAAACAGCCAATTTTGAAGCAATGCCCTACATGGATGCTCCTGTTCTGTAACAAGCGTGTACATTCTGATATTGATTAATCCTTTTCAAAAGCAGATTATGTTTGCATGGAAAGAAGGAGGGCATTCAGAAAAGGAGCTCGTCAAGGAACAGCTATTGCACGAGGGCTTATTTCACAGCGGCTGTTCAGCTCAAGTCCCGGTATTAGCGATCTCTCTCCTGGAGGACTGTTTGCTCTGCCTTCTCCCGTTCGGAACGAAGCGGTGGTGTATCCCCAGCACACACAAGAGTTAATTGCCAAAGTCAGCCCTGAGAAGTTGCTAAGCAACATTGCTGGGCCCTGGCATCACGCTCAGCCACTTCTGCTGCCACATGATGCCCCCGGACCGGCACCCTCCGAAAAATTATCTCACGTCCTCGGATCCTGTAGTTTAATTAAGCTCACCTAACGTAAATAATTATTTTGTAATTTAGCTCCGGTTACTCAATGATTATTCTGAGTGTAAAGATCGTCTGTACAATAAAACCCAACCATTCAGTTAACATCCATTCATTTTAGTTGTTTAAATCCATAATTCCTACTTGAGATGAGGTGATTGGTTTTTATGATTTTAAAGTGTTAGTTGTAGTAAATGAGCAGAAGTATTGATGTCAGGTACATTCTGAAACAGGATAAACATCCATCCAGTAACTGTAGTAACTATGCTTTACAGAACTGAGCCCAGGATTTTCTGATAAATTACCATTTATTTTTTAGACTGGCATCCTAAGCAAGAACAAGGCTATCCGGCAACTTGCAGCCTTTGGGCAAATCCAAAAGTACTGAAATCATTACTCTGTCACCCCAACCTGATGACAGATCAAGAATTCTAGGCTAGGTCACCTGATGTTGATGGAGACACACACGAGTGTGGGCACCTGTGGATCTTGCCCTCTGTATAGAAGGTTGAAGTCCCAAATACCCTAGAGACAGTAGCAAAACTACTGAGCAGTAGTTAATTTGTTCTATCTGTTCTCAGAACAAATCATTCTGGGAGTGTCAGGTAATAAAAACTGCATTTTAGTGGGTTAGTGTCCTGCAGTAATTATGAGGTCTGACTGAAGACAATGGCATCTAGCAGGCTTGCTTTCTTTGTGGATTCTCTGGCGTGAAGTGAAGCAGAATTCACATGGCAGCTTCTCCCCCTTTCCAAGGTGCTTGTACTGTCTTGCTCTTTTTACCTGTCCAGCCTTACAAAATTTGTAGGAACTGAATGAGTGGTCAAGTTTGGCTGAACTTGGACCGTTCATAAGATACTAGTGGAGACAGAGACAAGCACACAAAAACTATGAGTAGATAAGTTTCTTTTCCATAGGTAACTCACCTAAAATCTGAGGAACCACAAAGAATCCGTTCTCAAAAAGGTTCCCTGCCTATCAAATGTACGTGGATTTCAGCCTGAGGGAGGTACCAGGAATGAACAGGATTGTATCCAAATTTTAATCCCTCATTAAAATGGTTTGCTACTCAGTTTTTTCTAAGTACTCTGCATTTGATAATCCTCATGCTATATGATGAGACAAGTCCAGCTATAACACCCTGTTAACTCGGCAAGTTTAGCAGTATCAAACATTTTAAAACAGTGATTTTTCAACTCTTTTTGAATTTTTAGAAGCTCAAACATTTCTGGGGCAGTGCAGGCATCTGCAGAGTGAATTTATGTTTACTGACAATATAAATGCTTTTCTTCATTGCCTTTTCTGGATTTTTAGAAGTAGTTTATGTCTATATTATATTATATGTCTATATTAAGTCTATAGCAGTTTGCAGGCCACAGGTAGAAATGGCTACTCTAAACTCACTCTTTTGTTATTCCATTATATTGTGTATTTATTCAGTCACATCTGGAAACTATTCTCCGCTAAATGTTGAATTCTACAATATTTAAGTAGAGTTTGTCTTTCCATTTTCAAGCAAATTTGTGTTCCCTGGGGTCTGAATCAAGTTAAGGATGTGTGCTTCTGTGGGAAGTGGAACTACACCTCTAGAATCAGACCAAAAAGAAGAAAGATAACAGCAAAATATTGCCAGAATCAATCACATTTTAATGCTGATTAAAACAGAGTATTATATTGGCTGGCATCGTGTACAGTGACAAGGTACTAGACTGCTGTGGAAGTGATTCTGGTCTTGCTCAAGTTAATGGGAGTTTTGCCACTGACTTCAGTGGAGCTAGGATTTATGTTGTCTGGATGTTTGTTTTTATATTTGCACCACTAGACACTGCAGAAGATTTTCAGAAATCCAACGTGCTCCGCTGTCGTTGGTACTGCTGGTTTTCCTCTCTGAGTGCTTTTTAAAGTTCAGTATAACAATCGGCAGTGCACTAGCCTTTATTTCATTTCTTAACTGTACTCCATGTGTCCTGTCACTGCTCACATACTAATTACAGACTTCTTCTCTTCTGAGTAGACAGTAAGTATATTGCTCTTCTTGTGTTTGGATGTAGGGTCTGGAGTAGCCCTAAGGTCATCTAAGATCCACGAAGGAGCAGCAATGGTGCCATGCCTTGGCTGGTCTGTGTCCTCCTGTTAGAGCACCAGCCTCTTTGGTGCAGAAGTGGTTAGCCTGAGGGACCAGTGATGACATGAGAAGCCTTTTCCAGAAATATGCTGGAAGGGAGCTCACAAGAACATCTCATTAAAATTCCACTATTGTAAGTAGAAATTTCTTTGCCTCAGAGATCAGTCCCTTTCCACGTATCATTTAATCATGACTATGAAAGATGACTTCTCTCTGAGGCTCATAAAAACGTTTTGCCTTCTGATATACACTATATTGTGTAAAATGTTAGGAGATGTGACATATAAAAATTCCCAGAGAAAGGAACCTAACTGAATATTTTCCAATAGCATTTACATTCCTGATTCCCTAAGTAAAGTTCCCCATCCCTCATTTCTAATGTCACAAATTGATCCCTAAAGAACACCATCAAAACAAAGAATATCTTTCACCCATAAAATTGTTGCAGATCGGTGGTGTTTTCTTCATTGGTTAGGGCAGGAAGATAAAAAATTTCTGTTATTAAAGCTAATAAATTAGGAAATCACTATTACTACAGTCCTGCTCTCTCCAAATAAATGAATCCTATGTGTACTAATTAACCACTGATGGCATGCTGAGCATTAAACTAAACGCAAAGTTACAGAGTGAAATCCTGGATCACTGGAAGTGTTAAAACCTCCACTGACCACAGCAGGATAAAATATTGGGATTTCATTAGGATTTCCATTCAGGGATTTTGCGTCTTAGAGGCTAGCAGGCACGGCTGAGAAATGCATACTTGAAGTTAAGTTCCCAAGTGCACATTTAGGCTCTGAAATAAACGGCCTCATTTTCAAAAGGAATTGAACACTTACTGGCTCCTGCTGATGAGACCATTCCAATGAATAGTCACTGTAGCTCATTCTAACATACACGGACAAGTATATTTAGTCCAAGTAAGCATTATTCACTTTTTCTTTTTGTATCTGTCAAAGACATTGCAAAAAAATTTTGAGTGAAAAAGTAACCAAAAACCAAAAAAAAACAGCTTACCAAAAATGATACTGTAGAAATCACCTTTTCTCTTTGATATTTTCTTCCCCATGTGTTCAGATATGAAATAAAATAAGAATTAGCAACTCAGCTGCAGAATTACAAGCAGATGAGAATCAGCGATCTGCTCCCTGCTGCATGGCCTAGATCCTCCACTGGGAATGCGACAAAAAAATTCATTCCGGAGCATACTGATGAGAAAAGGTAATTGGTATTATATCGAACTCTCTCGTTTTTTTTCTTTCTGTGCACAGTAGGAAAGCATTCAGGTGACCAGAACTGGTGGGTTTTAAGTTTCCTTCACAGGCTAAGATGATCTGTGCTTCTGGAATATTGAATCTGACTTTTCCATAGGTATGAACTAAAAGTTATTGTGGGAATGGGAGGATATTGTACGTATGTAGAAGAAATAAGTAAAGATAAAAAAAGGATTAATGGAAGACATTAAATCCTGTTAAAAGTAGGATCAGTTTACAATACAATGGTTGTCAGTCAATAAAGGAAACTTTCAAGTAATCCTCTTTGTTGATCCTTGGTACTTTTGTACAAATAGAATCGTAGAATCATTAAGGTTGGAAAAGACCTTTAAGATCATCATGTCCAACCATCAAATAGAGAAGCTCAGATCTGTCCCTTAAAATTGAACTCAGATTGATTTGAATGTCCTGTTCTTTGAAAAGCAGCTGTCATCTACCTATGTGTTTACTTTGTAAGAGCTAAGTGGCTTAACTGAAGTCTTGTTTTAAGTCTATTGAAATTGAACCATTGCAGTCATGTGTAGATGCACTTAAATCAATTTATAGCTGCCATATAAAATTCCATCCTTTGAATTAAGCTAAATCAACATAAGCCATTTGTAAATCAATTTAACTGTGTCCACATGTGGATTTGCTTCATACTTAATGAAACTGCTTTAAAGAAACAATCCTAGTGAAACCACTGCCACTTTCTTTTGCAGGCAAAGCCTATATTATGTTGATTTATTTGGAACTAGAACTCTTCTGGCATACATACTGAATAGCCAGCATAACTCTACAGCTGCACTGTTGAACATCAACCTGAATTCTTGGTCTTGTTTTGGATTTGGCTAATAAATTTCCTTGCATGAAACCATGTTTCTCCCTCAGTGAGATTTAACCCATGCATTTGTCTTCCCAAATGGGTTGGGATTTTTTGGGCAGTAAGTAGATTAATTTAATCAAAATGGGATTATTCACCCTATGTTTTTGTCCTGCCAGCAGTAACCTAGGCTCCTCACATCAACAGTTACGCTCTTAACTTAATAGTCTAGCTTTCCAGTTCGATTTAGGAACACACAAACAAGGAAATTTTTTAATTCAATCAGAAAAAATGGCCATGTATTGTCTAGCCAGGATGTTCTGGTAGGGTCTCTGTTGTATCTAGGATATTTATGCTTCCATGAATTTATGGCTTCAGATGGCAGCAGTCTTTATGTTGGTCCTGATTAAATAACAACATTAGTTCTAAGATTGTAGCTCCAACTATTTGTACTTTTGGAAATTGTGTAAAGATTAATTCATCCCCATGGCATATGTTTATCCTTTACTGAACTGAGTTTTGTTTTCCTATCCAGAAGTCATAATATGTTTTTCTATATATATATATGTAATTCATTTTGGTGAATACCTTCAAAAGGCAGCAAGAAAGGAAAATCTCAGACATGCATATCCAATTCCTAATGTCTTCTCTGAAAATTGCAAATTTACATCTATGAGAGATGCGTATAAAAGAAAAAACTGTGGGCACCTATGATTTGGTCTAGGTGGTTTTGTTTGTTTGTTTGTTTGTTTGTTTTGTTGTTTGTTTTTTTCTTCCAGCTATGCCAGTTATTCTAATAAAAGCTATTACCACTCCCTACAGACTTTACCTGGCTGGTACCTGTAGACGATCACAGCTACAGTAAAACTGCTGCTACCATTATGCTCATTGGTGTCACACCTCCTGCATACCAGCCAGTCAGAAACTCAGTAGGAGCATGGGGACACTAAGCTAAAGAAAAATTTGTGGCGATGTGGCCTTTCACAGCCATTTGATCTGGAATGCTTTATACATCTAATAGCAGTTAATGTTGTACATACTCACTAGTTGTATCATTACTGTACTCCAGGGCAGTACTTTCTTATTTCACAGTGCCAGATCCTAATGGATATTTTCTGTAGTATATAATGTATTATTTGTCTGTGGCGGTCTCTTCTTTGTTGTCTCCACCTGTAGTTTTCTGTGAGTACTCTAAAGGGAACTTCAGTAATAACAGAGACCTGGAAAGGAGAAAAACTGTGACAGATGCAGAGCACAAGCCAGACCCTTAACTCATGCTGGAGATACACCGAATGTAAATCTGTCTGCCAGCTGGTGCCCTCTCAGGGCTGTCATTCCCAGTGTAGTGTGAGCATAACATTCTCAGTATAACACTAACGCGAGCATCCCAATGCCTTGAGATTTTAAGGGGGGAAAGCTGGAAGACTGTCTTGGATTTGCTGTGAGTACTTTCTTAAAACCTGCTTTGGTGAAGATAACTTCAGTAAAAACATCCAAATGAAAATACTGAAGGAATGTGACCAACAGAATAACCAAAGATATGTAGCTACAGACTCAGAATGTTTCATTACCGAAGATGGAAGTTTTCAAACTTCTTGCCTTGCACTACTCAAGCTAAGATAGCCACTGATAGTAGTAGCAGTAGATGGTTAACCTTGGTTTAGGCCAGTTCCAGAGGACTCTGTCAGCAGATATCACAAAAACTTGTTGGCATAAGTAAATTAATGAGATTCAGACCACTATAGTCTCTGCAGACAAAACTGTCCTTATTTTGAGCTGTTCCTGCCCCATCTTTACCTACTTGACTCTGATGTCAACCCAGCTTTCTCCATCCGTGGTTCCTTGTCCTATGTCTGCATTTTGGGCCTTCCAGTTCAGTCTCTCAGATCAAAATATCACACTCTCCTGCCTTCATCTCCTGCTATCCATGTTTCTAGTCCCAGATCGTCCTCCTTCCCCCTGACAGGATACAGTTACCTTTCCTTGTCCCAGGCTACTGCCTAGCTCCTGCTGCTGCTTCATTCTTCAGTCTTATGACTTCTGGAGCCTTTAAAATGGTTTAATTCTCAAACTACTGGTTTATAAGACAATGGTAAGTGGTCTAGGAAATCATTTCATTTTCAGATACAGTATGTTTTTTGTTCAGATGGTGACCCACAAGGAATTCAGATGGTTGAGAAGCTTTACTGGGCAGAAAAGTAAGGAACTGCTGCTCCAGAGTACATTTCCACAGTTAATTTAACAATAAACTTTTTCTTGCTGCATGTGTGACTTAAAATATGTAGAAAGATTTTTTTTTTCAGTGTCAGATTTATAGTAGCCAATCTTATAATCCTTTGGGTTGGCAAAATCTTCTATGAATTCTTTAACTGTGCACTTTGGCCTGACTTCATCTTTCGTCCAAACCATCAACTCTATTTCTGTTCCTAAAACCATCTATTTTTACACAAGGACTTTGTGTGTTATACTCAGTGCCATGCTGGCCATTGCACTCTCTCAATCTTCCCTTCATTCACTCGCACAGCTTCCAGAGCATTGTGTCTTCCCCAAATCTTCTGTTTCCCATGACCTTGTTTGCAAGCTCCAGCACTATTGTCTTTAGACTCAAGTCTCGACCTGGCACTAATTCCACTGCTTGCCAGCACATACATCTTCTCCTCACCTTTTTCTTTTGCCTTTTAAACTATTCTTTCTCATGCTACTCTCAGATATAACTCCCTCCTTGGGTTCAGCAACCTTCTCCTGCAGATTCAGAGCCGTGCTTGCCTCTCTGCTCTAGCACCAGCTTCTGCCTTGCTGCTTGTTTATGCTGCTGCTCCCTGTTCACCATCACATGCAGCAGAAGCAAAGTACCTCCTGTTGACTGCAGTGTAAAAGCAGACACTAATTCTTTAAAGTGACAAACAAGGTTTATCACATTCTCTTTGGAGAACTTGTATTCTGGCCTGTTTGGGAAGCCTTTTTACTGAATTTTTCTACAAAGTCAGAAAAACAAATAAGAAGTACCATATTTTGTATGTGTTCCCAAATGCTGCATGCTTCCCAGTATCTCAGATAGAACTATGCAATTAGGCAACTTAAAAACTTGTCAAAGCTGCAGACAATGCAAGACCAGACAATACAGCATAGACATAACACATTAGACTGAGTGTTAGTTATAAAATAAGAGGCGACATGCATAATAGGGGAAGGAGTGAATCAAGGGCGGGGGGGGAAATGGAGGACTGAAATTCCTTCAGCAGTCTCACTGGTTCTTAAACAATTGTTATCTAGCTGCATGCTCCAAGTGTTTTTGAACTTGTCTCATTGCTCTCTAGGGTGGCAGGCTCTTCTTCTCTCTGTGGATGTTCCTTCAGAACAGCCAAGTACCCTTTTTCTATTCTGGGCGCAGGCTTATTTCCTGGTTTTCTGTAAACTCATGCACTTGATGCAGGCATGATATCTGCAGCCATCAAAAACCGAAGTCTCATGGCCTGATTTCATACATTTTGGCAAGTAAACATACTGAATGTGATTCTCAGCAGAAGTTTGGCTACTGAAGATGGCTTTAATTCTTGGGTCTCTCTCTCTTCCCTCAGCTACCTGGCTGCAGGACAGTCCCAAGCAACACTTACCAGTGCCTTATTTTCTTTATTACAGCACTCTCAGCCATTAGAGAAAAAGGCCTTTGCCCAGCTCAAACTCTGTAGTGTCTGAGAAAGCTCATATTTATATTTTTTTGTATGAAGCTGTCTGCAAGCCGTTAAAAAACCGTTTTACCATTATAATGTACACTCTGCCAATGGGACCCTTTTAAGGAGTGACCTGCTTTCATAAAGAGCTTCAGGCTAGTGGAGTTATTCATTAGCAAAGTGTATAGGAGAGAGGTTGTAGGGTACTCTGGGACCTGTGACAGTCCAGGAGTACCTGCTCTAGCTTCTTAATTTTAATTATCTACATAGTAGTAAAGGCAGTAATTCAGAACACTGTTCCACATTGGGAAAGGGAGAACATATTTGCCACTTTACCTATAATAATATATTTGATTTCTTCAAATGATGGACAGAGTGCTAACCAGAATCACACAGGAGACCTCTACAACTGCTATCAATTTCTATTTAATAAGTGAGGAGGGTATATACAGTGAGGCAACAGAAGATACAGAGATATTTCTGTAGAATATTCATTTTTGTGCTTAAAATCTTCCTGCAGTAGCTCAGGGAGAGATGGCACTCCCTGTTCACCTCACTGGGGGAACTCAAGGTTTAAATAAGTCTTCTCTAGCTAGTTAGAATTTCTTGGCAGTTTATTACCTTGGTCCTTAATTGCTTTCATTTCCCTGTGGAGATTCCTTGGAGAGAGATTCTCCATTACATGGCTGCTGGGAGATTTCCAACAATTCACATTTTTCCCAATTAATTTTAGACTCAAATATTGATTCATTTTTGGAATGAGCTGATTATAGGACTGAATTTCTGGTCTGGAGAGTCAGATATATGTACCACGGGATATTATCAGTATATACTATTAATTTATGCCCTGTTGGATGAGTCTGTAATGACTGCTGTCTAGATGAACTCACCAAGTTTTTGTTTCAGAAGCAAATCGAAAGGAATAACATGATGATGACTTAATGCCTCTGAAGATAATGAAAGAGTCAGAGACTCTTTAGCTCATTGTGTGAGAAGCTGGTGAGAATACAAGATCTGAATGCTGGAACTAAACACAGGCTCAAATTCAAAAGTTTGTAGATGGTGGATAAACCTCCTTTTTTCCATGTAAGCCTAAAATATCGCATTGAGATCACTGGATTTCATGCTATGGTACAAATAAGATGTCAATGGCTGTCAGAGTTTTTAACAAATTCAACTTGATTTGGATGCAAAAAAAGAGCCCAGAAGCATTTTCAGGCACATTGCTAGAATCTCATTCTGTCTGTATTAGTTTTTAACAAGTCTTCTGACAGCACTGTTGAAAAGAGATATCAACTCGAAGTTAAAATGTAGCATGGCATCCCTGTTTTATTCAGGCATGCACAATACTAGGACTTTCCTCAAGGTCACTCTCCAAAAAGAACTCTTTAAACTATCCAAGTACCTTTTAATGAGAGAAGTATAAGGCATGGTGTGTGGGTTCCTGTGACAATGACCTCCAGGCTTTCCCCACTTTCAAATTCTTAATGTACTGCCCTCTCATGCGATGACGGAAGCTTCTCTGCTGGACTGCCATAGCTCCTGGCAATTTTTGAATAAGTCAGCCCACTGCACTGGTGTGCTTACACCCAATGAGCCCTCATATTCTGAGAATTGAAATGATTCTTACATTTTATCATAATGATGTTAATAATTTACCATTTCTTATTATAGAGGGCTGCTATTCTACACAAAAGGGCTGTTTAATCAGCTAAGAAATGCCTGCGTTTTCAAGTAATTCCCAGAAATAATGCATGTCCATAAAGGAGAAATTCAGCCTGATATGAGTGTACTTTTTGGAATTCATATTGCTATTAGCCAGTGATTGCTACATATCTGGAAACAGTCTATGGCGTCAGTTAAATTGAAGTAATTTGTTCTTTTTTTTTTTTTTTTTTCCTCAAAGTATCTTAAGAATTCTTCATAATAGTAATTTAAGTTTTCAACTGGGTGTATCTGGTTGTGTATGTGTTACATGTTGAGGGGGGGTTGTTTCTTTAGTTTTCACTAGCAAGTTTATTTTCCTCCATAAAATTTTTGGATTTTGTATCTATTCCCCACGTGTCTATTCCTTGGATCTGTTACCAGTCAGAACATTACAGACGCTCAATCAGAGAAAACAGTTGTAGCAACCCAGAAGTCGGCTAGAAAATTAACAAGCTCTTGCAAAGCAGAAAGAAATCTGCAAAAGCACAGGACCCAGATAATAGCAAAAGTATGAATAATCTCCGTCTGTCGGATATATGAACTTCCAGATATTACTTACCTATATATTTTTGAAATATAATTCCAGCACCACTGTACTTTTGGCTGGCTTACAATTTTGGGGGCTAGTTGTGCCCATAAAGTCAATCAAAATACCAAAGCAACCATAGCAGCCATTTGTGTAATTTAATATTGAAAAAAAAGAGCTGGAAAGGCATCATAATCCCTGAGGCTGGCTTCATACATACAGACCAGCAGTGATTCATTAGATCCATTTTCACCTTGGTGTCAGGGCCCTGGGGACATCGCCAAGCTCTGCAATGTCTTCTCCCATCCTAGGGGTTTGGTTTGGCTGATGTGATGTAGACACGTGACATCGCGTCAGGCTGCTGGGAAAGCAGCTAGCTTAGGAGAAAGAGCTGTGAGAAACCTTGCCAGCAACCTCTCCTTCTGTCTTGGGATCCACATTTCTCTCAAGCCTCAGCCTTGGTCCTTGTTTGAGCTGTACTGCAGGCATGCTCTACCTGGCCGTGCACCTCACTGATCCTGACTGTCTTCATGACTTTACCTCTTGGCTTGGTACCTCAGAATTGCCCCATCACTGTGGACATATCTGGAAATCATAGGAATCTTGGCTGACCCTGGTCAACATCACCAGACCGTCTGCTCCCCTTGCACTGCTAATCATGAATCTGACCCCCTGTTGGTGAGGACACTGCCCCAGCCTGTCTTGCAGTTGCCCTCAGCTCCTTGCAGCCTGCCCTTGCTGCTCCTTGACGTTTGTTAATATCCCTTCATTCATCTGCTAAATATCAAATTGTGAAGCAAAAGCACCACTTGGCATCTCAAACAAGCTTACTAACCTATGTTTTGAGATGGAGGCTGGGGTGGGATATAGTGAGAAGATGTAACATCTTGGTCAGGAGTTTTTCCAGTATTTAATACCTTCTCAGATCACGCTGTACTTCTCATATGGCGGGATAGCAAGCATTTTGTAGGGACATAGAAAATGGAAACTTAGAAAATGTGGTGGTTTTTAATTGATGTCAGAATAATCCTACCTATTATTGCTTTATCAATATATTTGCCTAACGCAGCACAGAAGTACTTGCCACAGCAACTTTTTGAACTGAGACTTTTGACACTGTGGGAGCTCTATCTCCTCACAAAGGGACTTTACATGCAAAGATTACTTCCTTTCCTGTATTAAAGGCAGATAGAAATGACCAAAGAAAAGTTAAGTCTGTTGCCACAAATTGTAAACTTTTGTATTAAGGTACCTATTAGTACATTTCATACACCACGTTCTTATACTCAGGGTCTGAGCATTTTTGAGGAGCTCTGACTAGAAGATAGGGACAGAAAATTTCAGATACTAGGTGAGGGGGGTGAGAAAACTAGGTGAGGGGAAGGGACTGGACCTGTGGAAGAGAGGGGACTGGTAGGAGCAAAGGGGGAACATTTGAGGGGACGAAAAGTCAAAGCTAACAAAAGAAAAGCAGAGGAAAACCTCTAGGTGGATAGAAGTCACTGTATTCCATAGCTCAGCAACCTATATTACCTTCATTTTCTTTCAGCTGCCCCATCAGTGCATCATTCAGGTTATCCACACGTCACATTGTGCCATTTTGCAAGAGCAGCTTTCATCTGTGCTTCCAACACATGGAGTCACAAGCTTCTGTGGACTCTGAGAAGACAGAAAGGATGGCACAGAAGGGGATTCTGTGGGCACGCTTCTCAAAAGTGAAGTCAGTGCTTCCTGCAGGGAAACTATCTCTCTGGTGTACTTCAGTGCTGAGATAACATTGTACTATCTGCAAACAAATTGTCTGTATTGATCTGTCCAGCTAGGTGTGTCTGCCAACATGTCATTAACTCCCTGCTACTGCTTAGAGGAGCCAAAGACACCTCATGTAGCTGATAACACAATTAAATGTGTTCTTCTTGCACATATTTCATTCCCCTAGGAACCCTGTGAAATTAGATACTCCTTTTACTCCCTTCCTGAACCATTTCAGATTCTACCATTTAGTAAACTTGCTATACCTATTCCAAGAGTTAATAAAGTACATGCTTGGAGCTGAAAAGGTTACCAGATGTGTTATTCACAGCTACTGGTTATATTTTTGTACACAAGTAGGACAGACAACTGTAAAAACTAGAAAGAATTTCCTGTGAACAAAAAATAGTACAAATATTTAAACTTCCTTCTGTTTTCTGAAAAGGAATCTTGAACTAAAGCTGGGCTGAAAAGTTCATGAGAAAACATGGTCTCCCCTGCTTAGCATATTCCTGTGAAAAGTCTCATCTCTCTTCTTCCTTGTCTTTTGCCTAAATCTTCAAAAGTAATTATCTTAATACACTGTGTTCCCTAACACAGTTTCTTTTTTTATCACAGGTTAGCTGCATTCTTTTTTTTATTATTATTTTTTTAGGAGAATTTGAAAAATTTACCAATCAGTTCCTGAGGTTTAGCATTCAATGTTGGTTTCAAAGCCTGTAACCTATGAAAATTAAATTTATTTTTATCCATCTGGCTGAAAACTTCTTCAAGGAGCAGGGAGCATATTTTCTGTCCTGTCAGGAACTCCTACAATTGCGGAATAACCTCCTTTGAAGTTCTACCATTTGGATTTGACATATCTCTGAATGTTTCCCTTCAGCTGGCTTCAAAGATCTTGTACTTCATGCATCACCAGTATCCTCCCTTTGACTATACTCTTCCATAATATTAGTGTTTACAAGACCTTTATCTTGTGTTTTAGCCAATTCCTCCAGCTGGGCAGTTGTGTGAGCCTTGCAAGAGAGGAAAAGGAGGCACTGTTCCTCATGTCTTTCAGTCACTTGTCGGCTTGCAACAAATAGTTACCTACTCACCTTTCAGAGGTTTTGAAGGAGGGAATGACCATCAAGAATCTCTGGTGCTGAGCGGAAGAGGATGCGGTACAGAAAACACCACGAAATCAAAAGGAACAAAGGGAAGTCTTTAAACAACATGCAGTTAAGCAGTGGAATTTCTTGCCCCAGGAAATTATGGGTGACAACAGTTTACACAGCTTGAAAAGGACATTTGACAGGTTAATATAAGAGAAATACAATCAAAGATTATTAAATACAGTGGATGCCCCTGAGCCACAGACTGTTAGAAACTGGAAGAATATTGCTGGAAAATGTCATGCTGTGTTTGTTCCAATACTTACACTCCCCGTTAGACAGGTATTTCTGGCTCTTGCTGGAGACAGGGTACTGTCAGAGATGGACCTTTGGTGTGACCCAGAACAGGTCTTATTACATTTCTGAGCAAGTAACCTACTTAACTGGGGTGGGGGGAGGTATTTTTGGCTTGGGTTCTTTTCTGGGATGGCATGTCAGAGGCCAAAATGGGACATTGAGAATGAGGGACAGAAGTTCTTCTGTAAGGTGTTTTTTTTCTTTCTTATCAAAACTTCAAATACCAAATGCGTTTGGGTTCTTTAAACTCAGCATATTTTCCCATTTCATCTTGCCTTTTTTCCCTATCTAATCTAAACTTACCTAGCTACCTAGAGAGTCCTGGATTCCTTTAACCTAACTTCAAGTTCCAAGCTAAAGAATCTATATTTGGATCAAGGTCACCGTAGGGTCCCTCTGCAGTCAATGAAGAATGCTAGGCAGCTCTAGTGGGTGATTCATATCATAGGTGGGCTGCATCTCCCTCAGGAAGCATGAATTAACTATTTAAAAAGCCTAACGGTCTTGTTTCTAATTTAAGCACATCAGCTAAGTGACTAACTTGTCAAGGCCTCAAGTTAGCTAGGAACAGAACTTACTGTCCTTGTACCTGCATTCCAGATATTTATTATGTGCACGTGTAGTGAAAAGTCATTGGCTTTTTCAAATTTCTAATCCACAGAAACCATGGCACAAGTGTTGTGACGTGAATGTAAAATCAAAATGCACAATAAACAAAAATGAAAGACAGCTGCTTGGAATCCTCCATTTCCAGATAGTTGACAGCTTTCATACACAGATAACGAACATTATCAGGATAAAACAGAGCAAGTTTAATATTAATAAGCAGGATAGAGCATACATAAGACCATGTAAAATCAACATTTTTCCACTCTGCAGCCAGCAACACAGGTCCTGCTATAATATGCAGCTAATTGTTCTTCATTTTCCAAGTACAATAAGAAGGACCCATAAGGATTTTATTTGCCATACTATTGTTATATCTGTTTCTATTGGAATTCCTTTCTAATTTAGTAATTGAGCTAATTTTGTACACAATAAAATGTCATGATAACTTAATTTTGTATTTTCCTAGGAAAGAAGAAGCAGTGCATAAATGAGGTTTCCTGTAAGCAATCTACTGGAATGTGATTCTTAAAAATGAGCACTTAACAATTCTTACTTGTAATAATACACACAGAGACACACAGTTACCACAGCCTTCCTTTGGAAGCATGTAAGAATGTACAGTATTGCTTTTATCATGAGCAGCAGAACTCTAGAAATGACTATTTTTTTTCTGAAGAATTTTATTAGATGAGTAAGAGCAGTTTTGAGGTCTCAGTTTTGGTAATATCCACACAGAGTACGAGGGTTAAATGCTGTTTCTCAAGATTTTACCAAGTCAGTTTTCATTTTATGAAGGGATGATTCATAAATACTGTGTGTATTGTTTTCATAGGTGGTTTATCAAAAAGTGGTTTTTTTTTTTTCAGTGATGCTTTCCAGTTTCTTTTGTCTGAAATGCCCAAGTATTCTCTTTTTGCAGATGAGAAGACTCTTGTTCAAGTATCCTCAGATTTATCCACAGAGGCTCATTTCTGTTTCTTTGCTGATACTGACCATTTCTCTTGAAATTGTCACAAAGCACCAGCTGGCACAGGTCTTCATATAAATACTAGTGGTCGTGCTCTAATATTTATCTGGGAAGACCATGTTAGAGTCCACTCCAGTCCCTCCAAAATAAACTTTTCCAACATGTAGTAAAGGCTTTTCATCCCAGAAGTAATCTCAGTCATGCAATGGGGTACAGCCTCAGTTTAACAGTGGACGGCAACACAAGACCAGTAGATCTCAACCTTGACTGTTCGTTGCATAACTTAATATACATCAATACAGTAGTATAAAAGGACACCTGAACTAGATACCTGTCTCTGTGCTACAAGCAATGTAGTTTCCTTAGCTTGGTACTTCACTCAGGCACTTTACTGGTTCTTTGGAGACAGCTGAGGCATGTCTACATGGTGTGTGGTACAACCGTAACCTGTCAACAGAAAAATCCTCTCCCAGTAAGCCAAAAAAAACAGGAACAGCTCTGATTGCCCCAGAGCTACTTCTGGACCTTCCTTCCTGGCAGTCAGAAATCGTGCAATGAGCATAAAGCTGGGACAGAAAGAGTGAACAGCCTTATTATTCATTAAATCACAAAGGGAGCTTAGGGAGCAAGAAATGTTGGGCCAACTGTGAGTATGGCCAGGATATTCACATACCGTCAAGACAGGATGGTGATACCCTGAAAAATAGTTGGAAATAACTGGAACTGTGATGTCTCTCTCATGCTAAAGACAGCAGTTCTGTCATTTTCCAGCTTTTCCACTGTTTCTCAGCAAATTGGTGTTCTCCAAAGGTTTTCTATTCCAGCTCCAACTGAGCCTTACCCAGTTTTAGTTGGAAGGCCTGACAACAGCTCAGCCATGGCACAGGAATAATGCCAACTGCTCTTAGCATGATGTGGAATTGTGTGTGAACACTGAAAGAAACACATGTTCTTACATAGCTCCCAGAAGGAAGACTCACCAGCAAAGACTAAAACAAGAAAAATGGAGCCTGCAAAAGACCTCAGGATGTTGTTTGGTTTATTACACTCTCCCAAGAAGAAATCAACTCTATCCACATAATTCAAAACAAATGGTAGTACAACTTGTTCTGAAAAAATTCCAGTGATGGTTTCAAGCATACAACCTGCCTTCCTACATTCAGGAAACTTTCTTTGAAATCTCTTACCATTGCTAATACATATTCAAAGTCAGTGATTTTTGCAAGGTGGTGAATCAAGCACCAATAAGCTGCTGGCTCTTCTAGCATCTTCCTTAAAAAACCTTTTCTGTAAAGTCAGACCAATGTGCACTCAGATCGCTGGCCTGAAAACTGCAATTTTATTGTTAAGTAATTTTTATGTTTTAAAATGATGAAAATCAAGAATTTTAACAGAAGCTGAAGAGGTTGTTAAAAACTCTTTCAGTCCCTGGCTGTTCTGGCTCCTATTTCACCCACTTTCTTCTCTTTAGAAACTTAACTGCTCTGTTGCAATCACACAGAGAAACTTCCCATGTGAAAGTAACCATTCTTTGATAGACTGTTGGGAAGTGAAGGGTTTTTCCTGTCTGTTTGCTTAAGATGATGCTGGCTTTTCAATACTCCATAAGAAACTTTCCACAGAGCATGTAAGAAAATTGGAAACAAAGTTGATCTGTGGTGTCAAATATTAATGATTGTTAAAGGGATGAGTCTCCTGCTTCTTCCTGGAAAAAGACCCTTGCTCTACTGAGTCTCTTGCTGCAGGTCTTGTTTTGCCACTAAGGTACAATTGTTGCATAAGGAAGTTTTCGCATTAAGAGTGAGATCCTAACATAACATAACAATATCTGCTTTCTTGAAACAGCTTTTCAACATGAGTGAAACTCTTGATGTGTGATTCTCTGTGATATGGTTCAGCTCATTATCATTATATGATAATAACAAATAAAGGCAGTAAAAGTTAGTTTGCTCAAGAAAGAGCTAAACATATTCTAACTTATATTTATTTATACACAATCCATGCTACCTGCAACAATTTCAGAATTTCATCTTTTTGGAGTCTTTGGATTCAGAATCTAAAAAGCATTATCTTACCAGATTATTTCCTTCTTAATTAAAATGAAAGGTAAGAATTTACCTAGATCTTCTTTCCTTCATTTGAATCTTTTTTTTCTTAGGATCTTATTTTTTCTTTTCTCGTAAATAGCTACATTACTTTTAGCAAATAAACATTCTTAAAGATAACTATACCTATTTCATTTGCATGCCAGTTAGAAGAAAAATAGCTATCTTCCCTCCCCTTCATATTTCCTGGTAATTTCTCTTTTTTAAAAATCATCTTTTCTCCCTTTGTGTCTTTTTTTTCCTGGAAATATTATTGCAAATCAAGACTCAAAGTCTCCCAAAGAACAAAACATTCCAGCTAGGAGAGAAGAAGAACTTTCTGTTATGATAAATGTCTTCCAAAGATACCTCTTTTTATGAGAATATGACACTGAACCTTTCATCAGCATATTAAAACTCAGATCCTCATATGCCTCTCGGCCTGTCATTATTTATAAAAACAGTGAAGTCTCACATATGTCATGACTATACACTCCCAATTTCATTTGCAATCATAAGCACCTCGGGTACTGGAAGTACCAGCAGTGCTTAAACTATAAGCTCCATGAGAAAAGTGCTATTTTATTTGGTCTGTGATTGTACAGTGCCTACCACAGCCTGATCTGAATCAATGGCTTAGACTCAAAGACAATATACCAATACACATAACGAATAATAATGAGAAAACCACTCAGTTCACGTGGGACTGAAGACTCTCGCCCTACTTTGCACCTTATCTGAGCAGTTACTATCACGCTTGTAGAGATAGAGGTGATCCTTGGCCTAGCAGCTGCACCACTTTTGGAGCTCAGCAAAAAATGAACTAAAAAGTGTGGTTTGTCTTTTCTTTCCAGGAAGGATTGTCTTCTAGTAAGGCACCACCGTAGGCCTCAAGATATGTTGGTTCAGTTTCTGATCTCTTCTACAGATTTCTTGCAAAATGAGAAAAATCATTCTCTCTTTTATCTCAGCACTAAACTAAAAATTTATATTATGGAGCTTTCTTCTTCTACTCTGATCTTTTTTAAGCACTTGTATTATGAATGCTCTAAACAGGGAGATCACCTTTGTTTGCTGAGAGTCTAACCCAATGGGAGTCCAATATCAGTGGGGATGTTAGGCTGTACTGTAATAAAAATTACAAAAATGTTAGTGATCATTCATCAGTCAATTGCATAATTCAAGGTTAGATATATACGCAGTGCTTTACAAATGGATCAAATTGAGACATATTTCTAAGCAAGGAATGATCTTAGAAAATTATGACATACACTGTCTAGAGTGGAGTGACTCAGACTCATAAATTTTACTAATGATTTATTTACCAAAAATGCATTTGTTCAATAGTCACAATTCCTCACTGATTTGGCTGATAACTTAAAAATGGAAAAAATATTGGAAGTATAAAAATGCTGCAATTCAATGTTTTCAAACAAGATGTTTCCATTTTTGCCTTCAAAAGTAGTTTAAAGTTGCCAACATTAAAAAAAAAAAAGATTAAAAATGAAGGGTAACACTTCTGTTCTGGTCAGCCAAAATATTTAGTAACTCTAAATGATTTCTTTTACAATCTGTTACTGGAAAAAAAAAAATTGGGTTTAGCCCAGTGAAAATGTAAGGTAGCAGACACTCAGCTGGTCTGGCTTAAAACAGGCAATTAGCAATGAAGTTGGCATATGTTGTTGGTTGGACTATCTAGCTGGCTGCATATTCTTGGATTTTTTATAAGCTAAACTATTAAGAAACTGCCTCTACAGATTTCCAGAACTTTATTGCCATGAATATAAGAGCAAATGTCAAGCACAGGATCAACTTTCTCAAATAAACAACAGTGTGTCTCAAAATGCATAAGGAGCTGTACTATTGTCCACATTTACAATTCATCTTTTTTTTTTTTTTTTTTGGTTTTCTTACGATTTNTTTGGTATTCATCAGATTTGATAGGATATGGTTAGTATCAAGAATGAATTGGATTCTCACGTAATGTCATGGTCCCTATAAAAGATAAGCTGTTAATAACATAAGATCGCAGGTTGTTTTAGTATTCCACTCTAGAATACTAATATTTCTCTTTCTGACTCACTAATTATGTTTGACAGTGCCTAGTATATCAAGTAGTACTGCCATTCAATCAGAATTGAAAGGCATGGTTCACTTTGACCGAATAACAAGCTCCTCCTATTGTCAAAACATGGCCCCATACATTTTAATGGGCTTTTATTGATCTTAATAGCAGAAGACATTACTGAATGCAAGTCAGCAGAAATTACAGAAATGTTACCTAAACTCCATGACAGCATGGCTAGAGAGATCATTCTCCCAGTACACCTTTTTAATGTCTTATTTCCTGGGCGAGCACAAAGGCTACATTGGCTGTGTCTTAATGTCCTCCTCTGTGCTCTGACAATGGCATAAGCAAAAACACCAGGGATGCTCTCAGCATAAATCACACAGTTTCTGCCAGAGTTTGAGGTAATGTGCACATGCACCTTACAGAAATGAAAGTGACTGAAGTAAATCGGATTATATTGTCTCTGTAAGTGAAAGGAAGGTTCGATTCATTCAGACAAGCATTACCAACCTAGCCTAAATTCTTCTGTCTTCTCACTAACTGGTCATACACGGAAGAATGAAAATGGAAAGTTGTTTCAAATACCGCGTGTTCACCTTGTGGCCTCAACAAAAACTGCCTGTCTGCCTTCTCTCCTCATTGACTGACACTGAGGTTTATGTTTGTCCACCAATGCAGAACGTTTGTTCTTTCAGACTGTAGTAAGCTGACATTTTGGAAAAGCAATTGTTTTCTTGTGAAGAGAACGTCATAGCAATTTTTTTTGCCATAGATAAAGTTAGCTAAAAGCTTGAATTTATAGTGAACAAAGTGTACGTTCTTCAGGGGATGAAAGACCCAACACCAGCCATGATTGTTTCTTGAATTCAATCCCTGTTTTCATTGTGATCCCAACTGAAGCTACCACAGGAGCTAGAAGAACGAAATCAGGAACTAGATTTACCTGTACATGAATTATATGATGTAAGTCACTTCCAGAGGTAAACCATCAGAATCTCTGAATTATGAGTATGACTTACAAAAAAAAAAAAAAGATTTTGTATAGCCTGCAGGTCTCCCTGCTGATTCTACATTAGTAATTATATCGTTCCAATCTCAAATAGTGTTTCAGTTGATACTGCTCTGAAACAGCTTTGTAAGTATACCTACTATTAAAAAGAAAGAAATGAACCTTAAAAATGCATTTCTTAATAAACAATAGAAGCTTCCTTCTGTCTGGAAGTGTTGAAAATGTAGTCTGGAGACTATCTTGAGGGGAAAATAGGGACATCATTTAGAGGGGACAGAGAGGGGAAAACTGCCATTAATGACACAATATAGTACAGCAACCCCCAAATTAAAATATTGATCATCATTTAGACTGCAAATAACACTGAAAATATTGATTTCAGTTTATGAATGCAGTAAGACAGTAGGAGAATAGGGCATCCTGCTGGTAAAATAACACTTGCCAGGCAACTGAAGACACTTGGAATTTTCTTTGGCTTCATGAGCTATGCACTGTCATGCCATTTTGCCTAAGAATGACCAGAGTTTATAAGTCGCAAGGTGGCAATATGCTACATGCATTGACTTTGTTGAAAGCAGTATATTCTGATCACTCGAATCTCTAGCTCTTATTTTGTGTATTACTGCAAACAATTTCAAAGGACATTCAACATAACTTGTTATTTTAATTTTCTGCTGTATTACACTGCAGTACCATGCTATTTAATATATAGGGCAGCCTACCATACAATGTGAAATGTTGTACACTTTGACAGACAGTACGCATGAGCTGGGTTGACAGCAACACGGATATTGCCTGTAGAGCATAAGCCTGATGTTCTCACTCCCGGTAACCACTGTGGGATAGCTGTGAACGGGTGGAAGCCTCCTTTCCACCACTGCAAATGACCTATGCAAAGCATTGGTGACCTGGTATCTGAGGACCAGCATTTCATATCTTCCTCCATTTCAGCTGAGGTCAGTGGGAAAAGCTGGAGCCCAGAATTTCTGAAAATCAGACTCTTCTAGACCTATATCCTGCACCCATTCAAACCAGTGTCAGTGTTCTCATGGATTTCAGTGGAAAGAGCATATTCTGTTGGATTTGAAGCAGAAAGGCCTTTCTCAAAGACACCAGCTGAAAACAATGGATCTATGCTGAGTTATATCACTTGGAGACATGGCTCTAGGCACTTTAAGACAAAAAAAACTAGATTCTTGACCTCTTCCCTTTTAGGTGATTGTTTACAACTGATCGAGCTTGAAGTGCCTAAATTGACAACATTCTACCAACTTACTTAAGAAAATAAAGATGGACTCT
Source organism: Chauna torquata (assembly GCA_013399475.1). NCBI lineage: Eukaryota > Metazoa > Chordata > Aves > Anseriformes > Anhimidae > Chauna > Chauna torquata. The sequence goes on from VXAL01018914.1 coordinate 458,222, forward strand.
CTTGTTTGCCAATGGAATAGACAGAATATATAGGAATGGAGAGAAATCAAGTGGCCTTCTTCTGATCTTATTTATGTTTATGAATGTCATGAGTCATTGAAACCAGAAAGACAAACTGGACATGTCACAGGCAATGCCACCATAAGCACTGATCTTATGAAAGTAGGAAAGGTCCTGAGTTTATACCAGCTGTATGTATCTACAACTGACTTCCATGAAAGATAAGCCAGACCCTACAGACAGACACAAATTGCTAATGTACTGCTGTATTACCTTAAGAACTGTTTCTGCTACCAAAGTCTAGTAAGTATTATCAGGTTCCCCGAAGAAATAATATCCACCAAGCAGCAAATATAAGTTGTTTTGAAATGCTGGTTGTAATGCTAAGCAGAAAGCTAAGACTGTTAGATCTTATTTCTATAGCATAATGTTTCATTATGATCAGGGGACCATATTTTCCTTTTTTTCTTTTTGCACCTGCACAACCACACCGAATTCTGCAACTTGCTGAGGGGAGTGAAAATCCAATGGGGCCTTTGGTGCTTTTCAGAAAAAGTTAACAGTGTCCTCGCTAATGGGAAAATACTTCAGATTCTCCCTGGAAGAAGCTTGAGAAGAAGTGTTTGTCCCATGGGGGATTTACCAGTTTTGCTTTTATCAATGGCCTGTGCAAATTTGTTCTGCTGCATGTCAGGGAGGTTTTTTTAAATCCTCTTGTACTGTTTCCAGGAGGGCAGTTAGCATACCGGAGGAAATATTTTGCATTCAGGGGTTCAGAGCTTTGGATGACACCATCATGGTGTTTGTGGACATGTGCTGACACGCTTTATATTTATGGTTCTTCTCCTTTTTCCTTTTGGAGTACAACAGACCACAGCAAGCAAGATCCTCATTTTGAGTAAAGCAAACTGGAAGAGGGGGAAGCAGCTGGAAAAATAGAAGAGGATGCAATTTAGGATCTTATTCTTGAATTCGTTTAATCATTTAAACTGCATGAGTGTCAGACAAGGTGGTACTGAGTGTCTATTCAAGGATACTTTGTGCATTGAAGTTTTTGCACAATACTCAGATGGTTCTTTCAAAAACTGTGAATAGTTTTCTGATAAAGTACATGCTTCTTCCTTCTTCCTCACTCAGAGACACAGAGCTAGTTAAAAGCTGCCTGGTAGAAGACAGCTAGAATAAACTCTTATAGTAACTGAAAATAATAGGAAGATATAGATGCATATATACACAAAATTCCAAAGGAGATTACTATCTTTAATAAATATTTCTTACAGTATTTGCAATTCAAATGTTATATTGATATGTGGGTGCTAGAGAGACCTAAAATGAAAATGACTGGAAAGTAACTATTTTTATTGCAAACAGAAGGAAATGTACAAGGTAATCAAACAGCATACACAATGAAAAGTAAATTAGATTTCTGAAACTCTTCCTGATTTTAGTCACTCCCATGTGGCATTTGCAATACAAGCAAGCGAACTTGTTTATTTTATATATAGCAGACCAAATCCTTACATCCTCCCCATTCCCTTCATGCCACTCTAACACCACAGGTGACATTAAGTTGATGCCTTCCCAGCTAGCTTGCAAAGTGACATCATCACCCTTCAGCTGTGTCTAGTGTATAGAGTGAGCTAGAGGAAAGAGGAGAGTTGGTCATGGACAGAACATATTTTATTACTTTGCACTGGGCAAGGGGCAAAATCAGGCACAGCCAGCTGCATGTGAAAGAGCATCATCTCCAGGCTGCTCTGAATGTCAAGGGGGAGCTGAAATGATGTAGATGAAGAGAGTAGAGATCTAGTCCACCTGACATGTTAACACATAGTTCCTTTCCATTACAGAATACAAGATACTCTCACATTTTAATCAGAATACCTGATTACTTGTGAGATATAGGTTAGGAATATTGTTGGAAAGCAGGACTTTTTACCTCATAGTGATACATAAGCAAACTGATCACCCCAGACAGACTGCCTGGGAGCCACTTTAACTAATGGCTAGCATTTCTAAGTATTCTTCAGCTTTTTTGTTTTCTAAGTATTTTTGACTTTGTAACATCAAGAAAACTCGGCAGTGACTCATGTAATCTGAGTTCCCCTCCTGCCTCTCCCATCATTTCCCTGGGTGATCCTGAACAAGTTACTTCATTAATTTTAATTGGATGCTGTCATGAGAAAAGGCTTGTCAGGCTGGGCTGCAAGTCTGCAGTCATTCAAGCCTGGTTCAGGCAAATGCCTATTAATTCTAGTGGGACTTTTCTCTGTGTCAAGACTGCAAGATTTGCCACAACTGCATGTGCTTAAAAGGCTGCAACAGTTGGATGTTGATTTTGGTCCCATGAAGATTTATTAGAATCTGCTATTAATACTTATCTTCTTGTGTGCCGCTCGAACACATTCAAAAAGGCCCTTCCTCACTCCTTACTGGCTGATCCCAATCACAGCAGGCATTGTCAGCTGAGTCTGTATTTCTTCTAGCAGCTCTGCCTAATCCACCCAGAATCTGGGCAAGTCTTGGCAATGAAGGAAAAAGCACAAAATAATGTGTGACTTTCTTCCTACTGCTGTGCAGCAAAAGTGAACAGGTAGACACTGTTTCCCAGAAAATCTTATGTTCTTGTCCCCATCTCAAACTGAATAGCCCAAGAGAAGAATGCCAAGCTGGCTTCAATTGCAGGAGAGATTTAGCCAACTCTCTCCTTCAGCAGAGAAGACCAGAGATAGTTTAAATAATTTTTACAAGATTCTTAAGCATATTGCAAAAAAATGGAATGTGGAAGTATTACATTAGACTGTGAGACTGCTTGATTTACATAGCTTTGTAGAGGAAATATTGTTATTATAACTAAAGCAGTAGCAGTCACTGTTTAAACCATATCCTTTTAGATGCACAAAAGAGTACAATAGGAATATATGAAAATTTAGAAATAAATATTGAAATTGTGTAAAATAAAGACAAAAACAAGATATTATTATATTCTACCTGGACTCTCTGCAATTCCTCTCGCACTCAGTTCTGGTCCTCAGTAGACTGGGACAAGCACTTGATATGTGGGAGGGATGAGGGGGATGTATTTGTGAACATTTGCCTTCACAACTGAGAAATAGCTCTGAAAATATTTGTGACTTCTTTTTATTTACTTATCTGTACATTTTCCTTTGCAAATGTTTTTGTCTCAAGAGAGCGTCAGGAATTTCAATGGACATGACCAGTCATGTCAGTAGCATTCCCTGGCTACCTTGAAAAGGCTTTAGTACGAGAGTCAACACAACAGGATTCAGAAACCCTGACATGTAAATGCCACTATGCATTTGGGTAAGAAACAACCGTGGTCACTTTCACCATGGTTAGCACTAAAGAATTCCAGCCCTCTAATTCTGCACACACTTCCTCCAGGAGCCCTTAGGCCCCTATAGTGAGCTGATTTTACTTTCAGCCCTTACAGTACCCTGTGTTTCTCTTGAGTCACTTCTCTTGTGCTTTCTTTGATTCTCCGTATATTTCTACGTTTCTTCCCTTTTCGTCTGTAACGCCTCATGCGCTTCTCTTTTGACACTCCAGAACACTTTGTCTTTCCAACCTCTGTTCTCTAGCCCTGAAGCCTGACATTTCTCTCTTTCCCCCAAGCCTCTCCCCTACCACATACTACCCCAAAGTCCAGGGTGCTCTCCTTGTTCATGCACAGTGAGCAGGCAGCTCAGTGCAATGGATGTTACTCGGTGGGTTAGGCAGCCTGAGTATGACTGAACACCAACTGATACGCTTTCTGGCAAAATATAGAGTTTATTCTATGAGAATGAAAAATATTTTAGCCAAGAAAAAATCAAAATCTCCCCAATAAAGTGGAGTGCAAAACACTCCTCTATTTTTATGACAATAATGGAAGAATGAGCTTAATATTATGACATCATGTGGCTAGTAGTTACTACTTCCAGACACTGATTTTGTTTAATATATTTCTTCCTGAAAAAATTCCTTCAGTCATTACCCACAGAACAGCATAGCTATGCAGCCATCATTTAGCAAAGGACAGCAAAACCACAACAGCTTATTAGGCTTGTGTTGAACAGAAAAGCACCTTAATTTTTTAAAGTCTCACTCATAATCCCTTCCTGCAAGAGTAGACACAGAGCAGCATTTATCTAGCTCAGACAGACGTGGCTGAGTTTCAACCTACACTTCCAGAAAGAGCAAGAATTTCTAATATACTTGGGTCATCTCTGCTTGCTTTTGCCCTGTGTTTGACTTCCAGTCCATCAATCAGAACAATTTCTTCTGCTTTCCGTCAGTTATGTGCGGTGTCTTAATGTTGGTGTCACACAGAAAAAATCATCATTTTCCTCAAGATAGACACAGTGCCCCAAGAATGCATGGTTAAGGGTCTGAAATGCCAAGTAACCTATTTCAGCTTCTATTCACTGACAAAAAGGTTTCTGGTATGAGTAAGCAAGAAGGGAAGGAGCGGCATGAAGTAAGCAAATTTGTATTGAAGTTGCACTTCAAAGTGAAGATAACGTTTTTCTAATATATGTGGCCCAGATCCTCAAGGATATGTAGAAGTTTTACTCTGTTGCCTAAATAATTTTAAGGATATGGGCAGAGATGACTTAGAAAGACACCTAAAAGTCTGTCCTCCAACTGGTCGGTGTGTTCATTTTTGCAGAGGTTTGCAAAGGAGAAAATACTGAAGAGAGTATAATAGCGCATAACAGAAAAATGAAAACAATGTACGAGCTCCTGAGAATTTCAAGGAAATACCTGGGCACTTGTGAACGTACTGGTGCAGTTCGGTTTACTGGCTCTTCACATGTATTTCTGTGAACGGTTGCAGGAAGTTCAGTGTAGAAGGGAAGATTCAGCAGGACGGTGAGGGAGAAGCAGGCCATCACAGGGAAGGTAATCATCCCAGTTTCCATTTCAGGCAGGAGAGAAATTGTTCTGTGAAGTTAAAGGAACCTCTGCATCCTTTCTAGTCCATCCAACATATCCTAAACAGGAGTATGGAATACCATTCTGGATGTAATTGCTTATTAGTCCACAGGGGATTTAGATTACAAGCCACTCCCATTAATATTAAAGACGTATTTATTGTATGCAAATGCTAGCCCAAGGCTGACAACCTAAAACCTGTGAATGTGGAATATTGTGCAAGAGAAATCTATTTACATGATGGTTTTATAATTTTTTTTTCTGTGTATTTGCTCTGCACTGATAGATTCCATGGAAATTGAATGTAAAGGAGAACATAAGCAACTCTGCAAAGTGTGCTTCAGTCTCTGGGTTCAACTGACCCCTTAAAAGCCCCTTGACCCAGCTTTTGCAGTTGATTACCTTATAATAGAAAAATCCCTTTGTTGGCATAGCTCTATGTTATACTACATGTATCTCATTCAAAGGGAATATTTCCAGTGATATGCTAAGACATAAACAATGTAAATCTTTATTATAGTAGAAAGAGCAGGGAGATTCAACATTTTGGCCTCTTCTGCTGAGTAGTATGTTTTGACACTTCCAATGTTTTAGGTTCTCTCTGTAATAACAGGGATTAATATGATGTGCCTATGAAGAGATTACGTGAATGAATTACACAGGAGATTAGGGGGAAATCTCATTTTGTGCACCCATCAAAATAAAACCTTTTCTGACTGAAAGAAAAGCAGCCGTCCTTTTCTCCCTCATTGGACCAGATCATTAAATGCACTATAGCTGTGGCAGAACTGAAGGAGACCGGTGAACCCAAAATCAACCTATATTCCCAGCAAAAATCCTATACAGTCTATCCTGCAAAGGTCACTTATTTCAGCTAAGAAATCAGGACATGCAGTCAGTGCCACATGCCTGCAGTCTCTCTCACTTGTGCCACGCATCTCTACTGCCCTCCAAACCCCATAAAGCGAGTGCACAGGCAGGGGGTTAGCAGCAGGAGGGCTCCTGCTGGCTTACAGTAAGCAAATTACAGCAATGCCAATTCCTTCTCCTTCGGAGAATCTTAAAATACTTTACAAACAATATGTCCCCCAGCACATCTGGGAGACCAGGTATTTTTATGTTTATGTTACGGATAGCTAGACTAAAATGTTATACACTTGTCAAGGGTACCCAGAGAATCAGGGAGAAAAAAAATGATTCCAAAGATTGTGCTGTAACCACAAGAAAACCTACCTGATCTGCTATCCTCCCTGCTTTGGCTTAGTATTACCCAGTAAAGTATACTCATCACACATCTGTGTGGCTCTTCCACGTCAAGGATTTCAGACTCCTTTAAAAATTGTAAAAGATACCGCTCAGCAGTAACAATCCCACCCCTTAAGTGTAACTTTATTAGGAATGAAATGTAGCCCCTGCTTAACAATCCAGCTCTGTAGGATCCCTGACAGGAAGCGAACACTGACAAAACGAAACTTGTGGAAAAACTATTAGCTGATAGGCATTGTACAGTAATTTAAACCATCAATTGTGGAAAATATAAAACTCGTCCCAGCATTTGCTGACTTTTCTCTTCACACTTCCCCATTAGTTTTGCATAACTCTACTGACATTGCAATTGTTCTTCATCACTTTTTTTTTTTTTTTTCTTATTAAGGATTCTACATCCAGGTCCAAATACCGCATCTTAGCTGCATCTCTTTTTTTTCAGACCTGGAGGGTTTGGCTGGACCCTGTGGCCACAAAGACCTACTTGGATTTTGTAGAGCCAAATCCTCTTTGTTTCTTTCCACTCCCTCCCTCCCTTCTCCATCAACAAAAAGTTACATGGTCCCATCCAATTCTGACTCCTCTGGAACTGGTACCTTCTCTGCCATGCACAGAATGATTCAGAAGGGTGGGTTGTATCTGGGGAAAAAAAAAAAAAAAAAGGGGCCTTACAGAAAACTATTAAGATGCCTTTTTTCTTTTAATGTCAGACAGGAACACTGTTCCAGCTCTCCACCTTCTGCTTTACAAGTCCATCGAAACACAATCAAAAAGCACAGATCTATTAACCTTCTGGAAACAATGGAAATGATACATTTTCTCCTAGGCAATCAGTAGAAAGGGAAAGAGCAAAAAGCATCTAAAAGAAAGATGTAGCTAGGCTGGGGATGGCCTCACATGGCTACTGAAGCACAACGAACCCATTGCGTGGTATTTCTATGACAAGTGTTAATGGGTTTTAAATGTCAGGTGTTGTAGCATAACCCTCTATCTACACAAAGAAGTAACCAATATTTTTTATTTGTTTACACAAAAAATAGTTACCCTCCTGTCTTTGCCTGCTGAACAGCAGCTGGCTGGGGTGCATGCGAGTGGGAGAGAGGTGCTGCAGTCTGACTTGCTTAGCAGTCAAGTGGAGGAGAGAGCATCCTGAGTTCAGTCGGCTGCTCTGTGGGAGGAGAAGTGAATGTCCTTCCCTCCCTGATAACAGGAGTAATGCCAATCCCACGCATTGGTGCATATTCTGAGGCGAATTTATCAGCACAAGCCCTTAACCACAAGTTAGCACGGCAGGGGCATCAGCACTGTGTAATGATGTGACACATCCTGCTTCCCTGGATAGAGGCTTGAAAGTACACGTGTATTTGGGTGAATGTGCGTATCTGTGTGTGGGGAGGGGGGTAAATCACACAGCTGCGTGTGATTGTATTACTATCATTAAGTATTGCTTTACCTTTGCTATTTTATTTTTTATTTTATTTTTTCTTTTGGAAACCCAAGCAAATTAAAACAATAACAAAATGTTTCTGCTGTAGCTAGTCCTTCCAAACTCATGGCTCCAGTAATGTCTACAGATATTTATGCCAATGTTTTTGATTCTCATCCACTTTTTAAGTATCAGTTTCTTCTTGCAAATAACACGTACATATATACATTTACATTTACAGCTTGGACAGCAATAGTAAGGTCTGTCCCTGAGTCATTTCCTTGACATTTGGTTTTGAAAAACGTCTTTGGCAATCTTTCAAGACCATGTGGTAGCCAGGGCCATGTCCAAACCACCTGAGTTTGGACTTCCCTGTTGGCAGTCAGCACTCTGATTATTAATTCACTACAGATGTCAACATTTCTCATCTGGTGGGATCTAATGCCTTGGGTGTACCTTGTTAGCATGCAAGTGCCTCACAAAAAATTCCATGGAAATTCCCCATAGATAATATTTAAAGATGAGTTACAAAAGATGGCTGAAACAATACTTGAAAACTCTCTTTTCCAAATAGTTTTTGGAAACACTGCGCGTTCCATATTATAGCAGCCCAGTGAAAGCTATTTAAAGTATTAGGAAAGGTGAATCAGCCACTTCAGAAATGAATCTGATACTGACATTTGCTGTACCTCTGCGCTTATAATGCATTATTAAGATTCCCTTGTGTAGCGTAGGAAAAAAGCTGTGTATATGTTAGCAGTTACACAGAGGGTGTAAATGTGTGGAATTCAAAGGACGGAACAATACATCCTTGTTCGGTTTGGCAAAGCACAATCTTTAGTGATGAAAACCTGAGAAATTTGGGGTCAGTCCCACAAAGACTTACACATATGCTTATCTTTATGCATAACTCATGCGTGCAAATCGTTACATTTGGCCTCTGCCATGTCTGCTTCAGCACAATGTTCTGTACTGTAAAGCCTAGGGTGTGATTGCCATTGTTGAAGTCGATGGGACTTTCCATGTGAACAAAGTTATCTGTGTCAGCCGGCGTAACTGGTCCATAAGTGGTTAAAATAGTAAATTAGCTGCTCAGATGTTGTGAACTTGAGCATAGTGCTTTCCTCTAATTTCAGGAAGGGAAAGGAATATATAAATAGTGGTGCTATGCTATTTTTCGTGATTATACCATTTACTGTGGTATCATCTCAAGGTCCAAATGAGGTTCCCATTCAAGGCTTCTTTATACCACAAATATGCAAGCATTCACTGCCTGGATTGCAGCCATCTTTTGTATTTTTATACAGAACCTTGTATTTGAAACCTTGAAGAAGTACAGGCTTAATTGGGAGCTCTGTCACCATACCCAGGAGACCCAATCCTAACATCAGTTCCAGCACTGTTTTAGGCACGGGCAATAGATAAACCAGTCACTTGTCCTCTTTTCTGTTTAGTGTCACTCTCCGTACCAAGGCATGTACTTTAAGTCTACACAGCGACAGAAGTCGTGATTTTAAACAGATTTTATTGTATGAGACATCAGTGCTAGAGCAGGAAGACTTGTAGCTATTGAAGAGAAAAACAGAAAGGCTCTTCTAACTACCTAAAATGTAAGATTGGTTTTATTTTATATTTACTGCATCGTATTTACTGCATTTAGAGCCATACAGCATCAAGCAGATGACGACGAGGCTATTGGGACACAAGCATTTCGTTGCTGCATCTGGCATTAGCATGGGATGGCAGAATCACTGATCAGGATCTAATTTTCATTTCTTGTCCTAACTTGCATTTTCTACTACTGCTTGCTGCATTTCAAACCCTGTGGGTTTGTGATCTGACCAAAGAGCCAGCTGAAGGCTCACACCCATAAAAGTCCAGTATTTCTTTCTCTCCTCAAAAAAAGAGTTGAACAAAAATACACACCTTCCCTCCTGCTCTTTCCCCTCACACATATACACACTCTACAATGTCTGCTCCTCAGGAATTAGGCTTGAATAATACAGAATCATTTGTGTCTTATTTAAAAAAAATCTGGCCGTAGCTTTTCCTTTGGTCACTTACAACAATGAAATGGATGAGAGTGAAAGAGTGTCACTCTAATAGAAAGAAAAGCCCAGAAAAAAAAACAGGAGTGTCTGAAGCCTGAGTCCCCACAAGCATGGCTTTGAACCTGTGTCCATGTGGGGAGAGCTTCTTTGTTACCACCTGCTTAAAAAGAAAAAAAAAAAAAAAGGAAAAAATAGAAAATTGAATAGCTTATTGCTCTTGTCCTGTCAGGGCTGAGTTAAGTCGAGGAATCAGCAATACTACAGCATTATAGGGAAGAAAAAAAAAAAAAAAAAAGGATTAACTGCTGGTCCACCATTCCTGTGTTCTGTAATTATTTTATGAAAAAATAACAGCAGCCCACCTAGTCACAAGGAGTTTTATTTGGTGTCTATAAAAGAATTAGTCCCATTGGGACAGTATAGCCTAGTTTTACGCGGCTGTGTAATGAGAGAGCCTACTATAAGAAACTGGCACAAGCTGACAGGGGACCTTGATTTCTGTTTGAAATCATTCAATTTACTGCTTTTAAACAACTGCCTAAATCTGGTAATGCGAATAAAGTCAGAGTTTATATTCTTGCCTGATTTCGGAAGTACAGCTGCAACTGCTCCTTTCCATGTGCAATACCCGTGCAAAAAGTGCACTTCACCTGCGCAAATTTTCAAAACGTACCTTCATGCAAGACTATCAATTAAAACATGTCAGGGAGACAGATCGTACTTACAGGGAAGCAGTTTAGAACCTCCAGATTATGTTATCAAGCAGTCTAATTTAAATATAGCTCCATCCCCAAACAGTAAATAATGTACATGTGGTGAGCATGAGTCATCACTCTTCGCAACAGCATCTGTGGAGCTCCCTGTTTTGCACGGTTTACACATTAAAATGTAAATGAAAAATAGTTTTTATTATAAATTGAATTAATATGAGAGAGATCATTTATAGGCATTGGTTTAAGGCAGTCTCCCTCTCCGAGATCACGACTGCCTGTTGGACTAAGGAGCTGTGGCGCAAGACAAGGAGGGAGGGGGGAGGAAGCTTTTGCCATTTTTAGACAAGTGAGCCCATAAATCAGCGCACATCCTCCTCTTCCTCCCTTGGAGTTGCTTTAGTCTCCGTCTTGCAGAGGTGGGTTCTGCTAAAACAGCAGCAAGGGCGTGTCAGGTGTGTGGATGCGCTTTGCAATCGCCTCTCAACACGGAGCCGGGAGAGCTCCCGGGGCCCCGCGTGTGCGTCTCGGGCCGCTCCTAGGCGATGCTGTGCCGCTGCCTTCTCGCACCCGCCGAGCACGCTCCGTGGGCAAGCGCCCGCGGGGGGGAGAACACCGCGGCCCCGCCGGCAGCCGCTGCGCTGCGCTCCTGCGGGGCGGGACGCAGCGGTGCTCAGGCCCCGGCCCCGCCGCTCTTTCACGACGCGTTTTCCTGAGGAGTCCGAAGCAAACGGGCTTTGGTTTGCCGAAGGGTCCCCGACCGAGCAAACGGCCGGCCGCGCACCGCGACATAACCGGACCGGGAGGGAGGCTGGAGGACGTAACGCCCGGGGCTTCATCCCGCCGCCTTACTACAGCCTCCCCCAGGGGACTGCCTCGTGAAAGGTTGCCAGACGCTCCCGGAGGCCTTTCAAATCACCGAGTCGCTGTTCGCAATGCATCGCTCTTACAGCTGAAAGCACGCTTCGGCCCGGGAGCCCTCGTGGCGAGCGGGCGCCGGCCGTTACCCCCCGCGCGCCCGGNCCGTCCCGCCTCGGAGCCCCGCGCTGAAGGGGACGGGGACTGCCGGCGGGCGGGGGAGCCGCCGCGCTCTGGCCTCCTGCTCCCCCTGAGAGGGGCCAAGCCGCCCGCTCGCCAGGGACCAGCTTCACCGGGGGAAGCCGCCCCGCGGGCTGCACCACGGCCCCGTCCCAGGCCGCACCTGACTCGCTAATCCCCCTCAGCGCCGAGCAGCGCGTCTCTCCTCGCGCCCGGCCCCGCAGGGGGAGAGGTGGGGGGGAGGAGGAGGAGGGCACCCGCTCGGTGACATCTCCACCGGTGATGCCGCGGCCCCCCGCCCGCGGAGGACGCTGCCGGGCTTCCCTGAGGTGAGTGGCCCCCCTCCGGGCGGCTCTGCTCCTCCCCGAGCTCCGTGCGGCAACGTCCCCAGCCCTGCGCTGACCCCGCTGTCCGCAGCCGAGCAGCCCCAGCCCCGCGGGGGCCCCGGGCAGGAAAGGAGAGCTGGGCGCCCCGCCGGGCGGGGAAGTTTGAGCGCGGGACAACGGAGCCGGCAGCCGGTGCGGGGCGAGGTGGGGCGGGGCGGGGCGGACGCTCCTGCGCTTCGCCGGTTACGGCGGGGAGTAGGGAGGCACCTGGAGAGCCGGCCCCAGGTGGAGGGAGAGCAGCTGGCTGGAGCGGAGGCGGGGGGAGGAAAGCAGGAGAAAGTGGAGGGTGGGGAAGCGGGCGGGGAAAAGAGGGGACGGGGGAGCGGGGAGATGGGGAGGAAGGTGGCGGCTCCTG
>VXAL01018915.1:0-75321 GCA_013399475.1 Chauna torquata
GGGCAGCCGAGGCCAAAATGGCGGCCCCGCTCCGTCCCCCTCAGAGACAGGGCGGCGGGCCGCGCCTCTGCAGATGGGGCGGTTTTAGGGGGGGAAACGGACGGGAATCTGCGTGGACTCCTGTGTGGATTGGGAGGGGAGGATTGGGTCATCCTGGCCCAGGCCCTTGCGGCGTTACACGCTCCGGGGTGGCTGCGGAGCAGCTGTGCTTCGAAGGTGTCCTGGTGCTCGCTTTGCCCCTGTCGGTGCTGGAGGGGTCTGAGCCTCGCGGCCCCTTCCCGTGCTTGCTCCGCTGCTGGCCGTACCCTGCCTTGGTGTGGGAGCAGAGCGGCGGTGCTAATGGAAGAAGGGCGAACGAGAGGAAAGTGGGAGAGACGGACAGCAAGGAGAGGAGGGAGACGCAAGCCCTCTCCCTTCACCTGTTTAGAGGTTTATTTTCTAATTTAGCAGTGCTCTCTAGGTTTATTTACTAGTTTAGTAGTCTCTAGCCCTGGTGCCCACTCATTCCCGGTGCAGGGTCCTCTCCCTCAGACCCACATGGGGAACGAAGGGCCCCCAGCGTAGGACCCATCACACAACCTCTTCCAGGAACCTGCCGTGCCCCACGTCCCACCTGCTGTGGGTCCCTGCCTTGTGTCTTGCTGCAGGCATTCCCCAAGCTTTGCTCCTCTAATTGCCAGCTACGTGCGTCCCAGGGCAGGCGGTTCCCAAGCCAGCCCTATCCCTGTTGAGCAGGTCGTGCCCAAGGAGCACCAAGGTGCTTCCCTACCTTCTGGGCTCTGGAGCTACAGCCAGCTGAGGTGGCTCCAGTCTCCCCTATGGAGAAGACCTTGACCCCAAACTGCTGTTTGCCCGCTGCTACGTGGCTTCAGCCTCAGCCTGGAGCCTTGTGGAGCTGCTCAGTTGAGACTGAGATGGAGGAATTAGATCCTTCCCCTTCACTACCAGCTGGCAAGGCTGGAGGAAGGCAAAGCCCACACCTGCCCTGAGGAGGCCATCTCTCAGTTCTGAACAGGTTGCTGTCCCCCTGCTAGAAATACTAACAGGATTAAAAGTGCTTTGGGAAGCACCTGGAGGACCAACAGTGGGATTCACCCAAGTTTAGTGAGCAGCACTCAGCCCAGCTGAAGGCAGGCAAAATAAATGAGAGCTGGTCCCAGGGCTCGCCCATAAAGCACTGATTACATGCCCACAGCTGGAGCTGCACCTCGGGGCTACTGCTCTGCCCCAGTGAGTGCAGATCTAACCCAGCTGCTTCTCTGCCTGCTCTGGAGGAGCAGACTGCAGGCGGTTGAGGGCTTTCTGTCTCTCCAGAGAGTCTCTGCCATGGGAGAATGGTTTGCAGGATCTGTTGGGATCTGCTGGGTGCAGGCTGCTCTGCAAGTGCTGGCTGTAAGTGTGGGGTTTGTGAGAGGCTGGGGGGGCTGGCTGGGGGGCTGGCAGGGTGTTCACCCTGTAGGGATGGTAATCCTGGGGTCAGAGCTCCTGGAGCAGGCTGATGGAGGTGCTGTGGTCCTGTGCCACTGGAGTACTGGGCAGGACCTGGCTACTGGCCCCACTGAGTACCCAAGCAGCAGGCAGTGGTTGTTGGTGGGTCCCTCCTTCCCTCCTAGCTGGGCATGACTGCATTTGGGTCACTTTTGGGAGGAGAAGGGATGGGTGTCCTGCCCAGCAGTGCGTCCCAGCGTTTGCCTGTGTTCCTGCTGTTGCTCAGCACCTTCTCAGTGCCTCTGCAAGGGCTGTATCCACCTCTCTTGGTGGAGCCTAGGCAGGTATCTCATGGGTGCTCACGTGAGCTGGGCACAAAGCGGTGATGCAGGAGCTGGCCAGTCTCCTAGTGGTGCAGACTCATGCTGGGGGGGGTCTGTTCTTTCATCTTGCTCTGTTAGGCCGACCTGGAAAGAGAAGCAGGCCCTGGCAGCTGTGACCAGGGATGGTGTCTGAAGAAGCTGTGAGACCCTGTGCTCCACATCTGTGGGACAGGAGCGGGAGGTGGCAGCCAGGCTGGGGCAGGAAGGGTGGAGGTGCCCACGGGCACCTCTAGCTTGGAGGTGAGTGCGCTGTCTCAGAGTACAGTAAACATGTGCTGCTGGGATTAAATAGCATGCAGCACCACTGCCAGCAGGGTTGGTTGGCATGGGCAGGTAAACAGATGACTGTTTCATGCCATGAAATACGGGGGATCTGGAGAGGGACGGGTCAGTTTTAGGCTGCTCTTCAGAGAAAGCCAATCTGCCCTTATCTAACTAGGGATAGTGGTGAGTTTTGAAGTAGCCATCCTGAAACCACAGCTGGATTTCCAAATATTTTGTCCTCAGGAAAGGGAGGCAGTACCCGAGCTCCAGGGAGACAACAAACAGCTCTTACAGGGTTTAAGCTCTCCTAGTTGAGTGTGTGTGCACAGAGGTTTTGTCCTGTTCCAGGCTGCTGGGGGGCTGGGGTTTTCTGCCAGGGCTGGTTGCTCTCAAGCCTTGCTCCTACCTGCATCAGGTGTGTTCCTGACTTCCAGGTCTCTGGAGGATGCCTCATCCTCCCCAAATCCAGCATGCTCCAGGGTTGGTGTCCTGCCCCGGCCGGTGGGATTTGTTGTAGGTGCAACAGCAGGAGGGAGCGACGTTGCTCTCAGGCTGCAGTCAGCAAGAGGAGAAACCTGCTGGGTTAGGAGACAGCTGGTTGCAAGGTTTGCTGGGGCTTCAGATGCAGAGCCACAGGGACAGGCTTGGAGCTGCAGCAGAGGTGTTAACCCCAGAGCACTGTGCAGCACGGCCGCTTTCCAAGGCTGGCACCTTTAAAAAGTGGCTGAAGCAGTGATCCTGCTCCACATGAGCACCATGCAATGGGAGCAGCTGCTGTCTCTTGCATGCCCAGCTGTTGGGATAGGAGGAGGTGGACACCCTTTTGCAGAGCCTAAAGGGAAAGTTAAAGAAGCCCAAAGCCGCCCAACCTGAGACGAGCATCTTGGGCATCTGCAGAAGTAGGACCTTGTGAGGTTGGTCAAGCAACTGGCACAGGCTTCCTAGAGGGGCGGTTGATGTCCCACGCCTGTCAGGGTTCAAGAGGCATTTGGAGAATGTCCTCGGTAATATGCTTTAACTTTTGGTTAGCTCTGACGTGGTCAGGCAGTTGGACTCGATCTTTGTAGGTCCCTTCCAACTGAACTTTTCCATTCTATGGGCTCTGGCAATGACTGCTGCTCACGTTGGGCTGTTGCTGAGCGCAGACCTCGGGCATTTGGGGATGCCTGGAGCAGGCATTAGACCAGCAAGTGCTCCACATACTGAGTGCAGCTGGCTCATCTGGGGAAGATGCTGTGTGTCATCAAGGTGTGCCTTCACATTCCTGCAGAGAGGCTTTGAGGCTGGCATTCCCTGCTTGGATTGCTTCCCTGCGGGACTGCACGCTGCAGTTGTGCATGTGGGGTTGCACGTGTGCTGCAGAAAGCTAGACATGATTTTTTTAACAATTTTTCTCCCCTGTGGCACATGTGGCTATTTGAGAACCTTAAGTGGAATCTTCCTGACTTCCGTACCTATAAAACATCTCCTGTAAAGCTTCCTGATGGTTGCCTGCACACCAGGTTTGCACAGGGCACTGAACAACATCTTGAAGTGTAAGCTGAAGACCTGGTAATTGAGTGGCTCCTGTGTCTTCAGATTTGTGAGTGCGACCAGCTGTTGTTATGTAGTCTCTCATCCAGTCCTTCTGGGAAATCACACCATGATTATATTTCTGGCTTAAGAAATTTTTTTTCCTGATCAGGCTGGGCCTCACAAAGAGGTTGCCACTTAGAGGTAATTACTTGCTTTCAAAGCTGAATGTCTCCTGAGGATTGCAAATAGAGGATTATCAAATTAATTAGTTAAACCAAGAGGTGCTTTTGTGAAGCCAAGGCCTGCTTTGCTTGTGATCTGAAATAAAGGTTTAAATATTATTAAACCACAAATCACCCACTCTTGTGCCCTTAATGGGGAGAGGACTAGCTCCCTCTCCTGAAATGCTGTTGTTGGTACAGAGAGGTGCTTGCAGTGCTTGTTGTTTTCCTTTGACTAAACCTGTTCCGAGCGAACATCCATCACTGGTCTAAAGGCACCTGCTTGTGCTGAGTGGGGTCTGATGCTGCTTCCTGGTGCTTCCTTCCCATGTCTCTACAGGCGGTTGGGGTTCACAGTGGCGGGATCTTAATGTAATGAAGCTGTACTTTGAGGGCGCAGCTTAATCCATGGGACATCTGCATAGCCATGTGCTGGCAGAGAGCCCTGGTCCAGTGATGAGCAGATGCCTGGAAGTGGATTTGGAGTCATCTGCGAGTTCTGTGCTGCCACTGCCTGCTCCTGGGCTCTCCTTGCCCCTGGAGGTCCCCACGGACATGGGTGGTTCCCCGTGCTGTGCCCAGGACGCGGCCACTGATCACGCTAAGCTAACGTGGAGTGTGTGGGGGTGTTTTGCTATGAGCTGCTGGCTGCTGTAGGGAAATCGTCTAGCTAGCATGCCTATTGCACAACTTCCCCTAGGTCAGAAGATGGCCTTATCTGGCATCCAAAACGTCTCTGTCTGGTGTCTCTTCCAGCGCAGTTGAGTCCTATTGGTAAAAGTACTAAGCTTTCCCTGCCTTGCACAACTGAAAATAAGCAGAGCTCTGCTAGCAGGGACTCAAAGGCAGAGGCCCCTGCCTGCGCTCTCCCGGCTTGTACAGGACTCTCGACTGCGACGCTGCTTCAGCAGGCACTTGAGAAGCATTGCAGCTCCAGAAAACAGGCCCAACAAAGGGGAAGCGGGGAGCAGAACTCATCCACTGCCACAACCGGGTACTGAAGTGGTTCCCTCAGGGTAAAATTGCCCGTCGGTCTGTGCAAAGGACCTGGGTCTGCTTGGGCAGAAAAGCCAATGCTCTGGGCAGGCTGCCCGGTGCCAGGGGCTCTCCTTGTTTGCTGCTTTCATCTGGCCTGGCCGCTTCCTTGCCCCTTCCCAGATGACAGCAGCCTTTTTGCACCGGCTTCAGCAATTAAAACTCAACCCGAGGAAACCGCGGGGCTCATGCAAGAGTGAGGAGCTGCTCCTGCGAGGAGACAGTGCGAGACTGTGTCAGGGAACAAGCGCAGCATTGTTGTCAGCCACGGTCGAGAGGGGCTGTTTAACACCCACTGGAGTGCCGGCTGCAGCTGTCTGCCATGTGCTGGTGTAGGAAACAGATCTACAATGCAGCAGACGAGGGAAAGGCCACTTTGCAGTCTAAAAAAAAAAAAAAAAAAATCTATATTAGGATCCAGCCACGAGTAAACAGTGCCGTGATGTTCCCTGTTGTGCTGTACCATGGCACAGGAAATCATGTCACTGCCTCTGGCTGCGATGGGGCGAGGTGAGCTCAGCTCTTTGGTCTGGAAGCCATGGACTGGGGAAGATGCTCCTGAGCTTTAAGCATGGAGTAGGAGAGGGAGGAGGTGCAAGGCTGGGGTCTGAGCTGCGCTCATGTTAGATAGCCCATTCCCTCTCTGCTTCGGTACATGAATACCTACAGCCGTTGAATTCCCTGTATTGCCCTGTGCGATGTTGGCTTGGGAACCTGCGGAAAGTTTTTGGTTGTCATGTCTGTGACCGAGACATGCTGTCCACCTCATGTGACCGAGTCTGCTGCACTTCAGAAATCATGTGCTAATGATGGTACAGTATGAGCAGCACCTGGGTAGCAAGCATTGGCTGGATGGTCTGGGGAGCACCTGGTTCTGTCCCTGGTCACAGAGGTGAAAAATGTGATGGAAACCAGATTTGGGCTGTGTGTGTGTGCTTACGTGGTGTCCTCCTCGTCTGTGTTTAGGGGGATGCTGCAAACTCCTACACCAGCCCCCAAAGAAGCCACCCTTCTCTTTCTGGCCCGCAAAGAGCTGGAATTGGGTGGCATAAGGTCTTACCCTGCAGCTAACTCGGAGCTAAAGAAGATGACCTTGTGCTTCTAGGCCTGTGCAAGCCCCCATAAGGGTGAGGAAAGCTGAAAACTGCTCTCCTGGAGCTGCTGCCAGAGGTCTGGGAGCAGGATACCTGACCAGCTGAGCAGCGGTGTGTGAGCAGGTTCTCTGCTCCATCCCTCTGTCCCCAAGTGCCCCACCTGGGTCTGCGTTGCCCATCGTGCTCCCTGGGAAGCGCGTGTCTCTGTTTCAGAAAGTTGGGTAGCTCCTGACCTCCTGAAGGGAATCCTGCACGTGATGCTGCAGTCAAAGAACCAGCAAGGACATCTCCATAAAACATCTGATCATGAGAGGTGTGGCAGGGCTCCTCTGCCTCCTTTGACTTTGCGGCAGGGGCTGCGATTCCAACAGAAACAGCTCAGCACCTCTGCTAGCACGAGGTTTGTCAGCCAGCTGCGTGCCACATGCGTGCCGTGGGGATGGTGCTCTCTGTGCTGCCCTTCTCAAAATGGGGACAGCCCTTGGGGAGACTCCCAGCACCTGCCGGAGGATGTTGCAAAGGTGTAGCCACATCTGTGTGCTGCGGAATGTGTTTTGGGGAGTAAATGAAGGGCAAAGCTGCTTTGCAAACGCAGCCTTGTGCTGACAGCGAAATCTGTGCTCAGAGGCTCTGCTAGGAAAGCATGCCAGGTTCCTCATCCTTCTGTTGTGAATTTGACAAGGAAAATAAGGCACACACAGACAAGATCACAAATTCCTGTTTTGGATGTTGGAGATAACAACTGGGTAGTTGCAATACCTTCTGCATCTGCAGGGATACTCTCCTTCACCCAACTTGGTTCTACTGATCTCACTTGATGTGGGCTGGAGGTCCTCACAGCTTGGGGACCTCGCAGCATTGGGGAACTGCTGCAGGGAGAAGGTGATGAGCTGTCAAAGGCCGCGGGGAAGGCTCTGCAAGCAAGGACTGTTTAAAAGATAAGTGCTAAGCTAAATGCTGTTGCAGCTGCTGTACTCTGATCTGCTTTCAGTGTTGCATCCCATCTAGGAGGACGTATCTTTCTGCTTAAGAAAAGCAAGCTGTGCTCCTGCAGGGACTGTGTTCCATCCTTGCCGCTCATAGGAAATGCAGCAGCACGTCAAACAGCCGGTGCCATTGAATTGTCAGCTTCAGGACTGCTTGAATGCTTGCTTCTCTGAAAACATGCCGTGAGGCTATCATGTGCAATGGGTTTTAGGGCCAACTGTTTGCTGTCCTCCCTGAGAGACAAGCATCTGAAGCTGTCCCTGGCTGGAGCAGCATATGCAGGCTCTGCAGCAGCAGAGGTGTTCAGCAACAGTTGCTCCTGCCCAGCCTATCGAGCCTGTTCCTGCAGGGGACATCTTCCACCCTCCTGTGGGTCCTCACGTCCTGCCCGAGTCACCCTTCCTCCTGGCATGGGCTGCTTTGTGTGACCGTCACCAGGAGGGTGCTGGCGCTGTGGCCTCCTGGCTGGAGGTCAGTCCCCAGCGGGGCTGCTGAGACCACATGGTCCTGAGTCCTGCAGCCAGGCCCTGCACCTCCTCTCCAGGGCTTCTCCTGGGTGTCGCTTCCTGCTGCGCACCAGCAGACCCTGGGGTGCCCGGTGGCACCTGCCTCTCCCTCACTCACCACCTCGGTGTCTCTGCCCTTTCCTGTTGTCACTTCTGGAGGCTGTTGCCTGCCTGCTTGGTGACCTTCCCTGCTCTCGGGCAGTATTTTGGCCCCTGGCCATCTTAAACAATTAATGGAGGGGTGGAGAAACTTGCCATGTTAAATTACTTCCTCCTTTGGGAGGGGGCGAGGTCTCCACATCTCGCCTGATACCAATGCAGTTTGTTGCCGCTGCCTGAAGCGGTCACTGCCTCTCTTGTTTTCCTTCCAGAAGTTAGAAAAACAGTATTTCTCAGTGCTCTTTGCTTATTTCTTAGCATTTTTGCCTAACCTGCAGTGCTTCCTTGGGATCTCGCGGAGTGGAGAAACTTCCCTGAACTTAGAGAAAAGCAAAGCCAAGAGGAGGAGGGGGCATTTTTGCTGGAAACCTCCCCATGAAGCTGGAGATCTTGGGATGTCTGCGGTGGGCTTGTTCTCTAGCAGCGGTTCAGATCTTCCTGGGCGAAAGCATCTCCCTGCCACGGAGCATCCTCACTGAGCAGATCTGCGCGCAGGACAAGGCGTGGTGAAGGACGCGGAGAGCGGCGATGCCATCAGGAGCAGCCCGCGAGCGTTGCTGGCTCTGCCCGTGTCCGTAAGGTCCCCGCAGGGCTGGGGAGTGCGGCACCCTGTGCTATGTCCCTCCACCGCCAAGCACTGGAGTTGGCTGTCAGAGAAACCTTTGAGGTCCCCTGCTCGGTAGTGTCATGAGTTAGATTAGTTGGAGCTGTGCTGGGGGCGGCGAGGGCTTGGATTACAGTCCAGGACTCAAAGTGCTTTGGTGGTTCACGTCGGAGGGGAGAGGAGACGCCCCGTTGCACACATGGAGGAAAAAGAGAAAAAACACTGCTTTTGGAAGTGAGGGGGAATAAAGGAGGCCAGGAACATGGTAAGGAAATCGCCGCGGAGGGCTCTCGAGCAGGGCTGTGTGGGATGGAGCTGCAAGGGGGCAGACGGTGCTAATGCCGGGAGGTGGGAAGCGGCTGCTTTCGCGCTTCCCGTTACTCAGATGGCACACTGCACCCTTAGGTGCCAGCCCGATGGTGGCTGCGGGGACACAGGACTCCTGTTGGGTGCTTCTGCAGCAAGGGGCTGGGGATGGAGCAGAGCAGGCAGGGCAGCCCGAGTGCTGGGCTCTCCTCCCGCCCCAGCCCCTGCCAGCCCTGCCCGGGGGCTGGAAATGGGTGTCCTGCTGTGGGCACTGCCCCCGCGCAGGGCCTGAGGAAGGGCAGAGCTTCTTTTTTCCTGCCCAGGTTGGGTGCTGGGGGGTTGGAGAAAGTGCCGAGAGCCTGGCCAGGCAGCAGAGTACCCCATCTCCCCAGGGGTGGCTGCAGGGCAGCCCTGAGCCCAGTGTGCCATGCACACAGAGGTGCCCAGGTGAGATCCTGCTACGGACCAGGATGGCTTCTGATGCTTTGTTCCTGGGTCAGGCTGGGATCTGGGGCCCGGCAGGCCTAAATCTCCTGGACATGTCCTGCTGTGTGGGGGGTGATTGCCCCCAAGCTCTGCCTTCGTGCGAGAGGCACACGGGAATGAAATCTGTGATGGGGGCGAGCAGCTCGCATCGCTCTTCGATTTGCTCTTTCTTAGAAGTCCAGCTTCTGGGCTCGGAGAAGCTCGGCTTTCGTTGACAGATGAGTTGCCCGACTTCTGGTTTCTGCAGCCTGAGCTTAGCTCGTGGGCCTGCGTCTCAACCCTTTGCCACCCTGCATCTCCTCTGCACCCTCACGTGCTTGTGTTGGAGCCGTGGCGTGCTGTCCTCTCCTTTCCTGCTGCAGAGGCCTGCAGGCATCTCACTGCTACTTCTCCACCCCAGTCAGGAGAGCACTTTCTCTCACCCCATGCCTCGTGTGTTGCCAGAAATAGTTTGTGCTGGATATTGTGTGGAGACCAAAGGAGAGCACTGCTGGGGCTATGCCATCCCTTGCCGTCCCACGGCTTGTGTTTTGCTGTGGGAGCTGGAGCAGGGCTTGTGAAGCTCTGCTTCGGGAGGCGTGGGGCAGAGACTGGCCACATTGCTCTGCTTCTGCAAGCTGGAGGTGACTTTGATCCTCCAGACTATCATTCCCAGTCCAGGTCCTTCCCTTTGTTCCAGTGTGTGATACAAAAGCTGTATGAAGCAGGGGCATTTGCGCAGAGTGGTGCCATGGCCAAGCTGAGTGCCATGGTGGGCCTGCAGGAACCACGTGTTGCGGCTGAGAGGGCACCGTGTGTCAGGGAGGGCTCTGGAGGGGACCCTGGGCCCCTCAGGTGCTGAGTTCAGGCTTGGCAGCTGCGAGGAGCAGGAACAAGAAGCCAGGCTGCCCATGGGGAGAGAACAGACCTGGCTACGGCTGCTGGCCACACCGTGGACACCATGTCCGTGGCACGTGGCTCTTCTCAACGCCTCAGCAGACCAGCCTGCATTTCCAGAGGCGAGATCTGTGAGTGGCTGAGATGCGACTGCAGCTCCGAGCTGTTCTGTTTGACTCGAGTTTTTGGTGTCCTGGTGAATCAACCAAACCCTGCAGGCAAAAGATTTGGATCAAAGCGAGTGTGGGTCAGTCTGTTGGCCTGTGTGAGGCTTTCCCATGGCCGTGGGCAGCCTGTGGGACTCTCAGAGGCTTGGCTCCTGATGGAGGGCTGGCACGGTGCAAGTGCTGGCTGCCCAGCTCTGCATGAGGCAGGTGATTCCTCGCTGTCATGCTTCAGTGCTAGGGCTGTTCCGCTCTGCATGTGTGGAATGTAGGGTTGCTGCAGCTGGGGGATGCCTAAAGCACCAAACGTGCAAGATACCTTAGGCCATAGCTGCCCGCTTCCACCAGAACTGACTTTTGCAGCCATGAAACCCCATGGTGTGAGGAAGGCCAGAGCCTGGCTGTGCTCTACCCTGCTTGTCACATTGTGGCTTTTGTGGCTAGGGTTCTGCCCGTGATCCCCAGTAATGACTTCTCCTCCATGGGAGAGGGAGCAGGCTTTGCCCTGCCTGGTGCCTGCTGCTGGACAGGGCGCAGGAGGTGGTCAGGGTGCACGGTTGGATCACTGGGCCCAGCTTTACTTCTCCTAAGGAATAGTTTCCACCCAAGCAAGCGTAAAACTGTGCTCTTGGGTAGATTGGCTGGAGGCGAAGCAAGCAAGAGCCGTGCTTCTCCGCTGCACCATGGTGGTGTCCCCAGGCTGAGGGACAGCTTCCACTCTGGGAAGCTGCTCAAACTGCAGTGGCTGGCCAGGCAGCCCAAGGCTGCTCTTCCACCCTTGATGGGATGATTGCTGCTGCTCTTCGATGGTAGCTGGGGCACTATGGACCCAGCCCGTGAGTTCAGTGAGGCTCATCCACAGCTGTGCCCCATGGACTTCCCTGGTCTACTCCATGGTGGCATTCTCCGGGTCTCCAGTCATCATGCAGACGTGTAGAGCACGGCTTGGGTGTATCACAACTCGTGCAAATGCTGGTGTCTTCCTGCAGGCAAGTTCAGGTGGCAGCTCTGTGCTGGCAGGAGAGAGGGTGGGTTTCAGCAGAAAAGGTGGTCTTTCTTTCATCCTCCAGTTATGTCTTCTCCTGGGGTGGGAAGGAAACGAGTCTGGGAATCACGAAGAGCTTTAAGCATTGGGGATCTTCTTTCTTTATTTCTGTGCCAAAGCAATGAGCAAGATTTTGGAACACTGACAAAGCCCAGAGGCGTAATCCCGAGCACATGGAAGTGGTTTGAAAGCATCTTCTCTGGGGTGACAGTTTGTGCTTGATGCCCACCTTCTTTCCAAAACCACTGAGAAGGTGAACATGCTGTTCCTTGTAGCAATGAAAATAACGGCTAAATGCAGGTGGCAAGCCTGCTACATCCATGTATTTCTGCTCAGCAATCACCTAATGTGCTCTAGTAACAGGTGGGAATGCAAGACAGCAAGTGTTTATGGTGAGATGCTGCAAGTTTCCGAAGAGGAATATACACTGAGTGTCAGCGCTTATTTTCTGAAAATTGGCATTCTGCAGCATAACTGCCTCTGGCCATGGCCCTGTTTGATGCAAGGTCTGTTCGGAGGTTTATCCGGCTCAAGGTGGGGCATCAAGAAGCACACTTGGCCACTGTCTAAGCCGTCCATTGCAGTCTGTAATACGCCAGGAAGGCAGGACTGCTTTGTAGTTGCAGGATCTGTGTGCTAGAGGTGCTGGATTTCCAAATAACCCCATGGGAGATGCGTGCTCAGAGCCACGTGTGAGTGAGTAACGTTGCCTTCGTTGCTGCTATCTTGTGCTGTAAGTCTTCTCTGTGGGTGTATAAAGAAAAGGCCATTGCTGAAAATGACCTCCTCCTGGTGTTGAAAAGAAATGGTGATGTGAAAGTGGCTGCCACAACAACAGATAAGGTGTTGAAGAGGAAGAAATCCTTGAGGCCAAGCTGGTGCCTACTGGGAGTCCTCTCCTGCCAGGCAACTGAATGGAACCACCAGTGTGTGAAACGGGTTGATAGGGGTAACGTGAGAGGGCAGAGAGGGACCCGGATCCCGTGGTGGGCCCTTTCTGTAGAGTTCCCTGCAGCCTGGCCATTTGAGTCTGGAGGAATGAAGTTGTCCTGCTCATCACCTGTGGAGACTGCCTTGGAAACGCACCCCAGCTGCGCTTGTGAAGCACCTGTCCTTGATGCCGTCAGCCCCGAGGGCACGCCGCGCTCAGCGTGCCCTGCTCCTTGGTGCGAAGCGTGCAGGAGACAGTACGATGTAAGAGCCTTGTGAGCGTCTGGCAATCTTTTCTGAAGCAACCAGCAGCCGGCCAGCTCCTAGATGCTAGAGCACAGAGCTCACTGGAGCCAAGATCTGGAAAAGCGAGTAGTAGGGCCGAGATCTGATATGTTGCTGATTGAAGCAATAAAAGCAATAAAAAGCAATGGCAGCCTGCTAGGGTGAGCTCCCTGCTTGTATTGATGGGATGCTCTGAGCTGTGCTTTTGGCATCACTCGCAATACCTGGCTTGCAGCTCAGGGTAGTGAACGGATGTGCCCTTGTTGACTCTGAAGGTTTGGCCATGCCTATATCTCTCTGCTGCATGGAGTGCCCCATCCCTGTTGGCTGGTTTAGTCTATCACTAAAGAAAGAGCAAAAAATTGGGCTGTTCTTGTGTTAAGTGCTCCTGGCGATTTCATGCATATCTTGTTTTTTTTTGCATCACTGGACACCAAGCTGAAACATCGAGATCAAAGCAGCACAGGGTGAATCTGAAAATCTTCCTGTCTGCTCAAATTTACCATCGCACCATCGGTCTGGGATGCTCAGGATGCAGCCCTCGCTCCGCCTGGGGCAACTAGCCACTGATTTGAGTGGAATCAAACGGTTAAGCTGAGGAGAAACAGGGACCAGCAGAGGACTGCTGTATGTGCTCCTCCTGGACATGGGGGGATGCGGTAGAAGTGAACCCCTGTGGGACCATATGGTCCCATATATGTCCTAATAGGATGACGTGCTGTGGCTGGATGGTGGCTTGACTGGCATGGGGAAGAAAAGCTGGAGGAGTTCTGGTGATCTGAGCTAGGTGTCCACCTTGAGCTTCGCAGCCTGCGCTAGGTGTGGCAGTGCTCGCAGGAGGATGAGTCGAGGCTTCCTTAGCAGGCTCCTTCAGGAGGATACCTTCCCCGAGGCTGCCTGTTGAATCTCGGCTACTCCCAACAAAACCCAAGCGCTGCTGAGCCTCAGATATGGTTAAAGGATGTGGGTTATTTGCTGTCTGTTGTCATCTTTCTGAATACATTTACCTTTTGAACAAGGTCCTTCTCATATGCTCAGGAGGCTGGTATGCAGACCCGTTAATGGATCAAGGGGAAAAATGCCTGTGGATGTATTCTCCTTTGTGTTTGGGCTTATAACCACCCACGTTTTGGCATACATCCCTTCTGTGCACAAAGATGTCTTTTAGAAATCGCTAGTTAAATCTCCACCCTCCTTTGATATGTATGGAAATAATGGGACACGTGAGACTGTTTTCTATTTGAAAAAAAAAAAAAGCCATAAAGGGAGTAGCTTAAAAGGCCTGTGTTTACTCCTTTCTAACTGAGGAGTTTAGTAAAAGCAATGCACTGAATTTATGACCGATGTACTTAGCTTTCTGGGAGGCACTCATTTAGGGCTTTATCTGAATATAGGGGAAATATTTTCACCCAGCTCTAAGCCCCTGGCTTGGCTGCTCGGGGGTGGAAGGGCTTCAGCGCACGACTGAGCACCTGTGTCTGTTCCCCAGCCAGCTCTGAGAGTCTTGGAGCAAACCTGGGTCACTGTGACCAGCAACGTTTATCTATGCAGGGCATGGACCGATGCTCCTTGTGGTGGCCCGGGGCTAAGCTGGTATGGCTATGGCCACCTGGGCTGCCTGCCCTGTCCTTCTGGCTGGTCCTTCCTTGGAGATGAGGTGCATGCTGGCTTCTGATATGTCAGCTGCTTTCTTACGTCAAGGGTGTGCAGGGATGTGCTCCTTCAGGGAAAAGCCCTTGCACACTTACTGTTTTCTGCTACAATCAACCCACCCCTCCTGGAATTGCTGCTCTGGCTTCAGAGCGCTTTCCTTTTCCCCCTTGATGTAGCAGGACTCGTGTTTCGTGAACACATGGTAATACAGAGTGTTTAAGGCCAAAAGGAACTATGGCTCATCTGTTACGGGATGCTGAGGCTGTAGGGCGTTATCTAGCTCCCATGTTGAGTCTGGGAGCTCTTGTTTAACTAAAACATGTTCTTTTCTTGGAGGCATCCGCCCTCAATTATGAACATTGCAAGAGATGGAATATCTGCCCTTGGGAGTCCATCCCAGCAGCTCGTGCACCTTGCAGGGGAAGGGTGGGATCTGAAGAATGGGACCTGGCTGCAACCTCACTCTCAGAGTGTTTGCAATGCTGGCACAGAAGCAATAACCTAAATGGCGACCCTGTGAAGATCATTTCTGGCACTCATCCGCTGTCCTCCTGAAGGATTATCATTTTCTCTTGGAGCACAGGAGGCTGCCCATCTGTTGTGAGAAGCTCTCAGATGGGTGTCTGAACACAAGCTGTTGGTTATGGTCCCATGCCCCTGACTGAAAGGTGTTAAAGTGAGCTGACCTGTTTGGCTGAGAATTTGGTGTACTTTATAGCTGGCTGATATAAACAACTCTCTCATTCTGTCTAGAGCAGCCTGTTACTTGGTAGGAGTTGGACACAGTAAGGAGTACAAGATGCTGCTGCTCAGGTTGGTTTGCCAAATCAATGCCAACCCCTACAGGTGAGAGTGGAGGAAATGCAGTAAGTAATAAGACGAATGAGCTCAAGGAATTTCTTCTGTTGGGTATCGGAGAGAACAATTTTTAGAGCGCTTGGAAGAAGAGCCCAGTAAGAAAGGGAGTCTGCTGTAATGTCCCAGCCTTTATCCTGTGCAGAAGTGGAAATTCTTGGCTCAGTCTGTGATATCCGATGGAATATCAAAAGCCTTATCCTACCCCGGTGTCTGAGTCTGTGATAGGAACATGGCACTTTGAACATAGAGGCCCCTGGCTGGAGCAAGAGCACGCGGTGCTGGTTGGTGCACAAGCCAGGGGAGCCCGTGCAGCCCAGTGGTGGGGCAGCAGTGCTGTCCTGGGGCACCTTGAGGAGCTGGGACGCAAACGCAGCCATCACTGGGCCGTGAAACCACCGCCACCAAGCCCTTATGCTCTTCCAGCATGAGTCTGTTGCTGGGAAGGGTGTTTTGAAAGTGCTCAAGGCTTTGTGTCACACTGATTACAGCTTTGTTAATTAATTGCATAGTTAGAGCTACGCCAATGATATTTAAAAAAAAAAAATCAGTGCTTAGACAGTTATTTCAGATTAAGGACTTAATCTCTTGATTAAACTAAACCAAAACAAGGTGGTTCCCAGCTGTAGGATGGTGGTGTATGCGCAGCTCTTCTCACCCACTTGCAGGCCCTGGTTTCAGCTGGAGCATGTCTGTTTAAGGACAGGGCTTTGGTCTGTTTTTTCAGATGCTCTTTAAACACCTATATCACCCCCCTGATCTATTACTAACTGGAAGCAACAGGCCTTTGGGAGCAGGGGCTTTGGATAAGACTTGCCTTTTGCTCCATTCACTGAGAGCTTCAGTTAAGGGCACGAAACATCCCTGCAAGGAAAAGCTGATCTCCATTTCCTGGTTCTGCTCCTCTCTGGCTATAAGAGGACTTTTTTGGATTGTGGGTCTGTGTTTCATCCCTGGTTTGGCCTCTCTAATCTGTTCAGCAGTTGTCAGCAGTTCTTCTGATGTGTTGGGTGTTGCACGATGATGATGAGATGAGAAAGCTGCAGGCCCTGCTCCAGAGAACCTGCAAAAACTAAAAGAAAGGGTAGAGAAGAGGAATGTGAATGCAGAGCCCTGGTGGAAGGGGTGCTGTGTCTGAACACCCGTGATACCGTTTCCTTCAGGGAGCAGTGCTTGGTCGTGCTGGCTCCCCAGGGTCAGGTCTGGAGGTGGCTGGAAGAGCAGAGACCTTGCCATGCAAGCAAGGGTCTGTATGGGTCTGGCTCTCCCTGCGGACGCGTGTAAGTGGAGGACTGGGGTGGCCCTGCTACTCCAGGTCTTTCCTCTCCAAAGGGCTTCCCCAGGATATGTCTTTGGGAAGGATGGGATTTGAGTGCGTTAAGAGCAGGTTTGCTTCTCGTGTTGGCATATCAGACCCACGTGGCATCCTGCTGGGCTGCTAGCACGGGTGTCGTGTTGGTCATCTGCTTTTGGCCACCTGGACCATGGGGCAGAGCCACGGATGTCGCTGCCTTTACCAGGTTGCCTCTGCTCCTGTGCCACGGGGCTACTGCCAGCCCTTTGCATGAGGACAGCGATGGTGTAGCGCAAGCTCCAAAGCCAGAGGCTTGCAGGAGGTCGTGCTCAGCTTTCAGAGCAATCTGGGATGTCCCCCTGGAGTGAAAACAAAGCAGCCCTGGCCTGGGGGGCTGATCACGCAGCTTTCACCCTGCCTTTCGTACGCAGAGCACACCCAGACCTCCAGCATGCGCAGAAGCGGGACCTCAGAGCTGGAAAGCAAATACATCATTTTTCCCTTTGTTTAATTAAACGAGAGATCATGAGTTAATCGCTTCCAAGCGCTTGTTTTCCTGCAGCGCCTGGAATGATAATCCCGCGCACTGCCCAGTAGGAGCTGCTTTGGCTGCCGCGGCTGCGTCAGCCCGGAGAAGGGCTGGGGAACGGGGGAGGCATCTGGAAGTGATTCCGGGAGCACCACTCCCTGCGAGGCCGTAGGAGCTGGTGGAGGCACGGCCTGCGAGCGAAGCCGGCCCGGGTGAGGCTGCAAGCTTTCCGCCCAAGCGTGACTGAGTGCTGTGCTTTTTCTCCCCAAAAAGCCTGAAACAATATCCCAAAGAGCAGGTAGAGCCATTCGTGGTTATCTCACAGGAAGGCGGTGTGAATGCCTACCTCTATAGCTGCAACGCTTACTAAGTAGTGCGTTATTTTAGCAAAAACATCCCGAGGCAGGCGGGGTGCTGGAGCCAGACACCCTCCTCCCAGCCTCCCCCCCCCCCACTCAAGCCTCGCAGCCAGCAGCCGAGGGGGGAGCTGGCACTTGTTCTGGGAAGATTTTTCTCTCTTGAACTCATTGCCGCTGCGATTAGAGCGGCTCAGGAAATGGGGACGGGAGGGTTCTCCTCCCTGCAGAAACGGAGTGGGAAATCTCAAATTTTATCAGAAAAACAAGCCTTGCTTTTAGCCAGAGACCTTTTTGAACAGAGAATGTCCCTCTTTTTTTTTTTTTTTTTTCCAAAGGAAAAGCAGCCTGGCTTTAGGCTTGGTGTCAGAAAGTGGAAATGGCTCATGAAAAGCCCAGAGGTCTGTTTTTACTGGAAATGAGGCTTCTCACGTCAGCTGAGAGCCGAGCAGCCCCAGCCAAGCGGCGCAGCACAGCAGCCTGTGCTGGCGGAGGGACCAGCGCACCCAGCCCCGCTCAGCGTCTGCCCTGAGCTTCTTTCCCCCAGTCCCACAAGCTGGCTGGGGGCTACGGGCAGGCGCTGACCTGCGAATGCTTGGAGCTGCACCTCTTCCCAGTCTTCTCTTATTTCTACTTTCCAGTTCTTGGGTGTTGGGAGGCTTGGGTTATGTCCTCCATGCACCTTTGCAGAATCTGTTGGGTTTCCTATGTCCTGGGCGAGAAGGGAGAAAATCGGTGCGTGTGGGAAGTGGCCAGGCTCCGGGGAAAGTTGTGGCACAGCATCCTTGCTGCCCGCGTGGGAGCCCAGGTGCCAGGGGACTCAGGGCTGGGTGTACCGCGGGCACCGCTCGGGTGCTCGCGGCCTCCCTGGGCTCTGCTCCATGCCCTGCCGAGCCAGGCAGTGCAGGATTTAATTGCAGCATGTTGGGATATGCAGTTTTGTACTTTGGCTGCTCAGATGAGGCTCTAGGAGACCTTTCTCAGAACAGAGCTGCACCTCCTTCAGCTAAATTCCTGCTGTGAGATGAACTCTCAGCATGTTGCATGGGTCGGTCCAGCCTGCTAGAAAGGAGCATTGACTGCCGTAAGTCATGGGCTCGTCAAACAGTCTGGCCTCACCATGCTGATAGCTTTTAGGAGTCTTCAGACAGCATCTGGGCTGTCAGCGGGGAAGATTTGTGCCTCTTCCTGTTGTCCTTGACCGAGACTTAGCTTTTCATAGACAAGCACAACACTAGCTCCTAACCAAGGTGGTCGAGTGAATTGTAGGGCAGGACTACAAATGGTGGGTCCAGCAGCATTGCAGCCCTTCCCTGCACCGACCTGCATTGTCCTGTGCCACTTGGGCTGCGGTCCCAGGCACTTGCCTGGTGTGTAGCCTTGGGAACCTTCTCTCCACTCCCTGGGCAGGCTGACTTCTTCTCCAAAGCTGTAGGAAGGTCTGCAGCATTCAGCCTTAACTGGTGAGCAGCAGGTCCCGAAGAGGAAGAACTTAAGTCAGAAGGAAATGCAGCATGGCAGGAGTTCCCAGTGGCTGGAGCAGCTACATAGCTGTCTCCCTGCCTGCAAAGGCAGGCAGAAAATGAGGTGAGTGCACCTAGAAAGGGTCAAGGAGCTCCTCGTTACTCCAGATGCTTCCTGGCAGGCTCCTTGCCCATGCTGCAGCAGCTGCTCGCAATAGGAGAGGTAGATGGGTCCCTCGAGCAGGGCTGTGACTGATCCCGGGCTCCCCTTCCTGCTGCCTGCTTGTTCATCCTGTGCTCGGGCTCCTGCCCAGGCGCTCTTGACCTCCCCTCTGCCCTGCCTCCTGCTCCTTGCTGCAGCTCTGGGTGGTGAGCAGGGCACTTAGGGCTGAGCACAGCTTCACCACAACAGTCTTCATCCCTCTCTTCATTTCACAGCACCCATGGCTCCCGTAATACTGTGGAGGGGAGGGACAGCCTGGCCCACCCCACTCATTCCTACCCCTTTGGCAGTCATGAAGCCCTTCTGTGCTCTCCCTGCCCTCCCAGGTGGGACCGCACCGGGTCATCCCCAGCGCAGGGCTCTGCCTCAGCCCAGGCTCTCCTCTCCCCTTGCTGTGTGTCAGCCCCTGCACTGACAGCCGGCTCCCAGCTGCGGTGCGGTGAAAGCTGCTGTGGCCGGACGTGACCTTAACCTGGGCTTTATTTAGTGCTTTCATTTATGGAGGAGTTATTTTAAAAGCCTGTTTCTCTTCTGGGAGGTGTGGCGAGCGTGTGGTGGCAGTGTGCGGGAGTTTATGGGCCTCCTGTGCTATTTACAAAGAAGCATTTGAGTCCCGAGACCCTTTTTTGCTTGGGCAGATGCTCTCTGGCTCAGTTGGAAAGTGCTCTTCTTTGTGTTTGTGCTGGGAGGCTGAAAAGGAGCAAGTGTCCAGGACCTTCCCCATTAGCAGGATGTGGCAATGCTGTTGGAGGCAGGGAAGCCTGAGGTATGCGGTGCCTGGAGGGGGCTGCTTTCTCCAGGAAGGTCCCATCCTGAGCTTTGCCAGCTCTCCAGGGCCACTGCGCTGGTATGGGCTGAAGTGGAAGTGAGCTGGAGCAGCAGTGCCCTATCCTTGGATCTTTGCTGGGTTTAGCTTGTTCTCCTCCTCTGAGGACACTGTCCCCTTATCCTGGGTGGCAGAAGTTTCTTCTTGCGCCTGCTGGTGGGGTTGCATCCCCTACGTGATGCCGGAGATGCAGCTTGTAGATAGGATGGGCTGTAGACTTCAGATTTATTGGCATGTGGAGTGCTGGATGCTATCCCCTTCTCTTGCTGATTCATGCAAGCTCCCCGTGCCTCCAAGCCCCAGCTCCTTCAGGTGTGTGGCAGCAGGCACTGCCCGCAGGCCACAGATGCGCTCCAGCAGGAAGTGGCAGGACCACGTGGCCTCTTGCAGCCCTTGCCGAGGTAGTTTCCTCAGGTCCTTCTGCAACCTCAGAAGTTAATCAGCCCAAATAAGCAGCCCCCAAAGACTGCAATTGTTTTAACGAGTCCATGATCGGAGACCGATCCGCTGGTGCTGCCGGCTCTGAGCTCTGCCACGTTTCACCCTCCGTGTTTCAAGATGGCTTCTGAGCCCCGGAGGCTCTGCCGTGCTGCATCCTCCACCCAGGCAGCACCCATCCCTGGGAGACCATGAGCACTGAGAAGTGGTGTTGCCACTGTGCTGTCCCTCCGTGGCACAGAGGGCTTGGAAGGCTGAGTCCATCCTTGTCCTGCAGCTGCCCAAGGATGCTGGTGCTACCGTCACGTGCATCGCCATGGGATGTGTGAATTTGCTCCCACGTTTGGGGCTTTTCAAGTGCATCACCAGAGAAGCTGATGAAATGATCCCTTTCTATCAAAAGGTAGAGGTTGAAAGCTTCTCTCTGTCCCTTCAAAGCCTGCACAGGTATCATGGCTTTATGGTATGGTGTAGCTAGAGAGAGGTAAAGTCTGTTAGCACTGAACTTTACAATGGCTACAGGCTATGGTTATTCTGTATTTTACTAAAGGAAGGATAATATACGACTTGGTTTATTTTAACCTTATAAAGGATTTTTGATTTGGTGCCAATGTTAATAATTGTCTTGTGAAGGCTTTGCTAAGGCAGCAGGAATGGTGTGAGAACCTGAGAGCAATGCACTGACTCATGTGCAAATATTTTTACTTCTTTGTTTTATTTGCAATAGTAAACCAAATTCATTGTGGGGGGGATTAATATCTGAAAGAATTCTGCAAGAGGTATGGGGGCAGAGGACACAGTTCAGACAACCCTCAGCTGGTTTTGACTGAGATTTTGAATTTGTGGACTGTAGAGGGTCAGGTGGAAAATTTTTTTTTCAACTGCTACCAGCAGTAATGCTGCTGCGATGCCGCACGAGCCCTTGGCTGGGCTCTTTGGT
The DNA here is from genome assembly GCA_013399475.1 of Chauna torquata. NCBI lineage: Eukaryota > Metazoa > Chordata > Aves > Anseriformes > Anhimidae > Chauna > Chauna torquata. The sequence goes on from VXAL01018915.1 coordinate 20,866, forward strand.
GCTGGGTGGGAGAGCACCTGTGTGAAGATGAGCTTTATCTGACAGGGGCACGGGCGCTTGCCGGGACAGGTGCAACAGAGGTTACTGGAGCTGCACTCGCCTTCGGCTGGCTGTGCTTGCACTCTGTCATTTCACAAGAGCACAGGAGAGTAATGACATAACGCACAGAACATTGCACATCAATATTTAGCAACACTAGGTGGATGTCCAGTTAGGAGAGGCTTTGTGTTGGGCTTGGTACCCATTTCCCTACCCTGTGGGCCCCTCTGTGCCTTTTTTAGCAGGTCCAGGATAAACTGTAAAGAGAACGTTTCTTATTTAGGCCGTCCGCACAACCCATCCCACAGCTCCTACTGGTCTGCTTTCTCTTCTTCCATGGTTCTCAAACACAGTTTGCCCCTCGCACCCTGCATGGGGATGGACATGACCAGAACTGTGCAGAGAGCAGGCTGACTGTTAGCTCTGGGCAGTTTTCTCTTCGGCTCCATGTGTCTAATGGAAGATTTTCTCTGAAGCCCTGTTCCTGCAGTGAAGGAAGTGCCTGGGAACTTCCAGGCTTTCCATTTAAATTAAAAGAATAAAAGTTGGGGGTTTATATCACTCTTTTCTGGGTGGAAAGAAGCTTGTTTAAAACAACCTTCTCCTGCCATTTAGGATTAGGGCTAAATGCTCAGTCCTAGCATTCAACACTTGTCAATGTGCATACAGGGCTCCCGCTTTTTGAGTCCTTGGGTTAAGAATATGAAAAATAGTTCCTTAACCTCTGTTTATCTGGTTACATTGACCTTGAGGGGTATTGCAGGAGGCAGCTGGTTGCGAACACTTTGGGTGTTTTACTTTACTTGTCTGCCATTTAGCCTTGCTTGTTGGAGAAACATCAGGAGAAACAGCAGAAAAAGTAATGAAGCAGTGCCACGGGCGGTTCGTGGTTTGCCATCACCCACGTTCTCCAAGTTTGGTGCAGGGAGGGATTGTGGAGGCATTGTCTGGATGTCCTCACCTCTGCTGTGCAATCCCACATGCAGGAAGGCTTTGCAGCCAAGCAGTGAGTTTATATTGTGCTTGAAACACACAGCCCTCTAAATGAGGAATTTCAGGATCATTGAGCTGGGCAGCTGTGAAAGATGGGAAGGCTTATGTGAGGAGCATCGTCTCTGCTGTGGCTGCAGGTCACTTCAGGCTTGCTCTGAGATGGTTGCGTTTTCCCAAGCCAGTGTCTGGAGTGATGGACCCTTCCCTTGGAGTGGAAGAAGTGAAACGGTTTCCTTCCTCTTGATCCCTGTATCCTACTGTTCCCCGGTGGCAGCGTGAGCTGTTGTGCCACTGCTTTGTTTAACTTTCTCTCCAAATCTTGCTGTGGGACTGAGGTATGTTTTCAGGCATGTCCATGCAGCTGTTCCTGTTCTGCAGGAGGCTGTAGGCTTCTGGGCCAGAGGCTCAAATGCTTTCGCTGTTTCTAGTGAAAGGAGGTGGATTTATATCAGATGAGGATCTGGCCAGACACCTGAGTAAACTTTGATTTGGTTTTGTAGCAAAACTCACTCCCACTGGCTTAAGGTTAGCCAGAGAGGTCCCCTCTAAAACAGAAAGGCACAGAGGGATCTTGATACTCTCTGCAGATATGTGCAGATTGTTTTATTTTATTTTTTGGCAAGCTCTGTGGACTTGCACCCATGCAGCAGATCAGAATTTGGCCTCTAGCACTGGAATTGGTTATGACACCGTGGGCATGCTCTGGCTGGCAGGCTCTGGCTGGCAGGCTCTCCAGAACACCGGTCGAAGTTGTGAAGCCATCGCCTCTGATCCCGGAGCAGGAAGCAGGCATCGATGTGCCTGCTCAGGCACTAAAGGCAATCCTGTTCGCGCATAGTCCGCAGATCCTGTTGTGAGGCATCCCCTCACAAAGTGCTGGCTCCTGGAGCAAGCCGTTCATGAGAATAACTCTGAATAATAAGGAATTGCACTGGTGAGCAGCTTCCCTAGTACCAAACAACCCTGCCAGCAGACCTTAGATCACAGCACGCTGAGGAGCGTCAGCACAACTGTTGCCCCTGCATCTCTCCTTGGCCTGCGGAGGATCGTAATGCTGGACTTCAATGCACCCGAGCGCTGGCGGCATTTCCAGCCCCGGGTGCCTGCAACGCGGGGCTGCCGATCCATCCACCCCATAACACTCTCGCTCGCTCGCACGCACTCACGTGCTGCGGTAATGGTTTAATAGCAGCCCCACCCAGCTCAGTCAGAACGACTTGCTGTGTAAGCAAAAGCTGGGAAATCTCGCCGCTGTGCACAGCGTTCTGCGAGCGCTTCATTCACCTTTTGGGAGAGCTTTTCTTTTTTTTTTTTTCCACCTGGAATTGCTGGTGCCAAAAGAAACTAGAAAGGACGGCAGTTTGCTCCTTTGATCCTCTCTCCTCCTGCACTGGGAGGTGGCTGCACTCCTGGTGCAGGGCTTGTCGGCGCACCGGGGCGTACCGTGCCGTGGTACCGCTAATGCTTTCTCTCTTGGCAGGACTCAGAGTCGCTGGACGGTTGCATTCAGAGTACGTTATCAGCGCTCTACCCTCCATTTGAGGCTACCGCAGCCACTGTTCTGTGCCAAGTTTTTGATGTGGTGGAAAAGACGTACCGTGGGGATGGACTGCGCTACCTCATAGACTTCCTGATTCCAGCCAAGCACATCCTGCAGTGCATTCAGCAGGATGCCTGTGTAAGTATATCCCGCTGTCTAAGGCCTGCTAGGGCTTTGCTGGTGAGCCTTCTTTCTGTTCGAGTATGTAGAACACCTGGCAAAAAGTGCTTGCATGCATGCGGCAGCCTAGGTGGGAGAGCAAGGCAGACAATTAGGAAACAGTTGAGAAATTGCTATTGAAAGTTAACCTTGCCGAGATCAGATGTGGAGCAGTGCCCTTGCTTTCCATAACCAGGAACACTAAACGGAAGGCTTCAGGGTTCAGCGGGGAGGGTTAGTGCAGCCGTTGCAAGCTGTTTGCTGGATATGGCTGAATCGGGTGGCTTCTGACCCCAGCCATTCCTGGGCTGCGGGGATGGAGCTGTCAGGCTCCCGCCGCTGGCAGGAGGACGCGCAGGGTGAAGTGCTGCCAGTCGGTGTTTTTCCCAGAAGTCTGGCTCCCCTTTGATGGTTGCTGGAACGGTCGCAAGGCTCGGTAGCCCCGAGGAGTCACGTTACACTTACTGCCAGAGTGAGTCCAAGATTAATGTGCTTTACTGTTGGGAGGCTTAAATGTTAGAAACGATGAGTCAAATGCCTCCATCAAAAACTTGGCTCAAAGTTTGCAGTTGTTTTTTTTTTAAAAAAAAAAAAGGGGGGGGGGGAAACACCACCACCACCCTGAAACTAGAGTTTGTTCTAGCTTTTTTATCTTTGACTGTAGAGGATGTATGCAGCCAGGTTTTCAATAGATCTGCTCATGGCAAGGGACTTCTGGGAGGAGGAAAAATAAGTAAGTACAAGCTGAAATGGTCAGACACTCCTTTCTCTCAAAGAGGTGAAGTGCTGAGGGGGACCACCCATCGCATTTGATGGATCTAGGTAACAAACCGTGGGAGCTGGTCACCTCACGAGGGTTCTGGTGCACTGTTCACGCCGCCGTGTTGTCGCCAGCCTCCCCGCTTGGTGCCATCCATGCATTTGGATCTTCCCACGCAGGCACATGAGACTTGCGTATAAGGATTTTGGGGAGCTGCTCTCTCTAATGCTAAGCATTAGAATAGGGATTATTCCCTAGGCGAATATATAGCTGCTGTTTCTAATGCGATGATGCATAGCGTGCTTTTCCCCTGTAAGGAAACAGGAGTTTTTTGGTTTGTATGAACAACTAATTACTGCAAGATGGTTCACAGCTTTCCCCAACCTGCCTCCCTCACAGGAGGGCAGGGCAGAGATCTCACTCCTTGAGATCTCACTCCTTGAGATCTCTGCAGCTTCCCGAGGCTCTAAAGCACCTGCGCTGTCCCGGGCAGGTGGAGGGGAGGTGAGGGAAGCCGGCTGGCTCTTGAGCTTGGGGTAGCGCTGGGCCTGAGGCAGCCCGGCTCGCCCAAGATGGAGGTCGCGGGGGGTGAGCCGGCAGGCAGGCTGCCAACGAGAGGGGGGCCGCTGGGCAGGGAGAATGGCGCTGTGCCCCCTTCCTCCTCGTCCGGCGGGGAAGGAGGAGCGGGCGGCGGGGCTGCGGCCGGCGAGGCCTCGGCCGCCACAGGCCATGGCCGCCCTCAGGGCAAGGCCCGTGTGGAGCGCGGGTGGCGGGGGGAGGGCCTCGGCCTGCCCAACAGCCAATGGGAGGACAGCTGTGGCTGCAACAGCCAATAGGAGCGTGGGGTTGCCTTGATGGGCATGGTGGGGCCGGAGTGAGGAGGGAGCTGGGGAGCGGGAGGCCCTGAGGCGGGAGGGCTGGGGCGGAGCCGCGAGGGCGGCCCTGAGGCGGGCAGGTGGGGGCGGCCGGGCCTCAGGGGCCCTGAGGGACCTTGAGGCAGAGAGGTGAGGGCGGTGGGGCCCTGAGGCGGGGGAGGGGAGGGCGGGGGGGCCCTGTGAGGGCTCAGGGTGCTGGCAGCCCCCCCCCAGGCTACCCGGGGTGGAAGAAAGGGGCTGTGGGGGCAGAGGCACGGCCGGCGGAGGCGGGGGGGCAGCGCGGCGGGGCCGTTGTGCATCTCCAGCCCTGACTGGAGCCGTGTCCAGAGCCACCCTCCTGCCCCGGGCCCAGAAACAGGGGAGGGCTCGGGGCCTGCCGGGCGCTCCCCAGCCTGCCTGGAAAAGCCGAGGGAGCCACAGGGCGCGGGGCTGCGGGGCGGCCGTCTCCAGCGGGGGGCTGCACGGGGCGGGCTGAGCCTGTCGTTGCCCCTCAGCATTGGGTACCAGGTGTTTTGCTGAGGTGCGAAAGGTCTGGAGGAGTTGACAGCAAGAGGCACAGTGCCTTGAGCCGTTCCTCCTCGCTTGTGAGCCTTTCTGGCCCTGACTCATGATTTCGTACTTTCAGAGCTGGCAGTACAGGGAGAACAAGGGAAGCTCCAGGTACCTTGTACTGCCTTTAGAGTAGAGCCCAGGCTGCTCCATAGTTCCCTTACAAGTGTGCTGCTTTGAATTTTTAATGCTGAAAATTATTCCTCATTTGTTATGGACTTGTTTTCTTCCCCAAAGCTTGCTGTGTACCCCTTCACTGTCTGAAATCACAGGGCTAATTCTTACTACTCGTTCTTTAAAGGTTTTGTCTGCCTTTTAGAGAGTGTAAACAAAAGCAGTGTTTCCTCCTTTGTTTTTATTCAGCATGTCTATGTGAGCTAAGCACACTAAAGGGCAAAAAAGTAACTGCTCTCCGAATGGCTACTGCAGGAAATCTTGAGAGAGAGAGCTGGATCTTTTTCTCAGCCTCTGCAGTGACAGAAACGTGAGTGGCTCCATGAACTACTAGACGAGTTCATGGGCTTCAGATGGGCTTAACAAAACCAATAGTCTGTGATCCCCAGGGGCAAGGGAGGTGAGTGTGTGGAGGGCTTTGCCAAAGGGTCTGTCCCTGCTTAGAAACCAGGTTTGTTACAGGCCTTCAGATGACGTCCTAGGCTAACTGGATGGTTTGGTTTGTTCCAGCCTAGCTGTCCCCATGGCCCTAGGACCTTTGTGACACCTTTGTCATTGGTGAGTGGCTGTTTACTAAAAGGCAGCTTTCTTCCTGGCTGCATCCATTGGGCAAAGGCTGGCCCTGGCACTCCTCTGCCCAGCCTGGTTTGGCTCTGGCAGTGACTGGACGTGAGAAGAGCAAATACTTGAGCCTCAAAGTGAAATGTTAAAACAACTGAAATAAACCTCTTCACATAATCTTCTCTTTGAAGGTGCTTTTTGGAGCAGGAGCAGCATGAGGATGCTCCACTTCTAAAGTTCTAAGCCTCTGAAACATTTAGGCTATGGAAGGACTTACATTCCTCCTTGCATGTTAATCTAGCTCTTGCTGCAGGTTAGACGGTAGCTTTGCGGGTTTGAAGTTCAGAGAGCTCTGCATTTTGGTTTTGGTGACTTTATTGCAGAGATTTCTTGTTGTTCGTCAGTAGGCATACAGGTCATCTTAGCAGTGGGGTTGGGTGTTGGGTTTCTTAATGGACAGATGGCCCCCAAATAGGTTACTCTGCATCCAGGTTTTAACAGAAACTCTGTGTGTTGGGTAGGTGCAGATGGAATCCAGCTTTATGTTCACGCTGCTGCTGCTGTCTTTCACTTTTCACATGTATAAACTATTTGTAATAGTTTGAGAACTGATTTTTTTTGTCTTCCTCGTCCCCAGATGGCCTTAATGTACCCATTAGAAAATATTCTGATGGCAGAAGGGTTGATGTGGGGCAGTGTGGAATTCTCTATTCTCTTCTGGAAAACTGCAAGTTATTTTTGTTTAAAACCTGATGTGCAAAATACTTGGCTTGGGCACTTCTTAGAGATACAAGCTTGTTGGCTGAGGTGCTGTGTAAGTCTTGAGCTTGATGGAAAAGTGAGTGAATTATGTACACCCTGAGAATTGCTGAAGCCAGTAGCAGCTTCTGCAAACTGTTGTAAGAGGAGGTCTTGATTTGCTAAATTCAACCATGCTGTGTAAGAAAGGGACTAGCTGGTAGAGACACTTGTATCGCGGAGATCAGAAAGCATGAGGATGTAGGACTGCAAGGCTCAGCTCTGCTTGACTCAGAGGGAAGTACAGGCAAACTGTGTTAGGCTGTAGGGTTTTAAAGTCAAATTAATTTAATAGAAAAGAAAAGGAGGCAAGTATGCTTTGAGTTCAAAGTTAGAATACAAAGGTAATATTAATACGATCATCCAAACTAAACCAAGTCTTAGTTTTTATTTTGTAGTAATACAGCATGTGGGCACAACAGGAGGACAGATGGTTGCACTGAGAGAACAGAAGTAAAACTGCCATGTCTGAGATGGATGCAGAAATGACTAGGTTGAAGAAAAAGGGCTGACTGATCTGCTTCCTGGAATACGGAAGAAGTTAGCACATAATGCTGATAACAGGGATTTTTATTGACTCTATTAAGATAGGGCTAGTAAAAAAAAAAAAAAAAAGAAACACAGAACAAGGCAAGCATACAACAACAGCAGCCACTGAGTGTGGAAGGAATTAACTGACCCTTTAAAAATTGGATAACATTTTTTCATGTGGTTTGCTCCATGGCAGGTGGTGTAAGACTAGCCTTTTCCATAAAACAGCCCTTAGTCTAGAGAGAAAAGTTTCGTTGTTTAATCTCTTTCTTAAAGGATTTCTTATGGAGTCATATGGAAAATTAATTACTGTGTCAAAGGGATGGAGGTTTATGCAAGCATTGCAGGAATGGCAGCAAACTGGTGAAAGGAAGGATGTGTGTACTGCAGTGAAAACTGAGTTGGAGACGGGAGTCATGAGACGCGTATTACTTCTCATCCGTGACCTTGGCATAAAAAGTAAGAGTATACAGATTTGTGATGAAACAAGTCCGAGACATGAGCAATAACGAGGAGGAGGAGGGTGAACGTATTACACAAGACGAGCTCTGAAACTTTGTACTGAAGTTTTTATAATGGTAGAGTCAGAGGGCAGGCATGTGCCTTGGCAAAGCAATGGACAGAATTTCTGTTGTGAACGGGGGTTCATCAGTTTGGAAAGAAAAACCAGCAGGTGACTGGGTTACTGAAGGGGCATGACTGGAGGACTAGCGTGATCTTAGCTTTAAGGAGTGAAATGCTTCTAGCCCAGTTGCGAAGTGTTGGTGCCATTGTACCCAGTGTTTTGCAAGGCTTTGCACAATTAAAAAGTGGAACAAAGAAGTGTGAAAAAGGCAGCACCATGGAGGCACTTCAGGCAGGCCTAAGAGATGATCAAGGGAGATGCGTTAAGGTGATGTGACGTTGCTTGAAAATTTTAAGCGGTGAAAATACATCAGGGGAATAAGCTCCAGGGATGGGGAGGAGGAATTGCAGGATCTGAAGAGTGAGCAGGTGCGGTGAGGGTAAGAAACCCGGCTGGCTGAAGGTGAAGCTTCATGAACGTAGGAAATAAACTGCTTGATGCCATTACCTGCTGTTCCGATGTGTGTGTGGATCCTGGAGTTTCCTTCCAGTTCTGTGGCTTCTCTGCTATGTGGCAAATGGTTTGAATGAAAGTATTTTTCTTTCATCTGTCTGGCCTGCAGAATACAGCATTTTTATAAATAGCTTTCTTTGTCAGGACTTCCATGTGGCTGTGTAAGAGGAACAAGATAAAATGTCTGAAGTCAGTGCTGCCAATACTAACATCTTTGGGTTTCTAGGTGTCAGCTTTCTAATTTAAGTGTTGCGTCCAGTACAGGGCTAAGACCTTGTCATGACAGAGAAGGATGAAATTAATCACGGAACTGAAAATGAATGATTGCTTATGTCATGGCTTGATTTAAATCCCATTTTACCCCCAGTAGAATCAAGTTCAAAGCAGTGATTTTATTTTTTGAAGTTGTGATAAAACTGTAAATAATTGAGTCAAGTCAGTTCAGCCATGAAACTCCAGTTCTTCTACTCGGTTGGGAATTGTCTGAGATCTGCCTTGCTCGATGCCTAGAGACCTTACGTGTTTTAAATAAAAGTGGGGTGGGTGGGCAGGGGGCACAGACTGCCTGAGTGCTGCTGTATTTGGGAACGAAGAAGGATTTCTGGAGAGCTGGGCGACTGTTAATACTGGGCCCATATTTAAGTGTAAATGGGACACTGGCCAACCTGTCGCAGGTCTAGGGAATAGAGTGCCAATAACAGGACTTTTAAACGTAAACATGGAGGAAATGCTAAAATGAAACATTCAAAATATGACTGTAAGTTAGGAAACTTAACTGGGCAGGTATGTGCCCAGCAGGCATCTGCAGAAATTTTCTCTTAGTTCTTTAGCACTTCAATAATTTTTGTTATCAACCTGAACCAAAATAATCATTAATTTTAAAATTTGAAGATGATTCAGTCTCTGGGGGGAGTTCTTAAAAGTGAAGAAGTCACTGACACGAACCAGTATCTGGATGACTAGGAAGGCTAGGTGCAAAACATCTGTTAAGTGGACTTGTATGACGAACACACGACGTAGCTGAGGGTCTTGGGAGTGGCAACGCTACCGGGAAGCAGCAGGTCGGGGGCTGCACAGCTTGGTTATGCAAAATAACCAAATCGAGGATTCTCAGGTAGGGTGAGGGAAGCCGCCGTTTGTGTGGGAGCTGATGTGGCTGCTAGTGGGTGTGAAGACTGCTGGTGGTAAACTGGACAGAATTCCAAGAGGAGCTGGAAAGTGGCTCAAGGGGTTGGAAACGCACCTTGGGAGTTCAGTCTAAATTGGGAGTTAAATAAGAGAACAGGAAGATCTTTACTGCTACACGCTCCGTGTGAGTGATGTGGGCCAAGTGAAAACAGTTTGCGTGCAGGCCGCTGGGGCACGTGCCCAGGTAAGAAGGTGAAACGTATCCCAGAGGAGTGATGTGGTTCCCTTGGATGGCTCCGTGCAGCTTCTGAAATTAGACAGGGATGCAGAAGAGTTTGGGGAGCTGCATTGTTGTGCTTGTTTTTGGGGAGGTGCTGTGGAAGTGCTAATGAGCTCAGCAAGGAGCGGGCTCTCTTGGTCCTTGGCAGTGCCCTCACCTGAGAGCAGTCTGGTGGAGGCAGGGACCGGGGGTAGGTTTCTGGGGGTGGGCACGTGGCTGCCCGAAGGGAAGGAAGTCCCTGCTACGCTGTGTGCCTCGCAGCTTGCCGCTGGGGCTTGCTGCCTTCCTCGTGGTCCTGCTCTGCTTTCCTCATTTGCTGCCTCCTTTCTCCTGCTTTGTCTCACCAGTCTCTCTTTCCATTCACTGGCAGGTTGCAGCAATCCCTTGCTGCTGAATCCCATGTAACTTGTCTCCGCCTGTCTTGCACAGGCTCTTGACAGCACCGGGTGAGTGATGCCTTTTACCTGGTGCCATGCTCTTCTACTTGGCTTAACTGAAGTCAGGTGGGACATACTGCGTGCACAGCAGTGCGCGTTCAGGAAAGGAGCCAAGTCCTCAGACAGACCCTGGCGTCTTCATTTTGCTCTTCCTCCCCTCCAGCAGACCTCGGTCTAAAGACCCTTCACCAAAAAGACATTTTGCAGTCCCAGGCTGGCTAGAGGCATCCTGTGCAATGAGGTTTCTGCATCTATGACCTCCTCCTGCCAGCTTGATATCAAGTATACCCCGTGCAACCTAGAGCTCACTGTAGGTGCTCTGGAAATGGTGCATGTTGTTTGTCCACCTTCTCTGGTAAGGCTGTGGATGGTCTTTAGTTGAGGACAGTGGGTTTTGTGCGTTTGTTGTAAGCAGACTGCTGTCTGCCTGTGTCTCTCTAATGGCGCGTGGTTAGGGGTGCTCTGTGGTCTGAATTTTCACTTTCTCAGTGTATCCAGTTGGTTCTTAATGAGTCAGAAATGAGGGAAAGAAGGGGGCTCCTGGCTTGAGCATTGGGAAGTGAGAACTCCTGACGTGGTGGCTGGTTCATATTCAGCTTATGAGATGCTGGTGATTTGGGTTGGCAGCTTTTCTTGTTTCTGGTTTTTAAGAAGAGACCTCAGTATAGAAAACTCCCCTACACTAATTGCCAAAGACCCTAAATTTAACTATGCTATTGCTACAGCTGGGCTGTACAAGAGAAGCGTGATCTCTCCTGTCCAAAAGCTTGAGCTGAGATCTGTTCCTGATCCTGAAAATACTTTCTTTTCTCTCCCTAGGTTCAGTACTGTGGCTTGCTGTTTCGCCATGAGGGCTGGCCCCTGTGTATTCACGAGAAGATTGTAGTCCAGCTGGCTTCCATTGACTGGCGAATCTTGAAGCCTGGTGACTTCTACCTGCAGGTGGTTCCCTACCTGAAGAAGTCTCCACGAATTGTGTTGAAATGTTTGGCAAAAGACCAGCATAATGTAGAAGAAGTTGTGATTCCGGAAGTTTCCTATACCTCTATTTTTACTCTAGGATGGTTGAGTACTATCAATGGCGAGCGGATGGGTATAGCACTGGAAAATTGTTTACTAACCACTGATGATAAGATATTTCGTGTTCCCTGGGATAACGTGGTTAATCCTGAATTTATAAATAAACCGAAAATAATTGAAAATAGTATCATCACTCCAGAAATAACAGAGGAACCTTCAATTTTGTGCCTCCCCATGGACCATGCTGAGTGCAGCTCACCAGACCTAGAATCTCAGTATCTACGGGAGCAAAGTCCAAATCGAGACGACCTGGTCACTAGCAGCCCAGCTCCACAGTTAAGTGAAACTCTTGTCAATGGTGTGTGTACAGATCCTGTGCCTCAGGAGGACTTGAAAAGTGACCTTGAAGGGGAGTACGTCGAGCTTGCAGAAGTTTCACTGCCCCGGTTTGGGCCACAGACGGGCTCTTTAACCCAATCGCTAGCTTTAAATTATCTGACACAGCCCAGAACACGAGTGAATGCGTCTAAAGGCAAGCACAGATTTATTGTCATTCAAGACAGCACATACTCCAAGAACTTCATTCAGTCAGCACTTATGCAAAAGGAGCGCTGTCAGATGGACACTCTGAGGACTTCTACAGAAGTTCTCAAAAATGTAATTTCTTTGGAGAGCAACAAAACGATGGCCCATGAAGAACTGTCTCCAGAAGGTCGACTGATACCAGGTGGTCCTGGAGGCATGGGGAACAGCTTTTCTGTGGCTGCTTCTCCTGCCGGCAGTGCAGAAGATTCATCCCCTGCAGAGCAGGTGACCTGCAGCCAACACTCAATCGATTGGCGGTATGCACTGTGCAGCTACAGCGATGTGTGTGCTGGAGATGGCGTCAACTGCAAAGCACAGGTGACTGGTTCTACTGGAAACATGCAAATAGAAAGTGATGGTTCTAGCAGAAATCCTGATGTTGAGATATTGGAGCGGAGCCCAGAAACAAGTCTAGATGCTGCTGCTGCTGAAGAGGAGAGTCTGGCAGGACATGGAGAACCACTGGCAGAACCTCAAAATGAGGTGACACAGATGGATCCCTCTCCTGTGTCTGTCCTGGGGCCGTTGGGACCACGCTGCACACTGAAGGAAGGTCCTGGTGTTTCTTACCAGAGTGTCAGTGAAAGTATTGCGCCAGTCCAGGCCGCTGCATTGCTTGCCACGCCTGAGAGTTCAGATGTAGGTGCGGAGAGAGACTCTCCGTTGGGGAATGCGACAGATGTGGCAGCGGTCCGTGCTTGCTGTGGTGATCAGGAAGCAAGTCTTAGTTCTCCGTTAAATCCTTCGGAGCAGTTGAACCAAAGAGAAGTAGATGAAATAGAGCTGGGAAGAAGAGAAAGCCCTGAGAAAGTCAAAGAGATTGAACAAATGCCGACTGTAAATGAGAATCAGGCTAGCCATAGTTGCTGTTCTGTCAGAGCTCCTCCAGATGGACTCCTGTCAGATGGTAAAGAGCGAGAGGTCTCTGCCTGTCAACATAAGAAAGCTGAAGAAGACACGCTACTCCAAACTGCTCTGACAGCAGAGAGTGAGCAGATGGCAGGACAGTTAGACACCAGTGACTCTTCGATGGGTCTTGACGCACAAACAGAAGGCTCAAGTCAGTTCAAAACCCACGGGTCTGGCGAGAGGTGTGAGGAGCTACAAAGGCCTGCAGAAAACCAGGGCCATAGAAGTGAAGTGAACTCCGTGTTGAACCCGGAGTGTGTTGCTGCGCGGGACTTGCAGGGAGAGGAGGAGAACCAGGGGAGTTTTTCTGATGGGGAAAAGTCAAAGACTGTAGCCTTAAAAACACTGGAATCCATTAAAGAGGAGCTGGAGGTTGGACCGCTGTCCTCAGGACCCGCTGACGGGAACACAGAGCCCACTGCTCTGCAGTCCCACCAAGAGGCAGTTTCAGGGGCGTCATCTCCTAAAGGTACAGCAATGGGATGTTCGTGTGTTTGTCTGGCTGATAACATGGGTAGAAAGCAAAGGCCTCCGGAGCTACTGCTGACAAATACTGGCTACTGGGAGTCTTTGGAGTAATAGCACAAACTACAGGAAAGTGGTTAGGTTGTCACTTTTTGTGGCTTGAAGTTAGCTTTCCCTTCAGAGGTGGGTTTAATGCAGTGTTTTGTTCAACAGTTTTTTTGCAAATTTACACTGTTACAGAACAAAGTTCTGGTGTAAGAGATTTTTAATTTCAGTTAATCTGATTGCTAGTGACTTCCACCCGTTACATTCATCGTGTGCACTTCATGGATGCATGCGGTAGGAGTGCGTGAGGACAGACTGGCTAACTGTACAAGTCTTTTCCTAGCTGAACACTGTAGGAAGATAGTTGTGGTACGAGGAAGCAGCAGCGGGTGGCACAGTAAAGTACTAGCTATGGAACATGACCTGGAGATCAACAAATGTGTGTGCTGGCAACTGATGCGAGAGGCAAACTGCGGAGTTGAGGGATTCCCCACCGCCTCTCTCCCTCTCTCCTTTCCCCTTCGGCATGCTTTCTTCAGCTTGGTTATGTTTCAAGTAGGAGCTGTTTAACTTGAGTGGAAGAGCTAATATTAATTTTTCAGGTGGGATCACAAAGGCACAGAGAAATTAAGCATCTTACTTCAGGTCAAACGGTATGTTTAAGCAAGTATTGCCCAGGCTTCTTGATGCCCGGCTTTTTATGCTGCAGCTGTGGCCCTTCAGAAGAATTAAACTGACGGTTCAGGTCTCTGCCTCTTGCACCAGGCTGCAGGCAGGCAGTGTGTAACCTCGCAGACGTGATGCTGGCTTTGCCTAGCTCTGCTGAGTCTGGAAAGCTGTAGCTAGATATGCAGATCACATTGAGAAGTGCGTGCGTGTGGCGGGGGCGGGTGAAACACGCCATTCCAGTTCAGCAGCTCTCATTCCCTGAGACCCCTGGCTAGGAAAATTACCCAGCTTGAAATATTAGAGTGAGGATGCTCGAAAGGGTCGGAGGTGCAGATGCGCGTTGCTAGAGCATGTCCGACCCAGCGGAGGAACAGATTGAGAGCTGGTATTCTTGGGACAGTGTCGTGCGGCCAGCATCTGCTTGCACTGCGTGGATAAAGCCTGCATCACCACTGCAGCGCTACCCTCTTTGGCTGCACACACAGGTGTTGCGTCGTCAAGTCTCCATTTTATCTGAGGCCTTCGTGTGACCTCCTAATGGAGGAGCCAAAGTCTCCGTTGATTGATAGGAAACTTCTGCTTACGCTACACCGGGTGTGTTAAGTCTGTAGTTAGGCAGGCCCGCTGTTGCCAGGCGTTTCTGATACTATAGATGTGACAAGCATTTCTGTTCTGTGAAATGGAGAGGTTAAAAAGTTTCAATTTCTGAAGACTCTGTCTGAGCATCCAAAACCACGAGCAGCAAAAAGAGGTCACGCTCTGTCTGTCCGTAGCTCTTGGCAGATACACGCCAATAAATAAGCGTGCTGCGGGTATCTGCTCCCCTTGAATGACGCTTTCTACGTCAGCCCCAGAGCAGGTACTGGATGGTGGCACTTTGGACCAAGCTGAACTTGGCTTGACTTTGTGTTTGCACAGGACCGGGCCTCAGAAGACCTTGGTGGTGTGAGTGCTGGGTGTGTGCTTTCCGTATGACTCCCGTGGCTGCTTGTTCTGTGTTCCCATCTCTTCTGCCTAAAATTAGCCAAGTCCAGCTCGTGGATGAGATAATAAGTGCGGTATTCTCGCTGCTCCGTAGGATAAGTCTTGGCTGCTGCTGTGGATTTCAGCAGTGACGGCCCCCTCTGGGGCATGTGTGGAGCTTGTTTTTGATGAAAGCTGATTTAAATGTTTCTGAGAATTTGGCTGAAGTTTTGCTGCGTTTGTGGCCTGATTCTGATGATGTCACTCTGTGGCACTGCCGTGAAAAAGACTTACCTCGGAGTCTGTAAAACAAAAGAAACAACCTAAATCATCAGAAAACCCCCAAAGCCACCCAAACGACTCTTTAAGGCATAGGGCAGCTCACGTATCCGTTAGCACTGGGAGTATTTCTTGTTACAGTTCCAGCTGCAGTATTTAAGTTTAATCTATTCAATTACATTTGATTAATTTGAGATCCAAACAAGTTATTCATCTCCCTTTATCTATCCCCTTTAAGCCCTCAGAGACATAATAATATGATAATTCAGAGATGAAATTACAAAGTGAAGCAGACGTCCCAGGCTCAGTCCTACGAAAGCACTTCTCTCTCTCCCAGCCGCTCAGTCTGGAGGTGAATTGAATTCTCGGTAACTGGCTCTCGTTGAGGTCATTTTGCTGCTGTGATTGCAAGCTGTGGTTATCTTGCCCAAACTATAAATAACAACTAAGCCAGTTCTTGAGCGTCACTGGCCCAGTTCAGATCCCCAGTTCACACCTCGGTGGCAGCGGGCAGGCACACGGTTTGTTCCCTGTGAGGTATTTGTGAGCTCGCGTGTTAAAGCAGACATTGCAGATTATATCAAAACACACTTTCAGAACTGGGGCATCTGAATTTGCCGTGTCTGCAGATTTTTTCCTCGTCCCTCGACTCTCACCCCTTCCTCCCACTCACATTCACAAACTGAGCTTATTTTCTGCACAAATATGACCCGGCTTAGAAAGATGTTGAGTCAAATGTGACCTGTTTTGAGTTGGAGGCTTAAAATTTACACTGGTTCCATTTCCAGAATATCTGACTGCTGTTTTTCCGTAATGACTGACTTGAAATGAAGGTGAGTTTTGAAACTTTGCAGCTCTGGAGAGGAATTCCTATATTTTGGGGTTTGAAAATAACTTGATATTCAAGAAGTTGGCTGAAAAGCCGTGCTGGGGCATATTCAGCAGCACCTGCTGGGGCGTTCCATTCCTGCTCCGTGCTTCTGCGTGATGTTAGCATAGATGATACTGGTGCTGGGGCAGTTTGCAGAAAAAATGCTAATGTCTCTTTGAAATGCACACAAGCAAATCCTCCTCGACCGCTTCCTTAACCTCAGGGAAAGGTGCAACCTGCAAACATGGCAAATTCAGATGTCCCAGTTCTCAATTTGCTTTTTGATGTAATCCTCCGCATTCTACAATTTCCGCTTTAGTAAGTGCCTCCACCCCAGACTGCAAATAGCAAACAGTGTGCCGGGGCCTGCTCAGGGGGAGGTGGGGTCTGCAGATCCCAGCGGAGCCCGCCGGGCCTGGGGAAGAGGCGTGCTTGGTCAAGGTGCAGGCAGGCTGGAGGCTGCGCAGCTCCTCTGGGGTCACGTTGGGGCCAGAAGGCCCCAGCACACGGCCGTGTCTGGTGGGCTGAACAAAATACTTCCCTCTTCTGGGTTTGGGGAGCTGCGGCTTCCTTCCTAAGAGAGCTCCGAGGCAGGGCTGCCACATACATTTATGCCCTTCTCTTGCCCGGTATGGTTCCTTCAGTGTAGCCATGCTCCCTTTCTTGTCTTCAAATGCCCACTTTTGGTCCTCTGTGCAGGCTTTCTGCGTTTCATGCAAATTCCTTTACTACAAGTTGCATGTGTGCTTGTCGCCAGGCCTCACAGCTCCTTGGGAAGATGTTTTCCCACAGAGTCTTATCGGCCCTTAATGTGAAACATTTGGGGCGAGATTTATTTGGCTTGCTGATACCCTGTCCGTGGGAGATCTGTGCCACCTCAGGAAGATCTAGTAGCGTTGTCCAACGCAAATGACCTCTTGCACGACTGGAAGACAGAGGCTGAGGTAGTATTAGGGACAGAACCGAGCCCTGATGTGTCCCGGAGCGGTGCGGACGCCTCGAGCCGTCACCCCAGCTTACGTGGCCAAATGCAGCAGATGCCAGGCTGGCTCCCAGGGGCGCTCCCTTGAGAGGGACATTACCAGCGTGATGCGGCAAGCTGTCACAGCTCTGGGGCAGAGCCCTGGAGCCCCTCCTGGCTTCCCCCCGTGTCGGATATTTTTGCGCAGTGAGCCATGCTGCTTGGGGCGCTTCTCTTACCCGCTTTAGCAATTTTGAAAGCAGTTTGGGCTGAGCCTCAACCTGTAAATCTCCTCCGCTGCTAAAACTTGTATTGAAAGCCACTTCAAGGACTGCTTTGTTCCTCGTCCTGCTCTTTAATGAAGTATTGGAATCTGTTAGTAAATAAACTGAGTCAAGTGTCAGCGTTGTTGATGCAGCAGGAAGGTAGGATGGTTTAAGTCAATTTTAAATAGCAATTAAAATGTGTGACTTCATAGCAAGCAAATAAATACTCCCCTCTTTTATTTTCCTAAAGAGAGGGTGATTTTTATTGGTAGATATGGAAGTGTTGTGATTTGCAGTGGAGTGTAGCCTTTTTTCTCTAGTATATCTCTGCCGAACAGTAGGATAGCCTGGCTATGGACTTACGATCCTAAAGACACATTGTTGGCTTTTCATTCTTACAGTGTTGGGAAATGGGGAATAATACTTCGTCCATAGTAGGTAGAATTTTTCTTCTCTCCAGCTACCTTTGCATGAAAATTGAAACTCAGCACAAGGAGAAAACTGGCATTAATTTGTGTGTAGTAATTAAGATACTTAACTTTTGGAATCTAATGAATCTGTTAACTTGTGCTTTAGAGCCAAAGCGTCAGGGATAGGAAGCGTTTTCTCCGGTTCCCAAACACAGCTGATTGGTCTAGTCCTTCCGTTCTTCAGGGTTTTAAAATAGGTTTTTGCCTTTCACGTTAACTGTTAATTAAAAATGTCTGGATGAGCAGAACGAGGTCTCTTTGCTGGCTAATTCCCAGCTGATTTGTCAGCCTTGAGTCGGCTTTGCATTTTCAAGAAGTAATCTGAAAGTGGAGTTGGGGGAGTCATTCTGTTCCAGGGGAACAGCTCTCCCGGTCAGAAGCTGGTTTATCGCTTCGGTGTGCTCAAGCTGCTGGAGCTGAGCCAGGGACTTGCACCGCTCCAGACTTTCAGGCTGCCAGCAGACACGTACTGCTTGATACGTTACCTTTAAAAATGATTTTGGGTACAGTAATCCTGATCAGAAGTGAGTTTTTATAACTTGCAAACTTCACACTAAACTGCTTTCTTTTTTTGGAATTACTGTAGCATTCATGTTACAACTGGTTTTGTAGCAGGCGTGCTGCTGGCACCAGGACTGGAGGAGCTGCGGAGCGCTGGGGCTGGGGGCACGTCCCTCCCCGGTCTGGGATTTACCCCGGACTTTTTGGGTGGAGCTGTGCTCTAGCTTCTGCCTGCTGCTTGTCTTACAGGGATGGTGTCGGAAGGGGCAGAGGCGACAAAAGCATCTGGCGCAGATGTATTGAAGCCAGTGGGTAAAGTCTGTGCTCTGGAGGAAACCTCAGCTGCTGCTGTTCCCCCGAAATCCCCAGCTTCTGGGACTGCCTGGGGTGGTCGGTCTGCACCTTCCATCATCAAGGATGTGAACCCCGAAGTGCTCAGGAGCGGAGTTGCCTGCCTGCCTGGTGAGTAGCCGAGCCAGAAAGCAGCTGGGAAGCGGGGCTTGTGGGAGGGCAAAGGAGATGTACCTTGTTTTCAGTGCTGCAGTCTGGTGCCAATCCTGTTCCTTTCACCTCGAACCTCTCCAGAAGCAACATGTTCTGAATTCTCTGAAGTTTCTGAATGGGAAGGGCAGGAAGTAGAACTTCCCTCCCGTGAAAGTCATGTTAACTTGCTCCCAAGAGTCTTAAATGTTAACAAAGCACGTATGAGTCAGAAACGCCAAATCTGTAGGCTCATACCACTAGTTCAAAAAGAGACAAGTGAGGATCCAGCTAATGATGGGCTGGTGGGCCTGACATCAGACCTGGTCAAAACAATGGGAACTTGATTCCCTTGGTAGATAATTAAAGGATGAGAGTGTAGAAGATGCTGTTTGACAGTGCTCTTGTAAAACCAGTTTTATTCTTGGTAATTAGAAGTTTGGCTGATTAAATGTAGCTGCCTAGGTAGAATAGATTTCTATAATACATTTGATTTCATGACGCGTAGCGTTGAAAGGAATATCCCGATGCAGTGTGGATGAGCAACATGTGGGACGAATGATAGCAGAGCTAAATAGCAGATGACAAAACTAGCTATCAAGGGAGGACTTCCCAGAATTGTTCTGCCGAGATCAGTTGTAGGTCAAACGTTATTCAGTGTTTGTATCTGATATGGCAGCAAATATCAAATTGCTGCAGATAAAACTTCTGCATGGGACAAATATTGGCAGAGCGGTAAACAAAGCTGAGGCTGTTGGACAGAGCAGCCAGGATCGCTTGGAGTGCAGGGCCCAAACAAGAAGTCTTTGTGCTTAACCAAACATTAATTTAAACAGAGGAAGTGAGACCTACCTCTCCAGTGCTGCTCCAGTGAGAAACAGCCATTTGGCAGCATCTGCTTAAGCACCCCCTGTGGGTTTGCTTCCCTCTTGTCCAGTGTCGGGCAGGGAGATAGCTGCGTTCGGTCAGCTCAGCAGCTGCTTTTGACTTGAAAATTGCCCCAAGAGCAGAGAAGAGGTCAGGCAGACCTGCGCAACATGGAGACGTCGGGAAGGGGAGCAGAAAGGCGGCACAGCGGTCTCCTGCTCACTGCTGGGGCTGCAAGACCGATTTTGACCCCGGGTGTGTAAAGGGGAGGGAATGACGCTTCAGGTTAAGAAAGTGGTTTTACCTCTGTGTACTTGGTGATGCCTCTCGAATAGTTTGGGGTGTTCTGATGTCTGGAGGTGGCACGGAAGAGGGAGACGGCACTTCCTTGTAGCTGAGGGGGGTGCCTTGTGGTGGGAGACTGGAAGGTTTGTTAATCTCATAAGGAGACTGAGGGTGAGGCAGAAGCACCTTTGTGCAGGGAATGAGAAGAGGGAAATAGGATTCTTCCAGTCTTCTGGGAAAAGGCGAGATGAGAAACCAAGTGCAGGGCAGAGTTACGGTACCTGCAAGTATGTAACTCAGCGTTGGTAGGTAAACTGGTCTGCTAATCAGGTTGGACGCTTTTACCGCGTGTACATCAGCCCAAAAATTACAGGCCTTATAGAGGAACCCATAGCCCTTGCTGTAGGAGCCTGACTGCGGGATCTGCTGCTCTGCCTTTGTACTGTGTGGTAGGAATCTGTGACAGACGGTAAGTCAAATATGGGGTGAAGGGACGTAGGTTTGAAGCGTGTTGAAGAAATGAGGTTTGGGTTTGCTACCGCTTCCAAGGGAGCAGGAGAGGAGTGACGTTTTCTGTAGAAGCTGTACATGTCTTCTCTCCCGTGAGGATCGCCCGCTGACGTCCAAAAGAAGACACCTGAGGGAATGCCTGCACCACTCAGCTAAATGCTGAATGTTAGACGCTGGTAATGATAACGATAATTACATTAGAAAGTATAACTTTTATGACAAGTAGGGAATAAGAGGTAATTAATAGATTAGTAGGTGATGGAATTAGTAAGAAACTTTCCTTTCAGGAGCATTTCGTTCCTGTATTCTGCTCTTGAATCATCTGGTTATGTCACTGTTGGAGACCTAGCCCTGCTGGCTCTTGTTGCTTTTTGACCTAGTCAGGTAATTTCCCAGGCTCCTGTATGCTAATTAGAGGTCTGCTGAAGTTCTGGTGATGCCCAGCCTCCCTGATGGACAAAAGATGACACTTCAGCGCAAGGAAGTTTTTTCTGAGACTGGTTATCATGCCGTCATGGCTGTAACTGAGTGCTTTGCTTTTTTAATTTTCTGATGAACCCCTTAGCTTATGAAACAAGGTGTATTAATAAGCTTCTTCTGACTTCTCTCCAGCTCTTTGATTATACAGTGTCCAGAATACGGTATTTCAGGAGTAGTACAGCTGCTCCTGAATCACACAGACGATCAAAGCTTTTGATCCTGCTGCCAGCAGGAGAAAGCCTGTGCTCCATCTCTGAGAGGGAGAAAGCCCTGCTTTTAAATGGTGCCCATCTGTGTCTGTGGCCCTTGCTCAAGTCACGTCCCAGTGACAGGTTGGGATCACACCAGGGCAGTTTTCTGTGCTTGGGGCTGTCCATCTGTACCTGCTTTACCTCTCAACTCACACGCTCCTCCCTAGGACGGGGAGAGAGGTGGTCCAGGACTGTTACCTCCTGTGGTAGCAATGAAGTTCAGAAGAGGGAGAATAGCGTAGCTTTCTCTAGGCTTCTGTTTTTGTCTTGTGTTTGGGAATTTTTCCCCTATCTCATACAATTTGTATGACAGGAAATGCCTTCTGTTGTTGT
The DNA here is from genome assembly GCA_013399475.1 of Chauna torquata. Classification (NCBI taxonomy): domain Eukaryota; kingdom Metazoa; phylum Chordata; class Aves; order Anseriformes; family Anhimidae; genus Chauna; species Chauna torquata. The sequence continues at coordinate 41,978 of VXAL01018915.1, forward strand.
GAATTACTTTTCACACAATAGAGGCGTGGTCCCTGCTGTTCTCCAAATCACTCACCTTCCTGGTGGCAGGCACGAGCTTAGAGCGCTGGTCACTTGACCATGCTCACTCCACAGGCCTGGCTGCTTTTTGAATGGCAGAGGCAGCTCTGGGCCTCCAAAGCGGTGTGTCCACCTGCTTTTTTCCTCTCCTTTTCATCCAGAGAGGACATAATTCCAGCCCTTCTCTTCATAGTTCTCAATGCATGTCATAGCTAAAGCCCAAGCCGGAATGTCATTTAGTTTTGGGAGCTCCTAGAGCATGCTCGGTTCCTGTGATAGGCTGTGTCTTCGGGCTTTTGGAAAGTGAGGGTGAGAGAACGGTTGTGGCTGACTGAAGCGGAGGGGTTTTTCTTCCTCTGCGTGTCACAGCTCAGCTGTGTNGCTAAAGCCCAAGCCGGAATGTCATTTAGTTTTGGGAGCTCCTAGAGCATGCTCGGTTCCTGTGATAGGCTGTGTCTTCGGGCTTTTGGAAAGTGAGGGTGAGAGAACGGTTGTGGCTGACTGAAGCGGAGGGGTTTTTCTTCCTCTGCGTGTCACAGCTCAGCTGTGTTGCCCTTAATGTGCCTTGACCATCCCTGGGCACTGAGCCAGCCCTGAAACTACTGAAAGCCTGGCACCAGCTCTGCCCTTACCAGAGCTGCAAGCAGGTGAGTGTGCTCCTGGGCTGTCCACCCTGCAGCCTCCGAGGAGGAGCTCCAGGCTCCTGCTGCAGGGCTCGGGCAGAGATGTCTGGTTCTGTGCCTGGCTCGGCCTGCAGCGGGGGTGCTCAGTCTGGTTAGGTGGCGCGGGTNGATGTTTTCTGTAGAAGCTGTACGTCTTCTCTCCCGTGAGGATCGCCCGCTGACGTCCAAAAGAAGACACCTGAGGGAATGCCTGCACCACTCAGCTAAATGCTGAATGTTAGACGCTGGTAATGATAACGATAATTACATTAGAAAGTATAACTTTTATGACAAGTAGGGAATAAGAGGTAATTAATAGATTAGTAGGTGATGGAATTAGTAAGAAACTTTCCTTTCAGGAGCATTTCGTTCCTGTATTCTGCTCTTGAATCATCTGGTTATGTCACTGTTGGAGACCTAGCCCTGCTGGCTCTTGTTGCTTTTTGACCTAGTCAGGTAATTTCCCAGGCTCCTGTATGCTAATTAGAGGTCTGCTGAAGTTCTGGTGATGCCCAGCCTCCCTGATGGACAAAAGATGACACTTCAGCGCAAGGAAGTTTTTTCTGAGACTGGTTATCATGCCGTCATGGCTGTAACTGAGTGCTTTGCTTTTTTAATTTTCTGATGAACCCCTTAGCTTATGAAACAAGGTGTATTAATAAGCTTCTTCTGACTTCTCTCCAGCTCTTTGATTATACAGTGTCCAGAATACGGTATTTCAGGAGTAGTACAGCTGCTCCTGAATCACACAGACGATCAAAGCTTTTGATCCTGCTGCCAGCAGGAGAAAGCCTGTGCTCCATCTCTGAGAGGGAGAAAGCCCTGCTTTTAAATGGTGCCCATCTGTGTCTGTGGCCCTTGCTCAAGTCACGTCCCAGTGACAGGTTGGGATCACACCAGGGCAGTTTTCTGTGCTTGGGGCTGTCCATCTGTACCTGCTTTACCTCTCAACTCACACGCTCCTCCCTAGGACGGGGAGAGAGGTGGTCCAGGACTGTTACCTCCTGTGGTAGCAATGAAGTTCAGAAGAGGGAGAATAGCGTAGCTTTCTCTAGGCTTCTGTTTTTGTCTTGTGTTTGGGAATTTTTCCCCTATCTCATACAATTTGTATGACAGGAAATGCCTTCTGTTGTTGTGAATTACTTTTCACACAATAGAGGCGTGGTCCCTGCTGTTCTCCAAATCACTCACCTTCCTGGTGGCAGGCACGAGCTTAGAGCGCTGGTCACTTGACCATGCTCACTCCACAGGCCTGGCTGCTTTTTGAATGGCAGAGGCAGCTCTGGGCCTCCAAAGCGGTGTGTCCACCTGCTTTTTTCCTCTCCTTTTCATCCAGAGAGGACATAATTCCAGCCCTTCTCTTCATAGTTCTCAATGCATGTCATAGCTAAAGCCCAAGCCGGAATGTCATTTAGTTTTGGGAGCTCCTAGAGCATGCTCGGTTCCTGTGATAGGCTGTGTCTTCGGGCTTTTGGAAAGTGAGGGTGAGAGAACGGTTGTGGCTGACTGAAGCGGAGGGGTTTTTCTTCCTCTGCGTGTCACAGCTCAGCTGTGTTGCCCTTAATGTGCCTTGACCATCCCTGGGCACTGAGCCAGCCCTGAAACTACTGAAAGCCTGGCACCAGCTCTGCCCTTACCAGAGCTGCAGGCAGGTGAGTGTGCTCCTGGGCTGTCCACCCTGCAGCCTCCGAGGAGGAGCTCCAGGCTCCTGCTGCAGGGCTCGGGCAGAGATGTCTGGTTCTGTGCCTGGCTCGGCCTGCAGCGGGGGTGCTCAGTCTGGTTAGGTGGCGCGGGTAATTCTGCAAACCTGTCCGAGTTCTCTCGTCTGACTGCACCTTGATCTGAGCCACGCTTTGGCCCTGTTCATTTTTGTTGGTACCTGCAGCAAAGCGTTCATAAACTGTATTGATAGCACTGTGGTGTTGGCTGGACCTGGTTTGTTCCTGAAGAACCCAGGAGCACTGCAGAAGTTTTTCGGCTGTTTCTAGGGAGGGAGGGCAGGACAGAAATGGGAGGTGGGCAGAGTACGTGGCCGCGATGGGCGTCTGGGGTCATGTGTGATTTTGTAACACAAGTGGATGTGAGATTATTTATCTTGAGCTTGAGATTCTTGTTATTCTCAAAAGGTTGCATTATCATTAGCCAACTTCCACCAAATTTGGTGAGGAATGTGTGGTTGGGTAGAAGAGAGCAGTCCAAATTTAATGCTGCCCCGAGAGAAGGACAAGTAGAGCTCAGCTACTTCGCTCTTGGGCAGCGTTTGGATACTTCGGAAGTGTTTGTAGCCCACCGTGATGTGCAGCATAGACTACGCCTAGTTCTGCGGAGCATTCCCGGGAAGTTGATAAGGTGGAATCTGAGGCATACGCACCTGGAACCAGGCTCTGTTAGTTTGACATCCTTGTGTGACTTCTTTTTTTCCCCTCCTTTTACAGGTACCAGAGATAAATCAGGACGTGCAGTGGCGATAATAACAACAAGGAACACAGCCTGGTTAAACCCCCACTGCAACACCACTGAGCTTGTACGCCTCCTTCTGTACTTGCATAGCATCCCAAGGTTTGTGACGCTCCTGGGCTGACGGGGGGCGGCTGCTGCCATGTCCGCTTGTCTTTTGGGGTGTGGGAGCTGAGGCAGTGGATGGAACAGGTTGTTTTCATTGGCCCAGGAAGCTGGTGCAGGCAGTCCCAAAATTGTGCAGGTGGGGATCTCCTGCTGGGTTGAACTGGCTTGTGTTCAGTAAGCATCTTGGCTATTGTGTGTGTGCCTCGTGCACATGGTGTGGGTAGAATTAAGTGTGTGCTGAATCTTTTCATGCGTTGCCATGAATCCGAGCTGTTCTTGCTATTCCTTGTTAGCTCAGGAAATGGGATTTGGGAGCTGCGGTGGGGCAGTCATGCAGCAGCTCCGTGATACGGTGTTGTGACATGGTATTTGAGGGCCATGGTATTTGAGAGGGAGGGAGGATCTGCAAGGGTTGCTGAAGTCTGCCTTTGTGTCTGGCAGACAATTGTTTTTGGAGTCTGCAGGCTGGAGTTTGCAGCTACTCTTTCTCTCGCTGTGGCAGACTCTCCCCCAGTTCACCACAGGTTCTACCGAGACTTTCTTTCACTTTGAGATAATTAAGCTAATAAGAGGTAAAGCTAACTTTGTCCGTGACTTTAAAGCCTTTTAACCGTTGATGAAGGGAGCAGGCTTAACCCATGAGAACGCTTCTGCTGCTCATGCTTATTTTATGCTTCTTCCTTCATACCTGGTTCTGGGCAAGATGGATTTTTGGGTCTGATCCAGAATGGCTGTTCTTGTGAAGCAGTGTGGCTGAGGCCAAGCTTGTCCCAGAATGCTCTGGGGAAGGACAAGTTTTCCTGTGTGGATTACCCCGAGAGGGCGTCAGCACCTCTGCCCTCAGCGAGAGGTGTCCTAGGAATTGGAGAAATTGGAAGTTCAGGTGAAAATAGCAAAGGTAAAAACTGAGCAATGCAGGTGGTGGTTTCCATGTATACATTTTGGTTAAGAGAAGGGTGGACAGGTGGTTGCATGTCTTTACAGAGCCATAACGTGCTTTTCCTCACGCTGTCATGTCTGAGGGTTTGGTTTCCGTAGTCTTGTTGATTTTCACCGTTGACTAACATTACCCCTTTTTCTCTGTCCTTGCAGACCAGAGTGTCAGGCTTTGGGTCTGACTGTTCTTGTGGATGCTCGTCGCTGTTCACCGGTTCCTGCTCTCTTCAAGGCATTCAGCATCTTGCAGGTGAGCCTTGAGCTCAGACAAAGGAGCGCTGCTTGGCTTTCTGTCTCGGTTGGATGTTATATCTCCATCTGCCGTTTATGTCTCCATCTGCCACCTGGCTTTGGGAGATGGAGTTATGCACCCAGCCCTGTTCTAGGAGGATGACCCAGACTGCAGACGAAGCAAAAAGCTTAAGGAGGTCTGAGTTAGAGAACACCCTTCCCCACCCCTCCAATTTTGCTTCCATCTCTGTGCTGAGAACAGCCCCGTACCCGTCTAAATGCTGTCATGAATTATCGTGCTCGGAGGCGCTGGCCACTGCACTGAGGGGCTGTGTGAAATACGCAGGGATTGTTGCCCAGCACAGAGAAGGGAGGAGGAGAGGCCTCTGCCTGCTGCAGAGGGAGGGGAAGGGCACTGCTTGTCATACCGGCTGGAAGAGCACATGCAGCTGGTGATGCGGCTGTGGGCGGATGATGGGAGTCGGACATGCTGCAGCTCTGTATTGCTTCGGGTCAAAGGCTTTCTATCAATCACTTGGAAAGCAAGTGGGTTGTGTTGCCCCTGCTCGCAGATCGCTTCTGTCTGCTGTTATTAGCAAGCCAGAGGAGATGCTGGGTTGTAGCTATGACTAATCGTGTTTAAGCAGGTGTTCCTTTTAAATCAGAGCTTAGGTCTCTCAGAGCTCGAGCTCTGCAGAGTGGAACAGGGCAACGTTTTAATGAGGCTGGTGTCTCTGTGGCTTATATGCTCCAGTGCCACATCTGAGAGCTGGGGCTGAGTCAGAGGTCTGTCCTCCTGCTTCCTGGGCTGGGTGGAGCTGTGAGCTGTGTCAGTGTGCTCATTCTCTGTGGTGAAGGAGTAATGTGGTGCCCTGCTCAGTTCTGCAGAGGTAACAAGCAAGTATCTTCTCTTTTCTGCTGTGTCCAGGTGGCAGTGGGCTTGCTAAAGCTTTTGAGCGTTTCCATGTACGTTGTGTGGTTGTGTTTTAGGGGGGTGATTTGGAAATCAGCAACGTGTTGAGACACGATGTGCTTTCGGGCCGCTAGTGGGTCCTCAGTCTCCTAGAGCATGGCAGGAATAAAGCCCTCCTAACCCTAAGCTTCCTATCCTCTGAACGGGGAGGGAGGAAAAGCTTTTTTTTGCACTACCTGTGTAATATCCTGCTGTGATGTCAGTTTGGCTCTGAGCACAGGGTAGAGTAACAGTTAGTTAGCAGGGATTAATGTGCTGCAAGACATTGCTAGTGCTGGATGTGTGCTCCAGGTAACAGCGACTGACAGAGGCTGGTTGCTTGTGGTTTTTGGTCCTTCCCCTGCCTCTGTGCAGACTCTGTAAACAAGACCTGTTCAGCTAGCTCATCATCTGGTTATGGCACAGGAGTAATCCCCTGGCTCTGCTGAGCCTTTTGGGGATCCTTAGCATTTACTTCTGACTTACCTCTGTGATCCCACGACAGTGCTCTCGTCTGCTCTGAAATAAGGAGAGAGAAGTGTAGACCAGGGGCTAACTACAACGAGGCAAGCTAAGCTTTCTAGGCTGCTGGGCAGTGGATGCAGGAGCACAGTCATTGTGTTGTGCTTGTAAGGTCACAGAGCAGATGCCTCCTTGGGGTCCTTTCTGAAATCCCTGATACGTCTCCTAGTGTCTCTTATCTCTGGCAGACTGTCTCTGGAGAGCTCATTTCTCTGCTGTTGTGCTCTCTACTTCAACAGGACTTTATTTAAATGGCTTTTGTGAAGCCTGCTATGAAAATGTGGGTGGAATCTGTTAAACGTTGAGATCCAGTGTTGCTTGTTCGGTTTTGAAGGGACGTTTTCCTCTTGGCTCAGCAGTGAGGAGCACTGCTTCACACTGGGTAAGCACAGATCAGATGACCTAATGCAAAGTCCCTTCCTGCTGCAGCGCTCGGATCTGTTAACCCTGTAGAACCTCTGTGGGGAGGGAGGACTTTGATCCTGGAGGTTCGGGGGTCGATATCTGTCAGGCTGAGGAAATACCTCTTCCATCTTCAGTCTTTCCCGAATGAATGCGTGAACAGAATTTAAGTGCTAATAGACAACTTTAGGTGCTTACACGTAGCTTTCCCTGCAGCACTGGGAGGCTGTCAGTTTGTCTGTTTTGGAGCCACCTCGTATGCTGGTGAAAGCTTCTCACCGTCTTTGCCTTCAGTTGTGTTCTGCAAGACTTTCTTCCTCATCCTCTTTAGAATATGGGTGGATGGGCACTGCTGGAAATCTTTCCGTCCCAGACAGCACTGGGAGCAGAGGCAGAATAAAGCACTGCAGCTTACTTGAGAAGAAGTAGGAGAAACTCTGGCAGCTCTGTACGGAGGAGGAGAAGGGAAGTGCGCAGCCTGTACGTGCTGCAAGAACAGATGATGCTTGTTCCTGTGGGAAGCTGCATAATGATGCTTTGGAGCAGGATTTATGCGGAGGTAAATGCTGCTGTGATGTTTGGTAGCAGCTTGCCACCAGCTGGCTCTGTGCTCTGGGAGCTATGGGGCCTGTTCACAGGAACGTCGCTGGGCAGCAGTTGGGCCGATCCCTCGGTCAGTGAGCAGCCAGGGCACTCACAGTGGGGTGTGCGTGCTGGGCTTCAGCGAACAACTGTCTGTGGGATTTTCCTCTGCCCAAGTTCTTAAAGAGTGAGACACTTCTGAGTAGCGCACATCAGTGCGAACGCTTAATTCTGTAATCTGCTGCATCCGTGTGTTGGATTGGGAGGGGAAAAGCCTGTTTATGAAGACAGAGACACAGTAGCAGTTCAAAGCAGGAAATTTCTGTGTAATCCTTGCTGTTCACGGGGTGTATTTACGTGCCCTGTTACTGCAGTAGCGCGGAGGACCTTAGTGTGATGTTAAAGACCAGGAACCTCCTACTACGCTATCAGTAGTGCTCACTTAGAGACTGAGCACGATTTTTGGGGATTGCCCCGTATGCACAGGCTGCCGGGACTGCCTGTGCTTAACTCTGGCCATGGGCTTCCATTTGAGTCAGGAAGCCAGAAGACGGTTTGAAGCTTTTGCCTGAGGAAGATGGAGGAAAGTATGTAATTGTTCCATTTACAAAAAATGATAAAAGGAGAAGCATTTGCCCTGCTGCTTTCTGAGCTGCTGGTGGTGCCGCTCTGTTCTTTGGTGTCCCCGTTGTGCCTGTGCAGGGAGGTGCGGAGTTCATTGGAAATGTGGGGCTCCGTCTCTTTGCTGGTCTTGTTAGCAGAGGTGGCAAGAGACTGTGCAAAAACCTACCGGAAAGCTCCTGCAGGTAGCATCCTGCTGCTTCCAGCTCTGCCTGCCTCCCGAAGTGCTTCTGCGAACTGTTTTAGTCCGTGCAGATGGATCCATCAGGGCCGGATGAGGCTGACTTTCCTTCAGCTGTTTAAAGAAAAAATATGGTGAAAAATACTTCATTTCTTTGGAAATATTTCCTTCTCTTGGATTGGAAAACCCTGAACTTCTCCCCTGACAGCTTAACTTGTGAATGGTTTTTCAGTTGCTATTTTCAGCAGCAACAAACAAGCAAATGAGTGTTTGGCTGTTGTAACCTTGTGTTACACCATCACTACCTTTATCCCTCACTCAGATTGCACATCTCGTGACTGTTGGAGTATAAGAGGGATTGTGAAATAATAAATTTATTTAATTTTCAGTGCCATGACCTGTCTTGGCACTGTGGCTAGTTTTCGTCCTTCTGTACTTTCTCGCAGGCAAATTCAGAGCTACTGATACAGCTGTAATGTCTCCCCGTGCTCTCTTCAGATGAGCTTTAGTATTAACCTAATTCAGCGTAATTATGCAATAAATTCTTTTTGGCCTTTTGATCAGTGTTCAAATACCAGTGAAAGTGTGAATAATTTGCTTTGGAGAAAGGGATTTGAGAAGACTGAGAAACCTCTGACTGTTCTGGGAGGTGTTTCAGCTGGGATTTTTTCCTGCCTGTTCAAAAGGATCCTCTTAGCACTACAGAGAAACGTCTTTTCCCTTGCTCTGTGATCTCTGCTGCTGCCTGCACTTGCAGAATTGGGTTGTGCTGGCATTGTTTCCTAATTGCCATACGGGGCCCAGTGTCAGGTTGGGCAGCTCAGTCTCGGCTGGGCGGTAGGCACCTGCCTCTGTACGCTGGCTCTGCTGCTCATGTCAGATATTTAACCTTAAACAGTGCTGGAGCGATTATTTAAACAGGGCTCCCTCATTGCTGTGGCCTCCTGTACGGCAGGTTCCTTGCAGCTCGAGCAATACCCAAAAGGATTTGTTGCCGGACAGTTTCCGAGATCTTTGCAGAGGCAAAGGACATCTACGAGACATTTAGATGGGATGGCTCTTATTTAACCGTGTGGAATGACAGCTCCTTGCTATCCAGATCCAGGCATCGTGTCTTTAGTGGGCCCTGTCTCCATGGTCTGAATGTTTCTGCTACATTTCCCTGTTCCTGCTGTCGCTCTCTGCCTGTTTCTCACTTCCCTAGAGTGCTTCTATAATTGGAGAGCCGATCCTGGATCGCAGAGTTTGAACTACAGCTGCCAGACGTCCCTTGGGATGTCCAAATAGGAATTTCTGTTGGTTTAACTCTAGCAACAGGATGCAAGTCCTTGATTGTGAGTTGGCAGTAAGTAAAGACAAGACGACGTTTTTTGGCACTGTGGGGAAAAAACTTCCTTTCAGTTGGGAGAAACGACCAGGAAAATTATCAAGAAAAAATTTGGACGTTGAACATAGTTCCTTTTATTTATTCTTTTCCTCCCCTGACACATTTCCCTGTGTATGAGGCAGCATTGTTTAGTGTAGCCAAGACCTGACCTCTTTCATTGCTTCCTTAAATACTGCATGACTAGTTGATCTGAAGCAAACTGCCTCAAGGACATAGCCGTGGTGCTCTGTGGAATGGCCTTCCCTATTTCTGGTGACTGCCTTCCAGGCTTCGTAAATACTTTTGAAGGATAAATTGCAATCTCTTGTACGAAACTGGTACGGTGCATTCTCATTAGTGTCCCGGGTGGATAGGTAATGGTTTTGCACTCTGTTCTTTTGTAGGACATGGATCCTCATTGTATTCATGGAGTACTGCTTCTGGTTGAAAGAGATCTGACTTTTCGGATGGAGAAGCCAACAGCAGGACAGGTAATGGGACCACTTGGGGGTTGCTGGGGAGCTGTAGATTTCCTGTGTTTAACTCTCCAAACAGCGAGTTCTCTGTCCACTAATGTATGTGTGTTCTCACATGAAACCTTTATTGTTGTTCCCTATGTTTTATGGTTGTGGTCTCTTATGGGTGTGGTATTTATAGGGTTGTAAAGTTTACGCGAGCTGACCATATCTCTGTCGTGCCGTGTTTATTGTTGAGTCCATCACCAACATGCGTGCTATAATTATGTCCGTCTGCTGGGGCCCTTGAGACACAGAGGTTTGTTGGGGGCACGGATAGCTGTACAGAGGAGCCCTGCACAATTAGCAGTAACGGAGATGCTTCTCATGCTCTTCTGTTAACAAGGGAGAAAATCCTTGGTCAGGAAGAGATCACGTTCTGCTAAATCCTGGGCTCCATCCTGTGAAGGCACTTGTTGCTTTGCGGGCTTTCACTTATCTCGTGTTTCCTCTCGTAGCTGCTGCTGTCAGCGGCTGAGAGACTTCTGCAAGAGGGGGAAGAGGAGATGTGTATGTGTGTAAGGTTCCCTTTGCAGCTGAAATGTCTGGGAAGACTAAGAGAAGGTGCTAATGGAGGGGGGAAGATGATCACATCATCACTGAACACCCCCACTAGAAGTAAATCTGCCTTGGTATTCCACAGCTGTATACGAAATGTAGGCTTTCCGCCTCTCTAACTGTCTGTGGTGAGTGAGTAGAGCATCAGGCTGCACCTTAGTCATCTCCCTCTGCACCAAGACTGTTACAAGCTGCAGGAGTGGATTGAAATTCTGTGCCCACCACAAAATCCTGTAGGTTTCAAAGTAAACCAGGCCCTCCATTGATCCCTGCGGATGAAAACATTGTGAATGGCATCATGTTTGCTCTGCGTGTGGTGTGCTGCCCTGAAAGGCTAACAAATAGCAAATGCTCTTAGTCCATTTCCTCATTTCCCCCATGTAAGAGAATTTGAAGTGGAAAAGGGATGTGCAGGTGTGTGCATGCAGGGAGAGCTCCAGACGTTATTTAAAAGCATCGAGCAAATCCAAACTGCGTAGGAGGAAACAGAGCAAAGACTAATAAGGACATGCGGGAGGAATTGGAAGCATCCGCACTATTTCATAAGGAGGTGAAAACTTCACAATGTATGTGTGGGGTTAAATGTCTGCACCTGAGTTCCTGGTGTCTGGGCTGGCTTCCACATACCTGCAGGAGCACTTGTCTGTTTCTCCAGAACGCTCTGGTGAGGTGCTGCAGACTCGGAGAAGGCAAGTTATCGATGTCAAAATCTAGGAAACACTTGGAGCAAATAGCTGCTGTGGTGCCTGGAGAGTTGAGGGTAGGGCAGAGTCTGCTCTCTGAGAGCGAGAGAGATCTCTGAGGTTTTCCAGGAAGTGAGGTGGGGAAGCTGGGGGCTGGATTTAACCTCTCAGGCTCTCCAAACAAATGCAAATTGCAACCCAGTGTGTGAGCATATGAGGGAGTCGCTCTGCTTATACTTGGAGGTATTGGCTCTAGAGAAGGCTGGCTGCTGCCAGACTTCCATCACAGATGTTCTGCTTGGTGAAACAACATGTTGTGGCCTGCAGTCCCTCAGGGTTCGCCCACTAAACTGCACAGCAAACTGCTCTAAGATTGAATTGTTTTTTTTTCTTCATATTCCAGAGACACACAGTGTGCCTTGTTTCTACGCAAGGCAGATAAATAAAGGAAAAAGAAAGAACCTTCCTCTCCTCCTTGGCAATACTCACTGCCCTTTTCTCTAATGCAAATGCACTTTTATTTCTTCTATTCCCATGCAGTTTGAAATTCTCACTTCCATGAAATCCCTCCATAAGCACATAGACAGCTCACAGCTGCCTGTAGAACTGGATGGGACCTTCCCTTATTGCCACCGGGACTGGTTAAGTTTCCGCATGGTAAGTAGGATGTCTTGTGTTCTTTGGTATCTGAGAGAAGGAAGTGGCGTGGTAACGGAGTTGAAGCAAGAGAGAGGAGCTTGTCAACAACCAAGCCTACAAGCATTAAAAGACTGTGGTTCCTGTAACAGCCATGTATGCAGATGACAGTTGCTGTTACCGAAAGGATACTAATAGTGTCTTCATAAAATGGATCCGCTCTGTGGCCTATTAGCATGACTGGAGGAACTGTAGCTTTAGTTTTTAACTCATCTACTTGAACTGCATTAATTCAGATTTGACCATATTTTGAAGGGAAGGAAGAAACAGATTCCTGCTTTGTTGTTATATACAGTGGCACTTCACTTATACTCTGAGGCTTTAGGGCAGACGCTTCTTGTGCTAATCTCAGGAGAAGATATCAGTATCTAATCACCAAGAACTCAGAAATAATAAAAATGTTTAGATCTTGTTGGGTTTCGTGCAGGTTCCCCAGACAAAACTAAGAGCTACTTAGTGAAAACTGTAGTCCTGGCAGGAGTCAGGCTTGGAAGTTCCTGATAATCATTTCAGATACTTAAAGGCACATCTCTTTCCTCCTTTGTTCACTTAATTTACCAAAGTTGTCATCAAATTTGAGCCCTTTAGGAAGGATCTGAACTAAAAAGGGAGAGAAGATTCAGCCTTGGGGTGCATTTTATTTCTCTGAGAGCTGGCTGTGCGAGGCTAGGAAACAGAAGCTTCCCCATGCAGATTCTATTCAGTGAGTCTTAGGAGCAAGGTCACAGCAGGAGGCGGTACCAGCAATCTGTTCCTTCTCCTCGTTTCGCTGCTTTGAGTATGCCTCAGTACCGTGATCCTGTCTGACCACTCTGTGGAAATGTTTGAGCTGACCCAGGTTAAGCCTCAGGGATAGAGGGGCTGCAACCGCAGCACCCAGACACAGTTTATAAGGGAGGCAGCCCTGGCAAAGGGTGCTGCGGCCACCAGCACAGTGCGCACTGATGTTGTCTGGCAGGGTTGCAGATGTTGCTGGCCATGCAGCCGGGTATGCGCAGACTGCCAGAAGTCTGCAAAAGTAGCATCTGTGGTGCCAGTACCCGGCTCCGTGTACACCCTTGCTGTGGAGGGAGCATAAGTCCTGTGGATCATGTGCTTGTTGAATTGGTAAAAGCTGTATTGAGACATGATTTGGCACACTGAGACGAGACAGGATTAAATCTCTGTAAATCTGCACACAAATTGGCTGTCTTCACATTGCGTTGGACTTGCTCACCCTGTTGGATGACAGAACCATCACCTCTGCTTCCAAAAGATTCAGTGGTCTTTTGGCTCTGATCTCCCTTGTCCGGAGTGCCGTGTGGCACACAGTGCAGCGTTTGAAGCAGGTAACGATATCGGAGATAATATTGTGTTGCTGGTGGAAAGCTTCAGCAGTTAACACGTGCCAAATGTTAACTTCTCTTTTCCAGCTTATTTTAGAACACATTTCTTTAAACTTGCGTCTAAAAAGCATTCTGAACCCATGCTGATGCAGTAGAAGTATAGAAGCCGAATCTTGGTGCCTAGGATTAAATTTGAGAACTTGAAGTTTGTTTGGCAGTGAGGAAGCAGACAAGCTTTGCAAGAGGACGTGGATTAGTTTTCTGGACAGAGTTGAGAAAAGCTTGAGAGCTGAGGTGCTCAGTCTGTGCAGCAGGATAATTCTCGAAGGAAGGAGTATGAAATCAGACTACCTCTTGGTTCCGTGTCTTGTGTTTTAACATGCAAAATGTTACCGAAGGGAGTTAGTGTAGGAATCGGTCTGTATGGGTTGCCTGTTTATGTAAGGCACTGGATGTGATAATGACCCACGTGCTCAACCCCTTTTAGATGTGCAGCTGTGTGGCAAACAGCATTTATTTCCTGCCTCGGTGATCTCACCTGCATCCTGCCTGCTAATCCATCCCCTCTGGGGCTGTTCCAGCACTCCACGGAGGGAGCTGAATTCAGTAAAGATTCAAACAGCAGCTTTTTTTTTTTCCTTTTTATTTTTTAATGCTCTTTCTCCTTTCCCTGATTTTAGTGGCTAGAGGGTGGCATCTGAGAGTCTTTAGACTTACATCAGTGACTCTTTAGAAAAGTAGTGTCTCCTCCCTGATGTGTGTGAAATGTTTTTTTATTTTTTTGGTTGGTTGTTTTTTTTCCCAGAAGAGAGAAGGGACTTCAAATTTGTTAGTAGTTTAAGGTGCTTTAATTGTGGAAGCTTTCCAGTTTCCTAACCTTTAATTTATACTACTTTTAGTATGAAGAGGAATGATTTAGAGAATAGAAATTGTACTTGGTCTAAGTTTTGTTCCTCCAAAATGTGTGCATAGTGATTCATCTTAGTGGAAAGTTACAAGAAATGCTAATCGTAGAAGAATGTGGGACATAATTGTACTGATTTTCTTTTCTCTAAAAGCGTGGCCCGGACATGCCGTATGTGAGTTTGTAAGGTCTGTCCAGAGCCCTTGGTATAGAGTGATGCATCTGAAGCCTGTGATGGGTCATGGGCCTCTTTTTGCTGATACAGCCTCGCCAAATGGTATAATTGAACCCTTTGGTTAATGCGTTTGATCCTCTCTTGATTTCTGTCCTTTTAACCTTCTGCAAGCTGGAAAGATGGCTTTCTCATCAGCTGTGAGACAGTAATCTCTGCCTTGGTCCTTTTCCTCTTGTAGAAACTGGAACACTTGCTACAAGGATGCCAAGGGGCTTGTGCCTTCCTCCAGGGAGCCATTCATAAAGTGGAATCTGGAAAACTACCAGAAAGAGCTGAGGTAAGCATGTCCCTCGCTGCATGTCAGAGGTGGGCCTGGGACAAAAGAGAGCAGGACGCTGAAGAACTGCAGAAGAGCTGTAGCTTTGAATTGGAAAGGTGTAGTAGCAGGGTGTTATTTTGAGTGCTGTGCGTCTCTGTGGAACAGTCAGGCCGGCAGAAGCTAGTCCCAGCGGAGCGATAGAGGCTCTGCTGCGTGTAGAAGCTGGTTCTTTGATCCCTCAGTGTCACCACAAGAGATCTCCTCTGGAGCTGAGCTGGTTGCTGCTGGATTGCATGCTGTGGAGAGAGAGGAAGGGGGTGAGGGAAAGGAAAAAAGAAGAAATGGGAGAGATGAGTACTTAATAGAGGAAAAAATAGCATTGATAGGAAATAAACGCACCAGAGAGAGCCACAGGCTGGTTTCAGTGGCCAAGCAGGAGTGTGGGCAAAGCACAGAGAACTAGCTCAGATGTTTCTCCTCTTGCATTGCAGGAAAATTGTCTGTAATTGGATTTCTGAGGCTATGCCAGCATAGAGTGGAATTACGTTTCTAGCCGTGAGAGCAAAGGAGGTTTGTGCAGCGAGGGTTTGGTCACTTCCCTATCCAAAGAGCACAGGCCTGCATTAGGTTAATGCCCACGAGGGACGGTAGGCATAAACTAATTTAGGAAGGGCACTGGCCTCCTCGGGAGGTGTGTCTTCTTTCTTCCCCACCTCTGCTGCTCTCTCTGGAAGAACCACTGCAGAAGAAGGGAAATTAATTTGCTGCTGATGCTAATTTCAGTGCAGAAGACAAACGCTGTGCAGCCCACACCTTTCCGAGTCTCCTTTACCAGAGAGTGAAGGAGAGGGAAAGATGAGAAAAGGGGAACAGAAATTTGTTCTGTTTGCCACCAAGCTGTTCAATGCCCCCCAGTCAGGGGCAAGGCAAGATTATGTTACGTTGGCAGGGCGGATGTAAAGTGTTCTTAACAGCTCCACAGCTCTGTGACTGGTACTTGGTGGCCAGTACTAGAGCCACCAAGCCACCAAGCTGCCTCAGGTTAGCTTGAGTGGCCTGGGTTACAGTTAAGTGACACCACGGTTTTCAGGAGGCCAAGGCTGTGCTGTGGTTCTGGCTTTGCTGCCTCTAGAACAGAAATTTGGAAGGGGACAAGAAGAGGAAGGTACAAAGGCCAAACCAGTGTTGTTGCAAACATATTATTCCCTCTTCTCGAGAAGCCGCTGTACCCCTGGCGTGGTAGGAAATCGCTGCCTGCTCCGCACTGAGTGTAAAACACTGGTAAAACATTGGAAGATACCACAGCAGCCTCTCTGGGCCTTCCTGCATACACGAGTATATCTACCAAGCCTTCGGGTGCATCTTGTCCCACAGCTTGTGCCGTGCAGGTCCAGGCTCTAAGAACAGCAGGAGCTAGCTGTGAGTGGAAAATGAGGCTGAAAAAAATGATTCTGTGCCCAGCAAATGGAGCGTGATAGGAACTGGGTTTCAATTTTAGCCTGATGGGGAAAGTATTGAGAACGTGAGGAACGCTGTTTATCACTTTGGACTTGGCAGGCTTGAGAGAAACAGCCATGGGAACCAACCTCCCTCTTTCCTAGGGTGGGACAAGGTGAGACGTGGTTTGGGTTGGGTTGGGCACTGGTTTTCGCCTGTTCCTTCATCGCCTGTACGCTGCGGTGACTGCTCATCTCACTCTTGCGATCCCTCCAGGAGGCAGCTGTGCTGCTGAGGAATTACAGGCAGTTGATGAAGAACGTTCTTGAAGACGCACGGCTGGTCAGGCTGCAGCTGGAGGGTGGAGCACTCCTGGCCAGACTGCGGAAGGAGGAGTCTTGTGTCACCCTCACCCATGACTACAGGTGAGCCCCAAGGGAGTGGGAGAAGAGGAGATGGAAGTGAGGAAAAAGCAGGCAGTGGCAGTCTGTGAGACGACCCATCGTTGGTGCAGGCTAGTGCAGTTTTTTGCGTAGTGAGAACTTTTGTTGAAAACAGCAAAGGTGGGAAGCGTAACAAGTTGTACTCTTAACCTGGCTGCTCGTTCACCAGTCTAAAAATTCATCCCTTCCTGACTGGGTGGTTCATTTAGACGGCTATTTAAGTTCCTTTTCCAAGCCAAATCAGATTCCCCTTCTGTAATGAGGAGAGGGCTGGATATTTTGTGCACCCCTAAAGCACAAGTCCTACTTGATGATTCCAGTGATCAGTGTTTGGGTCCAAGGCATTACCACTGTGCAGTTTGCCAAGGCACTCCTTATGTAAGGGGATTTCCAAGGACCTTGGCTGAGAGGAATGCTTTCTGGCTATAGCAAGCTCTGATCTCTTCGCACGTTGGTGCGGTTTGCACAGCAAATATTCACTGCCCCTTTGCAGAATTGGTATGAGAAGCGGGGGAATGAGGGAGGCCAGCTGTTTGAAATCCCCGGGGCATTGCACAACTCCTGTTTGTACTGCTAAAACACCTGAAGCCTATCAGCGTGTGAAAGCCTCTGTGCTATGTGCTGTGCAAACAGCAAGGCAGCCCCTGCACCCAGGAGCTGCCAGCCCGACCGGGAGATAAGTGCTGGTGCGTGGGTACGGCCGGGGCACAGCGGATGGCAGGGCAGCGAGGAATGGCCCCGTGCATCTGCAGCCTTGCCCTGATTAAACTCTGTTGCCATCACAAGCCAAGAGGCTTTAAAGGAGGGATGGAGCGAAGATAAGGAAGCAGCTTGCAGGGCGTCTCACCCAAGCACAGGGAAAAGAACGTTTCTCCGAAAATTCAACAAGTGGATGATGGTGCAGGTTGCTGCCGGTCACTGGGAGGCAGGGGTCGGCATTTCAGGGCTGAGTGAGAGGGGAGTGTGGGGACAAGCAGTGTAACCATTTCGTTTCCCTGCCTGCTGTGACTCCTGCCAGCAGCTCTGGCTAGCCATGAGGACACACTTCTTTCACTGAAATGCTTAAGTGCTCTTGATGCAATTTCAGGCAGAGTTAGGACAACACAGCCTTTTTATTCTGACGTGATGTGAGAAGTACAGATAATGCAGGTTGTTGTGCTTTGTGGGCCTTTTTTCTTTTTTTATCTTTTTTAATTTTAAGCAACGCATGGCAACTGTAGAGTCTTAAGAGAATGGGGAGAACGTGCATGCTTTTTATGTTTTGTTGTGTTTTGTTTTTAAGCTAAACCTGTGTTCTTGTGCAGGGACATGATCAACTTTGAAACCTGATCTGACAGAGCCCCTAAGGATAATTTACTGCTTTGATTACCTTAGCAAGGGCAAGGGTGGGACACACACACAGTGCTTTGATTGCACAGTCTTTGAGCACATTCCGAGGCTGCGTAGCATGTTCTCTGTTTAATTCAGGTTGTGTTTGTTGCCTACCGGTATGAATGGAGTGTATGCTGCGGGTCAGATATATGGGGCTCTGCCCAGCCTGAGGAGCATAAACAAACGAAGATGGAAAAAGTTAGTCTTGGTTTAGACTATGGAACAGTTGCAGAAACTAGACTCCGTGTGGTGTTTTAAATAAGGAAATGCCTGCTTGTGGTGTAACTCAGATGCTCAGGGCAGAGGGCTAAAGATGTTCACTCTTCACTGTTCCAGGATCCTTTAAAATGAGGAGAAAAGCTTTTTCACTTGGCCAGAGAACGCTGCATAAGGCACTGCTGCTTTTAGATCCTCCGCAGCTCTGCGCTTGCTGCCTTAGCTCCTTCTGTCCAAATTGCTGTGCAGATATTGGTGGTTCTGGGCTCTGTTAGCCCTGTAAAGGCTCCTGTCGTTACGTTTTTTGTAGGCTGCCTTAACGGGCAGGATCAAAGTAGAGTTGCAACAAAATACTGTGGTAGGCCTACTAAGCTAGCATGCAGTGGCTGCTGATGTGGGTCCAATGTTAGACTTTTGACCGGTGACATGCGAAAATGGAACAGAACCGGTTGCGTCTGTGCGCTCAGCAGGACCTGTTGTATTGCTTTTCTGAACTTTTGAATTGTACAGTTTTGATCAATGCTGAAGTCTTTAATTACACCCCCCAGCCCAATACTTGAAATTAAAGTATTTACAAACGTAAAATGGCTTTATCCTTCTGAGCCTCCTTCTGGCTTTTGTGAATCACGTCACATTGTTTTAATTTTTTCTTCTCTCTTGTGTTGCAAAAACCTCATCAAGCAGTCATAACAGCCCAGACTTCTTAGTCTGAAGTCGTGAGGCCAGCTTTGAACATGTAACCGTCAAAACTTGCAAGCATTGCATATAAATAGAGGCAGAAATTTTAAGAGCAGGATTTTTCTGCAGTCTTAGCTCCAATTAGTTAAAAGATGCCAACCAGAAGTGCAGGGCTATAGATAAAAACCACGATTATTCTCAAGAGGCATAAAGGGGAAGGACAATCCCAGCTGCACCATTACCATGGAATTAAAGAAGCAAGAGATCCTCTTGCTGCTTTTGCAGGGGATGTGTTCTGCCAACTCTCCAGGCTGACTTTCCTGCTAGTTTGTAGCTTCACATGGCAAAAAGAAAATCATCAAGCAGTAAAAACAGAGATGGGCGAACCCATCTGAAAACATGCAACTAATGCTTGACTGCAGGTTAGAGACAGTATCCTAAAATAGGCGAGGAAGCAGGCTTGTGCTCTGTGCAGTCGGACGCTATCTGCCAAATACCTTTTGGAAGCACACAGCAAACAAGCCTCGCTCGAGTCATCCTTTAGTAATGAAACTTTTCCCTTGGGGGTTGGTTTTGGCATCTTTCCCTGCTCTGCACTTCTAGAGAGCCAAGGTGCCCTTTGGAGTGTTGGGTGACAGAGAGCAGTGAGACCTCGTTGCTGCTCAAGTCTGACCCGGGCTTTGGGAGGGTTTGCTAAACCAGTGACATGGCTCCTTTCCTGCAGAGATGGAACTCGTCCCATCAGCGACGTGGTCGTGCGGGAGAGGTGTGTCGTGGTGTACATCCGTGTGTTTCTCTGACGGATGCTTTAAGAGCCTCCAGGAGCCCCACGAGGATGGTCCCCTCCTGAGAGATGCTGTAGCACCGCAGTGGTGGCTTTGGCTGGTAACTGCTCTCTCTCTGTTCCCAGTGTGAGCTGACCTAGAGTCTCCATACTCTTTCCCACCAAGTACTGCTGTAAAAGATAGCCTTGCCCATCCAGCTGCTTATCCAGAGGGAAAGGAAGAGCTCTCCAAGCAGTCTTTCTGGATGTCAGCCTGTTCCCATCTTAATAAAGTCTTGCAAGGCCCTCCACGGTGCGCTGGAGCATGAGCTGTGGGAGACGCTGGATGCCTGCACTCGTAACCAAAAGCACAGCTTCTTCTCTCAGCTTGAGCCACGTCTGTGTGTGGCTGTACAGGCTTGCTGCAGGTGTGTGTGCCAAGCTGGCTTCCTGGGGAGCTGCCGAGGAGCTCTGTTACCAGAATACAATTCCTGCAGGCAGCCCATCACCGGGCTAAGAGGATGCGATGTGCCCAGCTGGTCCCACACGGCTGTCCTACCTCCAGGAAGACCAGGCTGAACCCGGCCTGGAGTTGGTGTGGTACTGGGGAGCCAGAATCTTTGTGGTGCCTCCTTAAGTGCTGTAATGATAGCTTCGGCACAGACTGACCACCTGAAGGTGCAGGTGGACTGCTGAAGCCAGCATTGCCACTTGTTTATTGTTAGAGGAGCTGGCAGGGTTTAAACACAGCACATTTGCTGTCGCCCAACTGCTACGCTGAAGGCTCAGTGCTTCTCCAGGTCTGTTAGCACAGGAGTTGAAAGCTTTCCAGGTTTTGCTGTCCCAGCCTTTCTGGGGATTGAAACGCCAAGCTGTTAGCCTAGCTGAAGTTCCTGTTGGTAAGTGTGGACAAATTCCGTGGAGACATCCACCACTTCAGTGCTATTAATACTTATTTCTGCACTTTTGGACAGGAAGTCTTTAATGAACTCAGTCTTATTTCATACGTCATGTAGGGTTGGCTAGCAGGTGTGTCTTTGGCTTTGGGATATCTCGTGTATTGATCAACCAGCCTGTGGCTTGGAGGCAACTCACTAAGCCAGTTGTTGAAGGTGTGCTACTGCATTGCTTATTTTGTGGTGGATTTTGAAGATTCCTCTGATACTTCCATCGCAAGCCTTGAGAAGCTGCCAAAAGCCAGGCAGCAGCAGTGGGAGCTTTTACTAAAGCGAGATGTTAGACTGGGCAGCAAGGCAGAGACTTAACCTTGTCTTCAGCCAGGCATTTTCCGCTGTTGTTCTCACTATTGCTGCTCTTCTGGCATAGCCAGGAGCTGGGAACGCTTGCCAAGATGAGGTGTCCAGTGATGCCTTTTGTCCTCTCGATACGCTGTGAGTCAGAAGTGGAGTAAAGAAAATACAAACGATTTTTATTAATGTGCCTTACACTAGTCGAACCAGAATGCAGCTGGTGCGTGGCTCTGCCAGTAAACCTGCGTTCGGTGTGGCACAGGAGTGGAATTGCGTCATGGTCTGCATGCTGGTGGGCAAGACAGCCACAAGACTAGATGTGAGAGCTAGGAGAAAAAAAAAAAGAGGAGGAAAACCTCAGGTGGTGAAAGCATGACCAGGTTGGGTGCTGGGCTCTGTGCAACATGGAACCAGAAAAAGCATAATCTCTTCCCCCAAGCTGCTCATCTGAAAAGAATTTGTGCTTGCAAGCTGTGAATAAACAGCTTATAAATAGATGGAGGAGTGAAGTCTCCTTTTGTTTGCAAAGGCAGTATAGTTGGCCTCTGTACTTTGAGGGTGGAGTGGGGAGAGCCAGGAGCTGGTTTTGTGAGCTGGCTATTTTTAGTGTGGCTTGGCGATCTGGATGGAAGCCCTGGGTGGGGACCCGAGCTGAGCAGAGGTAATGGGCAGCGTGGAGCAGACTTCCTGAGCAGCAGCTGCCAGGTTCCTGATGCTGGACCTGACTCGATTACAGCAACAGCGGGTGATCGTACAGCTAACCGCCTGCCCTGCGCTTGTGCCTGCCTGCGAAGGGCCCGGGGCTGCCTTGTGCGTGCACCAGCACAGCTCACTGGGGCCTGGCTGTCCCCGTGCGGCCTGGGCACTGTTCTGTCCCAGCGCCCTGTGTTGGCTCAGCCGTTGGTCAAGATAGGGAAGCAGTTCCAGTTAAGTGGTGATAGAGCCAGACCTGCGTCATCTGGGTTGTGGAGCAGCCATGCAGTGGTTCCTGTCCCCCAGCCTGATTTTGCAGACAGAGATCAGTGAATAGAAGCTTTGAAACTTACGCAGATTCAGGGAAGATTTTTTTTCCAGGTTTGGCAGGATGCAAGTAACAGCTGGAACGGCTCACCAGGAGATGTGATCAGATCTTTACTTCACTTGAGGCCTTTGAAATTAAGATTTAGATGTTTTTCCACACTCTGTATCAAGGTGCAACTACAGTTCGTGCTGCAAATAAGATCATTCTGCTCCTCTGCACTGGTCTTCCCATTCTGAGCGTCTGTTTAACAGCTGCATTGATGGTGCTGGCACCACGGTGGGATCGAGTCGTCAGAGGCAGTCAGAAGGCCACCTGCTTCATGTGTAGCACCGACACCTCTCCGCCCCTGCTTCCACGTGCGGCAGTGACGCACAAAGTCTGCCTGAAGTTGTTGAAGCTGTGTCCAGCAAACGTAGGGATCTCTGCTGTTGATGGAGCAGCGGCTTGAAGCTGTGTGGTGTTGTAGGAGATCGTGTTTGTGGGGCTTTGGCGAGACTGCTGTTGGTAGCAGCTCCTGGGATGCTCCAAGACAGTTTACAGGCCCATGGCACTCCGCAAAGCCGTGTGCTGCTTCTGGCAGAATTAAGCGTGCATAACGTGCAGGCTCTCGGGGGCTCCCCGGGGGCACGCCACGGGCCTGCACAAGCACCAGCTGAAGCTCCCTCTGTCTCGGGTGGTGGCAGAGGCTAGGCTGGTCACCCAAAACATGGGGCAAGCTGGGGGCGAGGGAGGAGGGGAGACATCCCAGTCTGGCTGGCATTCTGGGTTTGGACGGTAAAAGGGGTGCGCCTGCAAGCTGACAGCTGCTGCTGTGTGCTGGTGGTCGTGGCCAGGAGACTTGCTTTGGGAAGTCCTTCCCGGAGGCATTATTGTCTTCTGCCATCCCTTTTCTGCTTTACAGATGTTTGTTTCTGTCTGCGCTGTGGCCGTTTTCCTGGTTTGTTTAACTAGCGCTTGCTCATCTTCCCGCCTCCCTCGGAGCTTTGGGTACCTTTCATGCAAGCGCTTTTCCATAGTGCGTGCTCCTGACATGCTTTGCGAGATGCACCTGTCAATGGAAGGTGTATTTTGCATGTTTTTCCTGGGAGTCTAATCCTAAAACCTTCATTTTTAGTTCAAATGAGCTCTTGGTGTACCTTGAAGTGGGATGAAAAACCGTGCTCAAATCCTGGCCTCAGAGTTTGGCAGCTTTCTGCCACGAGACGCCTCTGCGCTGTTGCTGACACACAAGATGCTGACAAACACTAAACCTTTGGCCCGTAGCAGTGCATGGGTGGCAGTGCTCTTCCATGTTCGTATTTGTTTGTGTCAGGTGGAGGGAGGAGCGCGCAGCGACATTTCTATCCAAACACATACTGTGCTGCTTGGTATTCATTTTCTTTACAGTCTAACCTGTTCCCTGTGTTTGCCTGGTGGTTTTAGCCTGGCGAAAAGCACTTACGCTCGCATTAAACAAACCTTGTTGCTCTGCACATAAAGGAGTGTGGAACCATTGTCGCTCTGAGCGTGCAAAGTGCTCTGTGGAGCAAGTTGTGGCACTTGCAGGGAGGTAAAAGATTGCAGAGCTCTTCTTAGGTAAGTTTTTCGCTGTTCTTTGAGGCTTTTCATGAGCTGATCCCCCTCCGTTCCCCGCGTGCTGTTTATTTTCTGCTGCGTTATGTCCTGAATCGTCCTTCATTCAGTGGGAGTTTACCCAGAAGACTGCTGTTTTGCTTGTTTTTGTTTGCAATCTTTGTCATGCCAACAGGGCATTAGGTAATTAATGACATGCTGTGTGTTTTTTATCTGTTTAAAAATATTATGGAAAAAGTTGCAAAAAGTTTCCAGTATAGGATGTTAGCTGGACCGCCTGAAGTTCCTGGCTCAGCCCGCACCATCCCACGAGCAGTGTTTTTTATCTGGCTGAGTTGGGGTAGATGTTTCTGCTGCTGGGGTAGTTAATAGCACAGTCACTGCTATTACACGCGTTGTAAAGACTGGGAGAGTGTGAAAGGAGGACGTAGCGGGGAAGCAGGTATGTGGCTTGCAGTGGCAGCGGGTATATAGATTTGAGCAGAGCATCCTGAAACCCTTGTGCTCTTAACTCGAGGAACGCAGCCACTGCACTAGCGCAGCCGACCCAGATAACGAGTATAAATATTAATAGCTTAGTGCACATGGGATGAGGTTTGGAGGTAGGAGTTTTTAAAAACTGGTAGAAAACCACAGTAGGAAGCTTGGTGGTCCCAGGAAAGTGTTGCCATGTCCTATCTCGGGCTGCACTGTGGGGTGAGCCCCACGGTAGGCTATTTGTTGGTCTGGGAATTTCTTCCAGTCAGGTTTGTAGATAGTACTGGGATTTAAAATCAACCAGTCTGAACGCAGTTTTATTGTAACTGAATGCAAGTCAGGCTGGGAAAAGAATCTAAGGTAGCAGTTTGCGACCACACATGGAAACTTATTTAAGCGTGTGCTTCAGTCCCATTGCTTTTAAAGGGACTGGAGAGTATATTTCTGCTTTAAAAAAAAAAAAAAGAAAGAAATTAAGTGAACTGTCTTCTAGAAGAAGGTTCTCTCAGTGGTTAAGGTCCGCAGTATGTTGTGTTAATTGGTTGAGTTGTTCCCAGTGCACGCGCTGGTCATGTAACCTGGTGAGGAGGGGTTCAATCTGCGGTCTCAGGTGGATCCGCTGTTCCCACTGTGAGCGGCAAGCATCCCACAGGCAGCCCCGAGCCTGCTGTTTAACCGCTGTGCCCTTCTAAGGACACGCTGGGGTTCTGAACGCCGTACCCGGCTGCTCAAGTACCTTTGTTAGGTAACTAAAACCACCGTGGCTATTCGGGTGCTGCAGAAAATAATTACAGTTTATTCAGCGATACCTGCATTAGCTTCACCGTGGCTGGTTCAAACCTCAGCTGCGTGCGAGCTTTGCAGCCTGATGAGCAGGAATTTGCCTTTGAGGTTGACCTCATTTTATGGGATCATTACGATTATGGCAGCCGGGTAGGTCGCTACCGAAATACATTAATGACCAAGAAAGTCTCTAATGCATTTCTGTTGCTGCAAAACAGCCCTCAGGCGTGTGAGACTTTCCCTGCGAAGCTGGAAGGATTTCTTCCTGAAGCGTTGTTCAGGATGCGCAAATGACTTGTAGTCCAGGTATCAGCACGGATGATCTGGGCGATGTCCTTGGACCGAGCCGTCCTTTCAGTCTCTTAGATGCCAGATGCTATTCCTGTTCTTCCAAAACCTGGGGAGACGTCCACTAGGAAGTTCAACGCCAGGAGTGGAAGACTAGATGAAGCTAACATTGCAACATCTGGCTGCTTCTTCTAAATTACAGCATGATCCGGGATCTCTGATTTTCCTGGGATAGCTAGCTGGAGTAAATTTACCTAACCACCATCAAATACGCTAACGAAAGGCAGTGTTTCTGTGTTCCTTCCATCCACAAATTTTTGCCATTTTAAAATTGACCGAGGTTAGTCAGAGGATGTGCTCTGGTTTTAGCCCTCCCTCTAGATCTGTTCGTCTGTTGGTCAGAGCAGTTTCTCAAGGGGCAGACAGTTGCAGGGCAGCGATGTTCTGCTGATTCCCTCCCCGCGCTCTCTATTTGCATCTCACTGGCATCGGCAGGCAGGTCTCCTGCAGCACCTGCTTCTGCAAGCCTGCTGGATGCCTCCTCTGTGGCCGTGTATTTCTGTAAACAAATCAGGTATTTTGCTTAGCAAACTGAAGTGTAACTCTCCGAGGCTAGCTTTTTGAAGGAGGGATTCAGACAGAAATGGCCTTTCTAAATTATAGGTTTAAAATTACCCTGCCATTATACAACAGTTTGGCACTCCTCCAGAAAACTGAAGATGTTTGGAATCTCTTCCACTGTAACGATAATTGCCCAATGAAAACAGGATTTGGGGAAACATAAACTGACATCGAGCTACTCCTTTTTGCTATAAATTATATTGAATCTGCACTATTGCAAAATTACTTTGGATGACTTGACCGTGGAAGAATGCAGTGAAAGACTCTTATTACCACACTCACATGTACAGGGAAATTGCAATGCATCCAAACATATCCAAGCTTAGACAAGACTTTCCACTGACTTCAAACAACTCTCTGCTTTTCTTCCTCAGAGTTGCTCAGGCCACTGCTGAAATGTCTTTAAGGTGCTTAACATCTTTGTCTTTTCCCTTTGTGTGGCAGGATAGAAGCCACTTTTGGTTCTTCAACCGAATTTTCAATATTTGTTTTGTTTACTCCAAGCTGCCTTGAAAGCAGTGAAGGACAGGAATGGAAGAACTCCTGAGCCTGTCTCTGAAAAAGAAATAGTTGCATATGTGAGGTGTAATTTGCCTTTGAAACTCCATGTTGCAGGATATCGCTGAGTTTCCCAGTGCACTAGAAATGTTTTGGGAAGAAAATTAAAAGGTGTAGCAGCAAATGGATGGAAGTGAGTATGTAGGTAAACAGATGTCCGGAGGTTTGGGAGAATATCCATAACGCTAAAGGATACTCTCTGTGAGAACTAGAAATGCTGAAGTGAAGCCGAAAAAGACAAACGTTCTCATGGACTGTGAGCGATTCCTTTGTACGACTCAGTTTGCCTACCTACTTCATCCTACAGGGTGGAAAGGGTTGTACTTTCCTCTGCGTATGAGAGTACAAGATGGATGTTTGTCAGAGAGCCTGTCGGGCTGGTAAAAGTGAACCGTCAAGAGCTGACAGTGTATGAGAGGAGTTACCTTGGAGATGCAGCCGGAGACCCACAGCTAGATGTTGAGGTTTGAATGAATGCCTGCCGAGCGAGGCAGAACGTGTGAAAACAGCGCTGCTAGACCTTGAAACGAAGGACGGAGGTGCTGGGATGCTGGAGGAGCTCGGCTGAGGAGGAGGAGGACGGTGTAAGGCCGCATCTGAAGTCCCTCCCAGGCCCGAGCCTGGAGATGCCTTTTGGAAAGGCTTTTCCTGGGTGGTTTGCGCGTGGTCACTCAGCAGACCGCTGGCAGGACCAAGAGAAGGGGCAGCTCCAGGGCGTTGTGTTTGTGCTCCGAGTGTATCAGTAGCCTGCTGCAAGAGCTCACAGAAAACAAGATGACTTAAATCAGAAGAGTAAGAAGCTTAGATGATATGTACCCTAAACAGCCTGATTTACAAAGGAAAACGAGCTCATTTGGAGCCCTCTTAGCCTGAGATGAATTCTCGATCCAGTTCCTGATTATAGTGTGAACTCCCAAGTGCATCCTAGATTCCGACTTTATGTGAGTTTGAGCTGTCTGAGGGTCAGTAAAGCAAAGGTATTCCTTGTGTGGTAACGATACCGTTTATTTATATTAATATTAGGTGCTAGTATTTGTTGGTGCTAGTATTTATTGAATCTGCCGAGATAAAGGGAAGATGGCTGAGTATCTGCACATCTTAGATGTGCAGTCACGTTTGCCAGGATGTGGATTGCATCTGATGGTACAGAGGGCTGCATGCTTCTGAGCTTGAAGCTCCAGCTTGGTTCTTTCCCTCCGCTTTCTGCAAGTACAAGGAAGGCTTGGCCCTAATGAGATCTTGAGAGCCTGGCTCTTTATTTTCTAGTATTGCCAATAATCTGGGGTAGTTTCTTAAGTGGTGTCAAGGAAGATGTGTGTGGCCAGGAGAGCACTCTTGTTTGGGATGCATTGCTTCAGTCCTTCGGCTCAGCAGCCAGCAATTCACCCGAGCCCCTTCTCTTCTCCTAACGCAGGCTCCTCGGGGCCCTGTGAGTGGGCCAGCAGTTGGATTTTATTGCTGCTTTTGTGAACCTTCCTGTCCTTGGAGTGGTTTGCTGGTCATCAGGCCGATACTGATCTCAAGTGTGTCTCCAACAGACTTGTCTCGTCCATGACGGCATGGTGCATTCACCTCTTTACACAGTGAGCTTTTGGTAGGCTTTTCTGTTTAAAAAAAAAAAAAAAAAAAAGGCGAAAACAATTTTTTTTTTTAAGCTTCCTATCACTCTGTCTTAGGGGTGATTTTCCCATAGTCGCAGTGTTGTCTTCAGATGAGCATATGTAGGTGACTTCAGGAAAGGTGCTGTCTGCTACCTGGGAGCCCGCAGTATTTGGAGCCGCACAGCCCAGGTTGTGACTGACCCCTCTCAAGAAAAATTGCATAAAGTCTCTGAGGGGAGAGCAGGACAACTGGAGTCCTATTTCCTCCATCAGGCGTGGGGAGGAGTGGCGTGGGGCTCCCTGCCCTGATACCACGTTATGACCAGTGCTAGGTCAGGCAGTGCAAAAGCTGGAACTCGTTTCAAGTTGCTACATCATAAGGTTGCTATCTTGCACCATCTTGTTGAATATGAAAGCCACCCATTTTTCTTTATCGTGGATTTGGGTGGGTGTTTGGACACCCCCACCCCCTTACAAAAAGTCTAGCAGATCGATCTCGTTTGTTGATGAGTGCCATCAAAGTAGCATCAACACCAAAGCGATCTCTGGAAGCTCAGAGGGAGGTTGGAGAAACATTTCACGTCACAAGCGAACAGTTGCCGTGTTTGCATTTAGCAGCCTGTAGTGCCTAAAGTTACGTGTGCCAGCGGGAGGCAGAGCACCTGGTACGTACGTGTGCTTTCCTCCTGCCAGCAGGGACCTCGGACCCGCGGGAGTGAGACCAAAGGGTGTCTGCCTGTCTGGCAATCAGTGTTGTATTTTGCTGGAGCCATAGTCAGAAACTAGGACCCAGCATTAATGCTGTTGCCAAATAAAACTTCCAGCGATCTTCCTGACTGTTTCTCATTAACTCTCCTTGCTCTGTCACCACTGCTGATGGGAACTTGCCTTCAGAACCTGCTCTGTCAACAAACTTTCCAGAGCTCAGCTTGGACAGTGGTTATGGTCCACTGCTGCGAGTCTCCTGGGTTGGATCTGGGTCTGTCCCTAGGAAAAGATTGCAAAACAGAAGGCTAATATCGTCACTGTTTGTTTATGGGTGGTTTTGGGAAACACAGGAGCAGCCTTACAGCTTGGATCTTTCCGTTGAAGCTTGCAGACGCTCTGTAGAGAACCTGTCTCCTCTGCACTGCAGTAGCACTGATCTTAGTCCAGAAACAATTTGTTTTTTTGGCTGCGCTTTGGAGAAATTCATTCAGTCTAATGGCATTTTGAAGAGGAAAAACAAAAGTGTCTAAGAGCCTGAGGTTTGAGAAGTTGGCTGTTGCACGTTGGGTGGAATTCTGAATGGAAAAATCCTGTGGATTTCTGCTATGCAGAGAGTTGTCCGGACTGTTGCGCTACCTCATAACAAGTACTATCTGAAAACTGCAGGATGGTTGTGACTAAGTGCTTGTGTTCAGTTGCATTTCATAGGTTCAAGGTGCCTATAACCGAAGACAGAAATAAACACAGATGCTGAATTGCACGTATTAATTTCCAGTAGCAAAGCTTTCACAATTTTATTAGCTATCTGTCTGTTTCAGAAGAGCTTTGGATGATTTTAATCATATGATTCAGAAAAAAAAAAGCCATGCTCTCACAAGCCAGATTGTTGTAAGACAATTGTAATATGAAAGCCGGCTTAGGGTGAGTACAGGAGGTACTTAGACAGCTGAACGTGCTGAAGAAAGCTGTGGTACTTTGTTGTAGGTGTCCACTGAGTGCACACTTGTAAAAGGAGGGGCAATGTAGAAGCTGAAGAAATAAGAGAAGTTCAGGGGCACAAAGCGTAAGCTTGAGTGCCCGTCTGTCTCCTGGATCCTGGCCGTAATTCACCCAGGCTTGTGCTGGAGAGGTGCTCCACGCATCTCAAGGGAACTTGCTGACATTCATCACCTCACGGGGGTTAAAGCATGTGCTCGGTCCCTGGCTCCAGCATCCGAGAGCACTGGGCTCCAGCCTGAATCCTTCCATCCCTGCCTGTGCACGCTTCTGCAGCCAGGCTGGCCAGGAGAGGGTCGTTTGATGTTGCCTGCTGGGCTTTGGTCAGCACGGCTGCCTGTGGAAGACGGGGAGCTCTGCCTTGTCTTTGCGTGATTCCTGTACAACAATAAAATTCGATTTCCCTTGGCGCTGGGGTGCTGCACACTTGGCATTTTTGTTCGCCTGGCGGAAGTTCCTGAGAGCAAGTGGGGTGTCAGGAGAAATTTGCTTCTTGTGTTTGTGTGTTTACTTATTTAAATTAAATTTAAATGGTGGTTTTAAAACTGAAACTGCCTGAGCCTACATTTGGTAAAAGCCCATTGATGCAATAATCCGCGTTTATGAAAAGCTGAGTGTCCTTTCTGAAAGTGTGACAAGTACGGTAAAGTGTTGCAAGGCACCCGACTGGGAGGAGATGCCCTTGTCGTTCCCGCCAGGTTGTCTGTGCTGGGATCGCAAAGCGGTGAATCACGGGATCGTGCAGGGAGCAGCATTATTTTCCTTCTGTTCTCCATATGCAGATGGCCATTACTGGTCCCACTGGGAGGATGACTGAAGCGCTGCTGTCAGCCAGGTCGTGTTTGCATGAAGTGCTGGGGGAAAGAACTAATGCAAAACCCCTGACCAGACTTGTGTCCCCTTCCAGGGACGCGCTTGATGCTGCTGGTGTGCTTTACAATCGAGTTGATGAGGGCGTTCACCGACTGGTGATGCTGTCAAACGCACGCATCCAGGAACTGGAGCTGGTGATGGAGTTCGAGAAAGTGGAAGAATGTTTTAAGGAGGTAAGGGCCCTTTGTCGGTTCCCGTGACTGCCTGCTGCCACCCTCTGACTTTGTGTCCCGCAGCAGGTACTAGGCCTGTTGATCCATCCTGTGAAGGTGTAGAGCAATGGCTCTTCTAAAGAACGTCTGAACGTAAGAATTTGAGAGAGATTTTTAGATGTGCTGAGAACCAAGTGACTGTTGCCTGGTGTCTTCTGATGCCCGGTGAAAGTCTCCTGGCTGCTGTCTAGGTGTGGATCAGCCAAATCCCGTAAAGAGATTTTTTTTCTGACTCGAAACCTCCGTCCTGCTGCTGAATGAGCTACACATTGCATACCCCATGCTTGCTGCCCATCCCTGCTGTGCACTTTGGTGTTGATTCCTGTGCAGCGCTCAGGTCCCTGCTATCCGATAAGACCCAGGCACGCTGATAAGACCCTTCTGCCTCTGTGTGCAGCCCCTGTGTACAGTTTTCAGGCAGGGGAACGTGCTCCTGTCCTTAGCCCAAGAGCTGTGCTCAGCACCCCCCTAGCCCCTGCAGTTTTGTAGGAGCTTAAACTTCCTTTCTTGTGGTGCTCATCGAAACTCTTTACAGCCATGGGATAACTGAAGCAAACAGGCATTGATTTTTCAAAAAGACCTTTGAAACCTCAAGCCATGTAGATAAAGAAACTTAAGCTGTAAAATATTTCAGGCTCTCTGAGTGTCCTACAATATCTAATCAGATTTTTCAGTGTTGCAGATCTCAGCTGCGCTCCCCAAGCCTGAACTCTACCTGTAGGTTTTGGAGTCCTGTCACCTTTGCTGTAACTCATCAACAATGAGATGTTTTATATATACCTCCCTACAGCGCGTGTATATGTGTGTGTTGTACATATATACACACACACGCCTGCTTGAAGCTTTGTGTGCTGTTTGGAGCTCACCTTAGAAACCTGTGTCCTTAAAGATCAGTGCTAAGACCAGTTTCTCCATTGCTCTTCTAGGATTCTGAGCTCTTCTCCTCTGGAGAGAACTGGATTTGCAAAGGAGGCTGTAGCCTACCTGCTGTTTTCACAGGCCAAGGTGGATCCAAGAGTTTTAATGACTTTCCCATTTGGAGGTAGACGCTCGGGCGCCATGCCCTGTGTGTTCAGGACAAGAAGTGTGATGCAAGAACCTAGTAAAGACACTCTTAAAGTTAAGCATGCAGGTTCCTAATACCAAACAAACAAACAAAAGGCACAAAGGCAGATTCCCAGCCTGCCCCTGCTTTATGCTAAGCTTTTTTTGACTGAATTGAGCGAAACTGACTGCTCCCAGCTTGCTTTTCTTGCAGATCACCAGCGATGATGGCAGCATTGCTGGCAGCAGCTGCTCCTGCTTTTAAGCCTGCCCATGTGCATTAGGTAGCAGCAGTGTGTCCCTCTGCTGTGTGTCCTGACCTGGGCACCCGCCCCATCCCCTCCTCATGCCAGTGGGCTTGCTCCGTGGGCACAGACCCTTTCCCAGTCTAGAATACTAGGGAGCCCATCTTTGAATGGGGGTTGAGTTGCGATGTGGATTTAGATGACACAGTAAAACAGAACTAATCCGTCCCTCCAGGTGCAGCTATTCCTGAAGCACTGCAGAAAAGCTTGCTAGCCTGTTTTTTAAAAGCCTTCATCGGTGGAGATGGTGTTATCCTGCCTGGCCTCCTGTGTCTGCTTTGCTTTTAGGACAAGGTTGTTCACTGTGTACCCATGTTTGAGGATACAGGCGTGTTGTAACTGTGGCAGTGATCGGCTCTGTTGAACCCGCGGTTACTGCACAGCAGTAGGGGCAGTGTGGCGAGCTGCCTTCAGAGAGCCTGTATCCGAGAGTCCTGGAGAACTGTGGAACATTGCAGGTGGTGAGAATCAATATGTCCACATCGACATAGTTCATGTGCTGCCAGTCAGAAAAGGGAAGTGGTGTAGGAAATCTGGCAGCAGGGAGATTTTACCCTACTTGGGGGTAACAATAATAGGAATATCAGGCCAGCCTGCAGGTTGCAGAGCTTGCATTAGACCGTGGCTCACCCGAAACACAGCCCAAGCAGCTACTTGCACTGTTTATGCCTAAGGCTGTGTGAGCAATAGCAGAGCTTTGCAATTACTCAGTAACCTGAGTGGAAAAACTCCAAGCAAGGAGGCTCGCACTGAAATGCCAGGATGAGGGAGAAGTGTACATGTACATTCTTTCCAGTAATGAAATGACCAGCGTTATGAGAGCAATTCCCTGTTCTTTCCACATAAAGGCCTGCCTTGGTGAGTAGCACAGTGACTAATAGTGGAGCTTTTCCCTTTTCTTCTAGGTCAGCAATTGGATCGAGAATGTTGGCAGAAAAAGGCTGAAGGAGATGATCAACCTGGACGATTCTTTGGAGATGCTGCTTCAAGCACAGAAGCAGTTCAGGGAGTTTGATCTTGTTGCCAGCGTAAGTGTTGTCTGATTGGAAAAACGTATTCTCCAGAGTCTGAGTTGGCAGCGTGCGTGCGTGCTCAGCCAAAGCCATGATGCTAAAATGGCATTGGTAGAGGGTTCATCGCCAAGGAGTTCGTGTCATTCCTTTACGCTACTTAGCTTCCCTGCTCTCCTCTCGTAGACAAAGCCACCAGCTCTACCCCTCAGAAGAAAGGTATTTGCCAGTCTTGAGGAAAGTAGTTACTGTGATGGAAGATGAATTTTTTTTAGCTAATCCCTTGATGCGCTTGAGACACTTTTTTTTTTTTTTTTTTTTTGATCCTAATTGACCTCTGGTCTTACTGGGTAGACCTTTACAAGCTGCCGTGTGGCTAACATAAATGGTAACAGATGTCAGGACTCTCCAGAATTCTGCTGTAAACAAGCATGCCCCTGCTCATGTGAATTGAACCTAAAAGCCACTCTAATTAGTTCCAGCTGTTAATGACCTGGAAGGCTATATACTGTTGTGTTGGTTTCACCCAGCTGAGCAGCAGAACTCCACCACAACCTCTCTCTCACTCCCCATCCTCAAAGGAACATGGGGAGAAAATACAATGGACAAGGGCTCAAGGGTTGAGATAAGGACGAGAAGGCTGCTCACTAATTACCGTCATGGGCAAAACAGACTCAGCATAGGGAGATTAATATAATTTATTACTATCACTAGAGAACTAGAGCAGTGAGAAACCAAAAACACCTCCCCCCACTGCCCCATCCACCCTCTCCTGCCTCCTGCCCCTGAGCGGCGCAGGGGAATGGGGCATGGGGGCTGCGGTCAGCCCATATCGCTTTGTCTCCGCCGTTCCTTCATGATCACTCTCTCTGCCCCTGCTCCA
>VXAL01018916.1:726-20848 GCA_013399475.1 Chauna torquata
ATAAAAGACTCCCACCATGGCATCTGTCTCACTGGCCTTCCCCCTGATTCTTACCCATAAACACTTTGTCATCACCATTGTTAGCCTCTAGACAATCAAAACACAGCAATCAAAAATCAGCAAGAGCGTGAAATCTAACAAGAACAAATGCTGGATTCTGCACCTGGGACAGAGTAATGTTAACAGAGGTACAGACTGGGAGATGAGCGGCTGGAGAGCAGCTCAGCAGAAATGGATCTGGGGGTGCTGGTCACACCCGGCTCAACATGAGCCAGCAGTGTGCCCTGGCAGCCAAGAGGGCAGACCGTGTTCTGGGGTACATTAAACACAGCATAGCCAGCCTGTCAGAAGAGGTGATTCTCCCACTTAGCATTAGTGTGGCCTCACTTGGAGTATTGTGTGCAGTTCTGTGTTTCACAGTATAAACAAGATGTTAAGGTACTCAGGTACCTTGTTGCTAAGGTACCAGCAACAAAGCTGGTAAAAGGGCTGGAAGGTGTGTCCAATCAGGAGCAGCTGAGGACACTGGGTTTGTTAAACTTGAAGAAAATGAGGTTGAGGGGCAGCCTCATTCCTTTGTACAGCTTCCAGAGGGTGGGAAGTGGAGAGGGAGGTGCTCATCTTTTCTCCCTGGTATCTAGTGACAGGACATTTGGGAACAGCTCAAAACTGTCCCAGAGGAGGTTCAGACTGAACATTAGGAGAAATTTCTTTACTGAGACGGTATATAGACACTGGAACAGGCTTCCTAGAGAGGTGGTTGATGCTTTCATTTTGAGTCAGCCCTGCAGTAGTCTAACAGTTGGACTCAATGATCTTTGTAGGTCCCTTCCAATTGAACTATTCTATTCTGTTCTATCTTAGAACGCCATGTGTTTGCTGACCATATTGAGAGTTAATTGTTAAAGGAGAAAGTTGATCATGTTCTGCTAGTTGATGTATGTATAAGGATCATAAAGAGCAAAACAGAATTATACCAAAGAAAAGAACTAATCTGTTGTAATGACTGCTTCAGTGTAATAGAAGAGGCTTAGGCATGTTTCTTGATGCTCCTAAACATCATATATTCAGCATACAGCAAACATTTCTACAGCATTTATCTCATATTGTCAAATATTTGCTGCAGTGGTTGCAAAAACCTTATTAGGTTTTGTAGTATTTTCTGATCAACACATTTTTAAGCGTAGATGTACATATATCAGACAGAATTTTTGCTATAAAATGTAAATACTGAAAAAGGGCACTATAATGTATTTCACTGATTACCTAATTGGTTGAAGAATTGGATAAGATTACATGAGTACAGGAAGACGTATACAATGTTGGCTAGTGATTTAAATCATTATGATCAAACCTCTAATTTCTAAAACTCAAGATTACAAGCTGAATAGCTTTTGAATGTTGCTAAATATACACAGATTGGCTGCATTCTTGCCTTGTACACTTTTTCATTTTTGATGAGAGTAGTATTCTATACTTGTATGAATGTTTTCTGAGGCATAATTGTGGTAGCATTTATTTTACAAAAAAAGGTAGGCCATTACTTTTTAATGCAATTTATTTTATTGACTAACTAACAGATTTTGGCTTACAGACTTTGTTCCATTCACAAACTAAATTTGTTATAGTATTTGCTCTATCTGGAGGACATAGTTCTACTCTGGTCATATGGTACACCGGCACTTTATGGAAGGATTAGACTGTTATCCAGCAGACTGGCGGAAAATAATGCTGTAAAACAGAGAACATGACTATGAAGTAGATTGGCTGAAAACAATGATCCATTTAAGAGCAAGAGCATGAAGCAAACAGATACGATTGAGGTTCAGAGGCAGAGGAACCTTTTGGCATTAAGTGTCAAGGTTAATCAGAGAAAGACAGAAGGAGCAAAAACCGATTAGTAGAGTTACGAGGAAGTTTTGTATTGTTTACAACTTGGTAAATAAACCAGTGTCCTGAAGGAGAAAAAGGCACTGAGGAGAGGCTCATAGTGGTCAAAGTTTGCTTGACTTTGAAGAAAAAAAAAAAGAAATTTGTGCAAAGTCATCAGGTTGCTGCCTGGCCTCATTAGAGTCAGCTAGCAATTGATATGGTCCCTGTATGTGCCAGCAACTTTCCTGGGCCCCATGAAAATCTGGTAAGGATGAATTTTGGCCTCTCAATTTCTCAAAATATGCAACAGTGCTCAGATCTTCATGAAGGCTACATAATCTTAAAATCAAAGATGAGGAATCTGGAAACTGACATGTCCTTAAAGAATATGACATCCAGTTAAATTATATGACATATATTTTAGGAATGGCCATGGGAAACACTCCCACTCTTTCTTTTTCCCATCTCCCTAGCAGCTAGTGCTGGAATATTTTGTGGAATATTTTAGACAGCCACCTGGATTCTACATATACGTTCCATAACTTAATGTCTTGATATTCCAGTGTAGACTATTAGCACAGTAGCTCACGCCAAGATACAAAAGCAGAATTGAACTGATTTTTTTTTTTTTCACTCTGACAATATTTGGCCACAAAACATCTTTTTCATGGTTTTGCAACTAAGCATTCTAACATGGCATACAAAGCCTTCTTAAGTACCCACTTCATGAAGAAATGTGGCCAAGTGCAAGGTAATATTTCTTCCTTGTAAGTCATATTAATAAATGAGAGTAGCAGTTACTGTAAGTGATCCAAACCATTCCACTTAGGTTGGCTCCTTTGCAACTAAGCTTTTATACCAAGTCTACTCTAAAAATTCTGTGATGTGGATTCTGCTCTCACAACAGGGTACCTAAGGACAGAATGTAGCTCACAGTTTTACTTGCCAGAACTCTTCATTTTTTCCCTTTTTTTTTATGTGAAGAGTTTTGCATACACTTAAATTTATAATATCCCTTAAGAAATACGTGTGTTAATAGTGGACTATCTTGCTTTATACATTCTGTATTAAAATGCACTGAATTGGGCAGGTATCAAAATGTAATGCAATTTTTCTTATTTTAACTTGTATTATGTAAACATTCTTACAATTCAACATTGATTAAACAAATACAGATCAAATATTTCAATACAAAGAAAATTATGTTGTTCATTAACTGATTGTGTTTAATAATGTTTTTTAGCAGAAGTATTTTATGGTGCCTTTGAAGAAATTACAATATTTTAAATCATTCTTCCTTTACTAAAATTGCATCAAACTGGAAGTGGCATCAATGTCGGTCCACAGTGGTGGAGAGAAAGCAGCAGTTTCCCTTTATGGTGATTTCTGTTTTCTTTGACACATATAAAAGCTGAGTAGAGTTGTGGGTTTTACCAGGACGAGAATATAAGTATTACTTCCTCAGTTCTCTCCAGGGGATTTCCAAAGAGTCAAAAAAAGGAAAGAATGAACAAGAGCACCTTTCATCTGTGCAGCAGCAGTTGTAGGACATGTGAGAAGGATTAGGCCTCATGTTGTGAAAGGTTAAAGCTAGTTTCTGAACTGACAGCTCTGCAGACACTTAATGGAATCTCAGACCCTCATGTTCCAATCTTTTTTATGATGGGTCTAAAAGAAATCATATTTTCTGGGCATGTGGTGATTCACAGTTGGAACAATGTTGCCTGTCAGTCTGGTGTGTGAGATATAGGGAGATGATGTCTCTGTGAGGAAGTTAACATAAAAATGGTTGGACAGAAACGGACCAGCATTTCAGTGTGCATGAATTTGTGTATGACTGTATCATGTTTTTGAACTTTGTTCTACTTGTAGGCCTTTAAAATGCCTTACCTGGTGGCTAGTGTGCTACTCATTTTTTGCAATTAAAGAAGCAATACTTCACTAAAGTGAGCATGGAAGATACCAGAAATGAGTGATAGTTGCCAGTAGAGAATACCTAGGGAACGGCATAACACAAGCAAATGGTAATTGTTCTGCAAAACACTCACCAGGCAGTTTGCAGCTCAGAAACTTCCTGAATGTGTCTGTACATTTAAAGCTCTCTAATGTGATTTTTTTTCTGGGGCTTGGATTCCTTGTTTTTGAACATTTAAAAAACCTACTGTCCACAAAACCTGGCAGCAAGAAGTTCCATCACTTAATTACATGAGAACTGCTTGTCATTCTGCTTGCTTTAAATCATCCATCTGCTAGCTGCGTTTCGTGCCACCTTTTTTTTTTTGTGATACTCGTCTCCCAAAATACACACATACCTTGCATGTTGCTTTTTTTCAGGCTATTTGTACCTTTCGCTTTGATGTGGGTCACTGTATTTGCCACTTAGCGATTATGGATGTTCCCCACTGAACAACCACTGCAGAAGGTTCACCCAGTTGCCAAGCCACATTTTCATCTTTTGTCTGCTTCTTTTTCAGATCTATCTTCTTTCATTGCAAGAGCAGCTACCTCTAGATCAACTTTAATCAGAAGAGGGCAGTATATCACTGTTTTTGACAAAGAGTTTCATGACTTTTAGTACTCTAAATGGTTCAGCTTCTGAGACCCTCGGAACATTCTGTTATTCTGGTTTGCTTTTCAGCTGCACGTACCATTTAACTTCCAGAGTTTGGTATAGGCAGATTTAAAAGTAATGAACACATTTTTCCTTAAGCTAATTAAAGATAATAGCTTTAACTACAACACCTCAAACTCAAAAACATAACATCCTGGAGGATTTTTACTAAATCCTGGGCAAATTTTACAAGACCACTTGCTACCTGCAGTTAAAATTGGCTGAAGTGGCATAATTTTATACAGTTGGATAGAAATATATCTCATTTATAAATCTTCCATTTTTAGGTCTCTAAAATGTCTCACATGATGGCTTGTGATCTACTGTTTTTGCAACTACAGGAGCTTTAGTTCAGCAAAGGTAGGTATGGTAAAGTGCAAAATACTTTAATACACTGGAACTGTCTCTTCCTATATGCTTACAGCTAAATTACTGCTGGTGGAAAAATGACATGGCTCTGGACCTCAAAATAATGCATGTATGTGTTGTATGCGCACATCTGTGAAAATATATATACAGCCCTGTGTCCGTTTGGAGCTGCATTGGTTGGAAGGGTCCATTAGCCACAAACGTATATCTGCTTGCAGGGGAAAAGACACAATTTCTGAAACCATTATACTGGGTTAGGGTGAAATAGTGTTTTTTTGGTGGTGTGTTATTGTCATTGTAATTTTCATTTTTATTTTTATATCAAGCTACATTGCTGGAATTTGCCCTTCACAACAAGAAGCATAGTTGCTTGGATGGACATTTTTGCTAACCTTTTTAAGTTTTGTTAGGGTAGTTTTCAGCTATAAGTTGGAAACATGCCTACTCACAATGGATCTTCATCCATGGGATTGCAGTGTATTTGAACATCTATGTGTTCATGTATGATGACTGCAGACAGCAGCTGAACACAATTTCAATCAACATACAAAAAAAACATGTTATCCATATCTGAGAAACAGCTTGTAATTAAAGTGTCTCAGCAAAAATGCAGAAGTTAGAGTTATGTGATATATACAGGCATAATTGTACAATTTATTTTGTATCCCAGCCTTTGCATCCCTAACTGTGAACCACTGAACATAATTTCTTTTTGGATGGGAAGAAGTATATGACTCTGTGTGAAAATATGTTGCATGATGAACAAGAGAACAGGCTATGTGCCTTCCTCTGTAAATTTCCAGTTGATCCATGTGTCTGTCTATCTAGTTATCCATCTATATGTCTATCTGTTAAAAAAATAACATTTCACATTGCATGGGTGTTTTTAAAGTCCCACCTATGTACTTTGTAGAAGTTAATTTCTTGTCCTTATGGCTGCATAAGACATTTTGAAATCACTAAGTGAAATGTAATCTGAAAGTGCACAAGCTAGAGATAGAGGAAACTTTACATTTAATGTACAGTTATTGTGAAGGCAAGGGAGATTTTTTTTTTTTTTTTCTGGGAAGAAGTCTGTTGTCAGTAATGTATACCAGAAAGTTAAACATCATTTTTACCAAAAGCATTCTTCTGAGCTCATACGACATGGCCATGATATGTTATTCTTAGTAGGACAAGCCAGTAGTTTACTGTGGAGTATCTTGCATTTTTTACTGCCTATAAATTGAAGCTTCCTAATAATAGAAATAGAGCTGTGTGATTTTTTTGTTGTTGTTCCCCTCTAAATAATTTATCTTAAAGGTTTTTTTTATCCTTGAAGACACACAGGACTGTGGGAAGTACTCACAAAGTCATGTCAAGAAGACTGAACAGTTTCAGCTAAAATAAAAATTATAAGACATTTCAATGTTTTTGTCAGCAGATGAGAGAGATTATTCATCCCGTAACGTAACAGTTGTAGGTCTTTCCTAGGAGTCCTAGTTTTCACTCCACTTACTTAGTAGCAGCAACTGCACCTGTGTCATACATCCTAGTAAGTGTCCTGAATGCGGTTAATAGGTGTAAAGAGGGCAGATCTGTGCTACTTCCCTTTATTTACTTTATGCACCCAAAATGTAATTATTAGGACTGATTCTTTACTCAGCTCAGACACATTGTTCAACCCAAACCCTAGATTTCCTTACTTAGTGATAAAACTGAGTCTTTGTGTCATTAACAAGCTGAAAAAAACAGCCTTGTTAGTGACACAAGTGTAAAATGCAATGTTGCAAAATTTCCAGAAAGCTTCAACACTTACTCTGAATTGTAAACACTCCTGAGGAAATTATGACATTGCTGTTGAGTCATTAAACTAAGTAGTAGAGACTACCACTTGGATCAATACAGGCTCAACTCTGATGTTAAAACTCGAGATGTGTCGTATGACTTTTTGGACATTTCCATAAATAGCCTTTTTTTCATGTTCTGATTTTAGTTTTAGCTGTACTATTTTTTTTTAACCTGGTCTTTTTGGGATGAGACATTCATA
This sequence comes from Chauna torquata, assembly GCA_013399475.1. Classification (NCBI taxonomy): domain Eukaryota; kingdom Metazoa; phylum Chordata; class Aves; order Anseriformes; family Anhimidae; genus Chauna; species Chauna torquata. The sequence goes on from VXAL01018916.1 coordinate 7,608, forward strand.
GTGCTTTACTCATTAAAGACTAAACCAATGTTTTCATCATAGATGTTTCTTCTCAGTATTTCAGAAATAAAATCTGTTGTTATTGCAGTAAGAGATTGCAAAAACTAGAAAAAAAATCTGTAGGTATGTCTTAGCCACACAATTCCTGCAGACTTAGTATAGATGCAGTTTTGCTTTCTTCCTTATCCCGTGTCTTGCCCCAGTACTGTGGTCTACACGTAAAATTGGCTGTCAGCTTATATTCCCAGTGCTACAGCAGAGCTCAAAAGGATTTCTCTTCAGTCTTTCTGGACCTCAGGGAACTTTCTCCAGCCCATCACTTAATATTCTCCCTTCTGGCATTCAATAGCAGTACTGTTATTTCCTCAAAGAAAGATTGAGCTTTGTATGAACCAACTTGATTCCTTCATTAAAAAAAAGTATATTGGTTTGCCATTTCAGCATCAGAGTAGTTGATTATAAGAAAGTGGACAACATGGTAAATTCTGAGACTATGTTTATCAAGCACACTGAACATGCTTCAAAACTGAAGTGCTTGGTGATGAAAAGGCATAATTCATAAGACAGCTACATATTTCAGCCTGAAATATGCAAAGAAAAAATCTTTTTTTCCATACAGTCTTAAATAAAATAACGTATTTAGAAGAAAATGCAAAGCAGGTGTGACTATTCATTAACGCACAAAGACATTTTTTATGAGACATGATCAGCCATCCCTCCATGATTGTGTTTAGTTTTCAAATACATATTAGTTTTATAAGTGATTTTAAAAGTTTAAAACATTTAAATTAAAAATACTTTTTTTTGGTATTGTTATTTTATTGTAGTTTGTACTAAAATATAGTACTGTAATAAATATTTATAGTTGAGTAAACAAACCTGATAAACTGAGAGCTACCATGTGCACATGAACATACATATAGTAAAGACTGTGCATAGGCCTCTGGGTTTCATCTTAAATACATGTTCTAGTATCTATTTTAAATCTGTTCTGAAAAAGTATATTCCAAGAAATAGATGTGATTGATCGATCTGTAGAAGGCACCTAATTAGAGATGTTGCAGTACAGCTTTCCCAACTATTTTATGAATCTGTCTTGCTTTTAGCAGCATTTAGCACATTTTTGCTAGTCTGGGTAGTGTTCGCTAATTTGGATCTTCCTGTAGGGAGCTGTGCTGTGCAAAATCCTAATCCATAGACTTTATGTAATCTCAGATTTCCTTTACGCTGAAGCTATGTCTGCTTAGTCTTCTGCAGACAGAACTAAAGCTGCTCTGTCTGCCAGTTGTGATCCAGCTCTGAGCTTGAAGTCGGTCTCTCAGCAAGACTTACTAACTTGGGCATAGCACTGTACTCACAGCAGTTTCCAGTTCAGAGCTGGCTGGCATCCAGTTGAGTTGGATCCTGAGCACAGGCAGGGGGACTTGGTTTGTCTGCAGAAGACCATGTGTACATGCTCTAAATGTACTGAAGCACTTTCTTCTCCCACATATTTTTGGCATACAGGCTGTCTGTTGCCTTATCACAAAAGTGGCAACCGCCTTCATTGACCTGCAGGATCACTGCTTACCCCAGTGCTCTTTCTTAGCCTAAACACGGACCTTTTCAGAATGGCAGTATTGTGGTGGATATTTTGGACAATTCAGAAGCACATCTGAAGCATTTATAAAGCATGCAGATTTCATATACAACTGTAAAACGAGTTACTCACTGTTACCACAATATGAGAAGTGCATAACAAAATAAATCCTGCATGCATGTCCATATCTCTGTTCCCTCATTTTTCTGCATCATTCTTTGTGCTTAGCATGGCATTTTTTTCACAAGTGAATAATTCTGTCTCTCTGAAGCAAGTGAGTAAGCCATTACATTTTCATTTCTTCAAAAGAATGGCTCTCTCTACTGGCCTATATATTTTTTGTGGTTCTGTTGTCTCTTTAGTTCACAAGTGCCCTAACATCACCCATTTCTAATTTTGCCGTGGTTGATTTTTTTTCAGTATATTTTGTATCCCTGTTCTACTGACATGAAGGATATTTGGACAAATCTGAGCAAATTGTTCCACTTTAAGCATTGAGATGAGAACCAGTCATCCAGTGAGGTGCAGCTGCAAAAAGCACAACAAGGTGTAGAGAAAGTTAATTCCTTTCAGCCCGTTCTGTGGTCTCCAGGAAAGATATTGACCTGACCCCATTGCTGACCCTAACCATCCTTCAGTAACTGAGTCTGAAAAAGGTGGGATGATCAGCAACTGTTAAAATGTCTTCAGCTGTAGTGTCTGGCACAGTATTTTAAAGTACCATGAATAGAAGAGCTGCACATATAATTCTTTATAGCTCTCTCTATATATCCATACATTAAAAAATGTCAGTTATGCATTTTAATCATTTTCAAAGTATTACAGCACCCGTCATATGGATGAGGACTAGCACATATTCAAACAAAGGCTGTATTTGAAGTTTTTGCTTACTAGGTCTGCCAGTTATGTAATGGTAATTACTAAGACAAACAAGCCAATGTGCAAAAACCAAAGCAAGAACTAAATAAGAAAAAGATAATAGTCTGTGGCATTCTAAGGAACCCAAAGTGAGCAGTAACAAAGATAACACAAAATGTACAATCATACATCACAAATATTTAACTCTTACGTACAAGAGATTCTCCTTTGTAAGTAACTAATAATTTAACTCAGGTAGGTGCCCAGACTGGTTATCTGTTATGGCAGAAAAATACGTTTATATCTGAAAAAATAATTGTCTTCAGATTCCACTCCCTAGAAACTTAGGTATTATACCTGAGTAGGAGTCAGGCCAGCAGTCACTTGTGAGGGGCAGTGAAATTTTCGTCCTTTGGCACTCCAATGAAAAGCAAAGTCCAGTCGGTTCTCATTTTTCCCTTTGTTTGAGTCTGAGGGTTGTGTGACATATTTCAAATTATTTTTGTTTGCCTCAAATCAAGGTCTGAAAATGGGAAAACTCTCCCACGTTATGTTGACTACTCCATAGGAAGAGAAATAAATTCCTACCCTCCTTTACTTTACAATTCCAGGGCCTATTCCACTGCTACATAATTAACAAATATAATGAATCTCAGCATCTTTGAATCAAGATGACCAAAGTCTGAAATATCTTTAGTGAAGACTGAAGTGTGACACTGGAGTGCTGCTAATAAATTGAAATATAGATTTATTCTAAGCTGGAATTCTTTCAACCTAAAGCATTTTAAAAAGCTGGAAAATAGATGCTAGTGTCCCTAGGGGAAAGTCTGCAAAATATATTCTGTAACTACAGAGCCATTACTTTAGCTTCCCACCGACTTGAAGACACACAGGAACTGGTATACTCATAAACAGAACCATTTTTACAGTCACTTTTCTGACTATAACAATAATACAAGATCTACTGTATAAAAATGTACTGGGAAGTTAATTTTTCATTGACATGAAGTCTAATAACTAAAATATTTCTCATATAAATACACACATGTAAAATAAACAGACAGACTAACAGACCCCAGCAGCATATTACTAATTTTTACACAAAAATGTATACACATGTACATTAAGTGCATTAAAATGCCATAAGAAGTATCTTGGGAATGGAAAAGAAAAAAGACATTGTAGTCAGATGACTATTTGTAGTCAGTAAATGAATAAGACAATAATGTTACTGTCTACAAAAGGATGTCTTTCACATAGTATATTTTTCTTCTCAGTAAATTTTATTTCAAAGAATTGCAAATTCATTTTTGCTGTGGTTTCTTTTGTTTCGTTTGTTTTTTATGTGGGTTTTTTTTTTGGTTTAAATATTTAAAAATTATATCATGGATTTGTTCCAAGGGTTCAAGTTTTGACAAAAAATCAATAACCACTTTCTTCTCCCACTGGGAGAACAGGGCTGTTTGTCCTTATTTGCCAGAAAGCCGAGCCATGATGGAGAAGTACTTGGTTTTGTTTCTACAATGAATATAAAGAGACTAAGGAAGAATAATATGAAATAAATTGATAGCTTTACCTGAAGCTAATTGTGGAGGCAGATATACATTGGAGCGAGGCTGAAAATCACTGAGAAAATTTAGTCTTTTATTATTTTGGACTACACTGTTTTTATTACTTTTAATACTGTAAGACTTGGAAGATGCTTTCCAGTAGTAATTTTCTGTTATGCTGTATGCTATGTAAATATGCATCTATTGTGTGGAATTTTGACCCAAAGCTCTTACATTCACTGAAATATAATTGCTGGTATACAGGTTTAGTTGTGACAATCCTTTTTGCTTTTTTGCTTTCTTGAAAAGACNTAAGATTAATGTTATGAAATAAGTCTCATATGATAAAACATTACAAATTCAGTAATACCTTGTTGGTCTGAAGTTAGAGCATGTTTAACTGCTAACAGTCAAAGTCTTGCTTTACCTAAGGGGTTTTCTGTATGTTTAGTTTCAGTCCAAAAGACATATCTGGAACAAAAGGAAGGACAATGAGCAGGAACAGTGAGACAAAGCTTAGTTTTGCCAGGAGAAGTGAGAGAGATTTGTTTTACTCTATAATGAAATATAAACTGGCATAAGAAACTGTAATTATGGCTAAATTGTGAGTGTTTTCTTAAATGAAGGTATATAAATATATATACAGCCATAGATTATGGCTTCCAAATGATTCTCTGGATCATGCAAATGTGTCTACTCTTCTGCATTTGTCTGTCCTAACATTTGGAGCTACACAGACGTAAGAAATTCTTACTTTTCTCCATATTTCCCAGGGAGCAAGAATTCTGTTGCTGTGATTAACTGTAAACTCAAATATAACCCACAGGTGTGAGAGCCTGTGGACATGTTCAGCGTGAATCCAGGTTAGGTGGCTTCTTCATGTCTCACATTCAGTTATCAGGTCGAAATAGTATGAAATGGAACGACAGAAGTCATTCCATTTAAGTGCATGCTATCACATTCAAAACTTGATATGAGTTTCTGTCATTGTGTTATTTTAACAATTTATTGGTGATTTCAAAATATGTTTGTTAGAAAATGAAGGTAGCAGAAAGACTTGCTTTTGTTCAGCAAAATCATTGGTCTTTCTAACAGCCAAATTATAACTCATCTAGTAGAAAAAGCGTTAGTTCAAAATCATAGAATCATAGAATGGCTTGAGTTGGAAGGGACCTTAAAGATCACCCAGTTCCAACCCACTGCCATGGGCAGGGTCACCTCCCACTAGACCAGGTTGCCCAAAGCCCCATCCAGCCTGGCCTTGAACACCTCCAGGGATGGGGCATCCACAGCTTCTCTGGACAACCTATTGCAGTGCCTCACCACCCTCAGAGTAAAGAATTTCTTCCTTTTATTTAGCGTGAATCTGCACTCTTTCAGTTTAAAACCATTATCCCTTCTGCTATCACTACATGCCCTTGTAAAAAGTTCCTCTCCAGCTTTCCTGTAGGCCCCCTTTAGGTACTGGAAGGCATCTATAAGGTCTCCCTGGAGTCTTCTCTTCTCCAGGCTAAACAAGCCCAACTCTCTCAGCCTGTCTTCATAGGAGGGGTTCTCCAGCCCTCGGAAATTTTTTCTTTTCTTGAGCCACGAGGATGATCAGAAGGCTGAAACAAACTCAACAGAAACAATCACAGAAGCAAACTCCAATCTTCCTTTACTTGTATAGAAATGTGTTACAAACCCCTGTGGTACTTCTGTCCTGTCTTTCAGGTTAGGGAGAGGTTCGTACATTGATCAGTGACTTCTTTTGATCAGGCAGAGCTTCCATGTGACCATGAAGAAGTTTACCCTCAGGTAAAATAGTTATCATCTTTCTCTTTGTTTTACATTCTCTCTCTAAAACACTTCATTATTTCAGAGTATTGCTAATGTAAGTCTTCTGCTAAAAGTTAGTTTTGCTTCTCTGCAACCAGGTCTCTTTTTCAGAGTTCCTGTTTTGGGTAATTTCAGTTTTGGTATAACATAATTTTAGAATAAGTACTTTTATGAACTATTTGCTGGATGTGGCAAGAAGCATTAAAACGTAATGCAAACAAAATTTATTTAGGAGAGATGTTGTATCTTAAGACCTTGAATAACTTAGTCAAATTTTATTCAACCTGAATTAGCAGTCTGGAAGCATGGCTATTTGCCTTCATTACTTTATTTACAGTACCTTAGAGTGGTTGCTTTGTATTTTGTTTCATGTGACAGCTTATCAAAGCAGTGGGGTCCAACATACATATAGTGGCTCCAAAGCCAAAACACTTGGCAAGTTTGGAACGCTGTTGTGCATGATACAGTGGTCTCGTATTGAGCATTACGTGTTTTTTTGAACTTAACTGATTTAACGGTGAGGTAGCTTTTGATCTGCTGGTGGTGGGTAGCCTGGTGGTTTGCGATGTCCTGATTATCTGTTATGTGGTTGCTTCATGAGGAATCTCATTGTTCTTCCACCACACGGATAATTGGGTGGAAAAAAAGAGCTGCCATTTGTAAACTTGCAAGGTCTTGTGAGATCTGGAGACAAGATGTCATTAGTAAATTGTGTGATACATTTGTCTGCATTTTCCCCACCAGCCAGTCTAGGTTAGAGAACTAATACGGACTGTAGAAATAAAGGAAATAGATACCTGCTCTTATTTACTGACTCCAGCAACTGGAACTGAAAGTTTCTTTGTCCATACAAAGCAATGCAAACGTTTCTTGTTCGAGCCATATTGTATTGTATTTCACCTGCTTTCACATGAGCATCCTGCAGATTCAGCTAGGCCTTTTTCTAGTATTTTTTCACTTTATATTTAAGATTATTCCCATAGTCAAACAACATTGTCATACTTAGAAAACCACTGTATGTTTAAGTGGATCCATTAAAAAACAGAAAATAAAAGCAGGTTGCTTTGAAGGATAAGCCTGTGGTGCAGACCAATATAAACACAAATCCAGATGTTTTAGCAAGTTAATGTGAAGAAAAATTCCCTAGTCTTTATTTACACTTCACGGCAAATATTTTACTAGGAGGAAGTAAAGAATGTTGACATTTCACCACTTAGACCCCAAGTCAGAACAATGTCCTGAGTGCCAATATGTCAACATTCGTTGCAAAGTTTCCTTCACATCAGCATGCTAGGACACACATCTGGCATCTTTCTTTCTCTTTCTTTCTTTTTTTTATTTTCCTGCTGGCTATTATAGATACGAAACTGGGAAAGTAAGATAATTCTCACTTCTCTCAGCCAGCCATCTGTGTTCAGTTGTCTGTTCACCTATTTAGAAAAAATAAGAAAAAGAAAAAAAAAACACCAAAAAAAGAAAAAAAAAAAAAGAGAAGACAGTCTAAACTCAGGTGCATAGATTATGCGCAAAACTCCATATTGTATGTAATCTATAATCTTTACATTCCTTGTAGACTGTAAGTTTCCGTATTATAATCTATATTTCTTTTTATGGTTTGTAATTCTTACAGAGTCTGTAATTCTTACAGATTCATTGACATACATCAGGAAATAGGCTGACCAGCATGATCCAAAGCTATTAGAGAAACACTTTGGTTTTGGCTCAGTTTCACATCAAACTCACACAAAACAGCCATTCAGCCTTTCCAGGGACATCTGGTAGCACATTCAGATTGTTTCTTCTACCCAAACCTTTACTGTTTTAGAGAGCATGTGGCTTTCCTGCCTTGCTCTGTTTCTACAGTGGTGAATTCAAAAGATTCTGGTACTGATTCCTCAACAGATTTTGCCTCCTGTTTTGAAGGAGAAGAGAAACTTCTTGATTCTGTATGAGCTGTGAAAATGAAGACATGAGGCTTGGTCACCATGTCCAGCTTTTTGGTATGACTTTATTACCTTCATCTGTATTTTTCCTGATAATATAGCTGCTTGAAGAACCTGTTAATAATACGTGTTTCTGAAAATTCACTATTCCATTTGCAAACACAAGTTGAAACAGCCCCCAGGAGTCCATTATTGTGTAGGTATAAATTCTTCTGAAGTGGTCTGGAGGACTCATTCCTTTTCTTAACTGTGGGAAATCTCAAGGAAGAGAAAGAGCTCCAACCATGATAGTTTAGGCTTGTTTCTAGCATAGTAGAAATAGAAAATGTTCTAAGTATTTACCTTTGTCTCCCTCAGAATTTAGATAACATTTGTTTTGCTTTGTGAGACTGTGATTTGGAAAAAAAAATACAGTGTAAAGTACTCTCATATAGAGAATTTTCTGTGTGAACTAGTAAAAAAAAAACTCACAAAAAAAGCAAAATATTTAAAACAAAACCCCATAACTTCCTACCAAAGATAGTACTTTGATTTAAGATTTCTGACTTGGCCTAGAACATATCCTATGAGTGCTGAGTCCTAAAATCAGACAGTTGCTCTCTTACAAAAAAAAATTGAATAGTTACATTTTCCTTTAAATAGAAACTGTCTGGATGCTTAAGGAGATTGTATCCCATCTCCCTGGCCCACAACTCAGGGAGGTAAAGATGTAATGTTTATAGTCATATTATGCAATTGCAGAATCAGAACTTACTGGGGCCACATTAAAATGTAATTATGCAGTGTTTAGCTGCTTTCAAGGTAAAGCAAGTTTAAATAAAAGTAGAAGTAAAATAAAAGTAAAAATCAACTGTATTATGTATTGTAAAATGCCACTACTTCATACTCTGGAAGGAAAATATAAATTGTAATGGGCTTTGTAAATCAGTTATAGTACCAGCAGGAATATTCCTACCGTTTACTGGCACAGACACAGCACAGACAAAACAGTTAGCATTTAAAATTTTATATGCACAGAAGTAAACAAACCCAATCAAATCAGTATCCCTTCTGTCACAAATACAAATAGCATGCATTCACCACTATTATGATCAGTGAATTTCCTTTGGCAGCCTCTAAGCTCTGTTGTACAGCTATCATTTTAGTTGAAGTTAGCAGTCTGTAAGCAATAAAATAGATGTTTTTTCTTCATTTTAAACCTTATTCCCCTGCATGTTAATTTTCACCTTTTTACCAGTATGGCAAAAGTTTTCAAGGTGTGACGTAAATGTGATACAATTACAGCAGAACTCAAAACAATGTGAAACTGTTTGACAAGTTCACAGAACACTGTGTATTATTTCTTATGCTTTTTCAAGTTGATCTGTTGGCAGCAAATAGAATGATGTCCTTATGCTTATATTTTGTCATGCATACTAATATTAGTCCAAGAATGAAAAAAATTTGGTGCAGCATACAGTTGCCAATGGACAGTTACGCTGTAGTTCAAAAGAAACAAGTTAATATTGAAAAGAACATAATTTTCATAAATTACATTCACATGCAGTAAGATATTTTTTCATAACAATCTGAATATAACTCACTTTCCTTTCTTTCATTTGTGCATGCCAAATCTAGCACAGATGATTTAAAGAAAAATGTCTTATATTACTAGTTATTTTAAATTATGGTTGCAAAGATACAGAGAAGGGACCTTTGATTTTCTGTAAAAACAAAACTCTGGGTTTTGTTGGTGTATCTGGAGTGCATTTACTAGCTCACACTCAAGTAGAGTTTTCAGGTTCTTTGAGGACACAGAAGGTAGAACCCGAGCATGGAAAGATTTTTACATATGCTTATTTTCATTCTTTTGAGTTGTTCCTGGCTTTTAGTGAGGCTGCCCAAAATGTGCTTAAGGGCTTGCTTGTTTGTTTACTAGAATTTGTCTTTGTTTAGCATGACGGATAGCTTTTGTCTCAGGTTAGTTATCTAAAAGTTAGGAATGTTAGGCCATCTTGAGTACGACAGTGAAATATACTGTTTATACTCTGTAGGTGTATAAATGTAAGTAACTATATATGTGGATAACTTTGGGTACATTAGTTCTCCCTCATGCCTGGTGCTGCTAATCTTTGCTTGAGCCAGTTCCTTTAATTTGTAGTTTACGGTGCTCCTCTGGCCACCATATAAGCTTCAGTTCTCTCCTGCTGCATTAGACTGCATAGTGCCGTGCACTCTGTACAGCAACTGCATGCAGTCCATTTCATCAAATCTTTGACCAAAACTCAGTCAATTTGGAGCCAAGTATCATAGCCCTAGTCTGTGTCTCTGAATGGTTCAAACAGGACTGTCTTGGACTGCATTGGCATCAGCACCTTTATTTCAGGCTCCGGGTTTGTTGACACCATGTTTGGTGGCTCTGAATACGTGAAGGACTAAGCATATTTATTTTCTTTACTGTTTGCCCAGGGTGCGTCAATCCTTTTTCATGCTGGGCAAAATGAACTTTATAGCATTAAAAGCTCAAGCTCAAAACCTTTCCCTCCCAGCTTTCTGTCCCTGTCTGTCCCCAGAGATGGTTTTCAACCTTCAATATTTAGCAGTAGCAGAGAAGAATGGCAGCCAAACACTGCCTACACTGTTGCCACTTCTCATACTGGTAATGCAGAGGGCAACTCCAGGGTAATTTGCACACAGATAGTAAAGCCTGTTGGGATTAGAGATCAGATTTCTGCAGATGTCTGTGCAGCATAATAAAGATGTGACTGTACCAAGAGCTAGCATACCTGTGCAAGCCTAACTGGCTAGTGAGGTGACGGGAGGGCATAGATTTTGCTCTGGAGCGCAGCTGTTCGCACATGCTAAATAACACGCACAGACAAATCTCTGTCGCTACCCACTCTCGTTTGCTGTTGTGCCACACTTCAGTTTTGTACAAATGTGAGCTCTCCACCCCTTTCTAGGCTTACTGTAGTTTTAGTGTCTTTCTTCAGCATATCACTCTCACATCTGCCTCTTTAGGAGGTCACTGAGAGCCCTCAGTCTCCTCCTGAATCCTTTGCTTTTAGAATTCCTTTCTTCCTAGGCTTGCGAACGGGGAGAACAGACTTTGCCAGCCCTTTTGGAGTTAGGTTAAGAATTGCCGCTTGCTAGTATCCCCACTGCTTTCTCAAGGACTCTTGCTATTCTTAGCCATGCTTGCAATGTTCTGTTTTGTCATGGTCATTACTCATTGTTAATTTGCTGATGGTTTCATCCCACAAGAACCCCTGTTGATTTAAGGTAAGATATTAAACAAGTCAATTGCATAATTTTTTCATAAAAATTAACAGCATACAGTTCATTCCCTTCTTTGCCACAGAAGCCTTCCTCACTTTGAAGTTCTAACATTACTGCTAGTCATTCTTAAACTGTCTCACCAGCATCACATTGAAATAAATTAAGCAACCCGAGGAAATAATGTAAGCTGGCTCGTTGGCTACTTCCTTGCTTCTCCTTTTCAACTGTTGTAGTGCCACAGCAGTAAACCAAGTGGCTGCCTGCAAGTCCTCTCACTTGTCCGAAGATGCTTGTCTGTATGGTTGCCAATGCACCTGAAGTACATTAATTCATTTTAGTAGCAGCGAGGATGGTCATGCTGAGCAATACTACTACCACAGAATTTGAAAATGTCACAGGCTTATTTAAAAAGGTTGAATTATGTATTATCACAAAAGAAGTCTTGAGAGCTACTAAATTTAACCACAAGTCATAGAGTTCCATGAAGAGAGCTCAGAGTGCACGAAGCCTGGCAACAAATGGGCATGTTGCAACATGCATGTCAAGTGCTTATTTCCAAAAACCTCGCTGGAGTCATTGAGATTGCACAAGCAAACTGAAGTGGATTTCCCTGTTTGCTACAGTTGTAGGAAAAAAAAGAAAAAAAAGCCCCCACAAAAAAAGCTTAAACTGTCAGGTTTTTGCCTGTGTAGAGAAGCCTTAAATTGTGCATGATAAAGCCTTGTATCAGTTAGTCAGCTGGTGAGTTCTAGTGAAAGACGTTTTGTTTATTTCCCAGCTAATTCAAAATAGACAGCTAAGAACATGCAAGAGGAGAAGGATGTCCTGTTAGGCTCTAATTTGAAAGTCTCAGACACGTTCCTTCCATCTTGCATGCTTCTTAGTGTATATTTGGAGGAAATTTCTTTACTTTAAATTTCTTCATCCTTTCGACAAAAATGAGGAAGATGCTCAAAGCTGTGCCTGCCTGTATTCTTTCCTTGTACAGCAGCCATCTAAATGTGATCAGGATGACAGTGAGGCTGACATCTCTCTGTTTGATTCAATTTTTTGGCATCTTCTCCTTTTTTTCTTCCTTTTTTCCCTTCCCATATTGCCTCTGCTTGTCATAACGGCAAGAGGGTCAGAAAATTTTCAGACCTTTTTTTCACGTATATGATATTTTAGTATCTCATTACTAATGTTTACAAAGTATTTTATATCTGCAGGGTTTTATTGAAGTCTTGGCAAATTTGACATCTCAGCTCAGGTACGTGCTTCTGACCTCCAGCATTGTGTACTTTATCTTTTAGAAGAAATCAGTGTCAGGTTTCCCACACTTCAGTATGAGAGTGCTTTTTCTGTAATTAAAATAAGATTGTTCATCAAGCACAGAACTTACTGTAAAAATGCTGTTAATCCCCATCTGTATATCTTTTTGATACATAAAGCAAAGCAAAAGAAGTGTAGAATAAAACCTCACTCACTTCTGTTACTGTAGACAGCTGCATTTAAAATTTCATAATTCATATGGCTATATACCTGCTAATTAATTTCTGACCAAATACAGTACAATCTGTCACATACCAGTAAAGAACAGGGCTAATTTTGTAGTTATTTCTTCTGAATTAAAGAATGTGTTAATCTGTAAATATACTGTTTTTAATCTCCAGAATTACTTGCTAAATTGAGGTGTACCCTTAAAAACAAATCTAGTAAATTTCTGTCCATGTTCTTGATGGTAGAGGCTACATCAGATCACAGCAGACAGACAATATTTGGTCTCTGTGGAAAGATTTTTGACAGTTTTGTGAAGAATTCACAGCTTGCAGCTGGATGGCATTTTATTGACATTTGCCCTGTATAAGTTTCTTCAATATTTACTGTGATTACTAAAAAGATACATCAAACAGATCTAGTTAGAAGAATGGTTAAAGTGATCCTTTACTTGCCATTGCCTGAATTACAAACATTCTGGACCAAAAATAGGTACTGCAATACTTAAGCCAGATAGACACCCCATCAATGGACATCATGCTCAGTATGTTTATGTCTTGGTTGAACAGACTAACTTGGAGAAAGAACTTGTGTGAACCTTCACCTCAAAATGCAGATCAAAACCAGAATTCTTAGGCTTTTAAAACTTTTGTTAATCTTTTTTTCTTTTTCTTTTTCTTTTCTTTTCTCTTTTCTTTTCTTTTCTTTTCTTTTCTTTTCTTTTCTTTTCTTTTCTTTTCTTTTCTTTTCTTTTCTTTT